>OU343219.1:195524106-195567741 GCA_910596185.1 Chrysanthemum makinoi | reverse complement strand
TTTCACATGCCATTTAGACCCACCATGCTCAATTAAAACACAAACTTAACAAGAAACTCAATTAAGAAAACAAATCTTTTTGTCTTCTTCCCATTTCACGGTCCGCCAGAGAGTTTGACGTTGAATTTGGTGCTGAAAAGGATCGTTGTGATCACCTGGGTTTGGCGGCGCCAAAAACATTGCCACCTCAGCTTTGGCGTGAAGCCTCACCACCATACCCTCCTCTCTTTTGCACTTATAGTCAAAACTCAAAAGACTTGTTGACACTAGCCTACCCTTTAGTAGTAGTTATTTAAAACAAATTAAACTAGAAAAATAAACATTTAGTTCAGGGCTGTAATTACTATATATACTATAGAGCAAGATACAGTAACTTGCAACATTAATTGCTATCTATAGCAATTTGGCAAAAATAGTCCCTAAGGTTTAAGTGTCGTCGCAAAGTAAGTCCTATAGCATAAATTGCTATCTATAGCAATTTGGCAAAAATAGTCCCTAAGGTTTAAGTGTCGTTGCAAAGTAATTCCTGTAGAATTAATTGCTATCTATAGCAATTTGACAAAAATAGTCCCTAAGGTTTAAGTGTCGTTACAACGTAAGTCCTTTGTAGCCATGAAAATAGTCCCTAAGGTTTGAATTGTATTTGCAAAGTAGGTCCTTCAAGGACTAACCAAATAAAGTTTGAAGCATTAATTGCTATCCATAGCAATTTGGAAAAAATAGTCCCTAAGGTTTAAGTGTCCTTGCAAAGTAAGTCCTTTGTAGCCACGAAAAATAGTCCCTAAGGTTTGAATTGTCTTTGCAACGTAGGTCCTTCAAGGACTAACCAAATAAATAGACAAACAAATTTTCCAGTCATTCATCAGTTCCAAATTCACGTCTACAAAAGCAATCCCGCTGCATCGCGTGGGTTTCCACACTCGTTTAAGCTATCATAGAAAGAAAAAAGAAACTTAGGTATACAAACTGAAAGTAGTACTAATTAAAAGGGTTTTAATGCAACTAATATCAACAAAAAACAAACCAACCTTCTTGAACAAAAGGCTTCCATAGTTCCATTTCAACCTGCAACCACTCAAAAAAAAAGCCGCCATAAAAAAGAAATGCTTCAAATATGCAGTTACAGAGAAGTAAACAACAGGGATAATATGCAGCACCAATCACATCCCTTCATTTTGCCACGTAAGCACCCTTTCATTTCTGTTCAAGGGTTTTATCTTAAACCCCATAAATTTCCCATTAGGGTTTATCTAGGGTTTAGCTTCAAGCCTCAAATTAGCTCAAAAAATGAAAATAATAATACCATCATAAATAGTGTAAGTAATTATAGCTTTAATGATAAGAAAAGGAAAAATAATAGCAAGAAATATGGAGGATTGTTGCCTAGTATTTTGAAGTCTTTAGATAGCGAAGAGGATGTCGAAAAGACTTTAAATTTGTATTATGGGAAGCTAAATCCTAAAGAACAGACAGTTATTCTTAAAGAACAAAGAAGTTGGGAAAAGGTTGTTAGAGTGTTTGAGTGGATGAAATCGCAACCTGATTATTTGCCTAATGTGATTCATTACAATGTTGTGTTGCGTGTGCTTGGTCGTGCGAGGAAGTGGGATGAGTTGAGAAAGTGTTGGGTTGATATGGCTCAAAAAGGTGTTATTCCGACTAATAATACTTATGGGATGCTTGTTGATGTTTATGGTAAGGCGGGTTTTGTAAAAGAAGCGCTTTTGTGGATTAAGCATATGAAAGTTAGAGGTGTTTTTCCGGATGAAGTGACGATGAATACGGTTGTTCGTGTGTTGAAAGATGGGGGTGAGTATGATAGGGCGCATCGGTTTTATAAAGATTGGTGTGTTGGAAAAGTGGAGTTGGGTGATTTGGATTTGGAGTCTATGGTGGATTCGTGTTTGGAACCGATTAGTCTGACAAGGTTTTTGTTGACTGAGCTTTTTAGGACTGGTAGACGAGATCATATGAAGAGTGTGGTGAAACCTGATGTTGAAGGCTCTGTTCAAAAGCCTCGGTTGACTGCTACTTATAATACTTTGATTGATTTATATGGAAAAGCTGGGAGATTGAAAGATGCGGCTGATGTGTTTGCTGAGATGTTGAAGTCGGGAATTGCTATGGATACGATTACTTTTAATACAATGATATTTACGTGTGGGAGTCATGGGAATTTGGCA
Organism: Chrysanthemum makinoi; assembly: GCA_910596185.1. Taxonomy (NCBI): domain Eukaryota; kingdom Viridiplantae; phylum Streptophyta; class Magnoliopsida; order Asterales; family Asteraceae; genus Chrysanthemum; species Chrysanthemum makinoi. The sequence continues at coordinate 195,565,558 of OU343219.1, read as the reverse complement.
GAAGCAGAGGCGTTGTTGATTGAGATGGAAGAAAGGGGAATTTTAGCCGATACGAAGACTTACAATATCTTTTTGTCTCTATATGCGGATAATGGAAACATAGATGAAGCTCTTCGCTGCTATAAAATGATAAGGGAAGTTGGTCTTTTCCCTGATGTCGTTACCCATAGAGCTGTTCTTCAGATTTTATGTGAGCGAAGGATGGTTCATGAAGTGGAAACTGTGATTAAGGAAATTGAAAGATCTGGTTTGTGTATTGATAATCAGTCTGTTCCTTTGGTTGTTAAGATGTATGTAGATGAAGGGTTAGTTGATCGTGCGAAGTTATTATTTGAAAAGTGTCAAAAGAATGGTGGGTTGTCGTCGAAGACTTATGCTGCAGTTATTGATGCGTATGCTCAAAAAGGACTTTGGTCTGAAGCTGAGTACGTGTTTGATTGTGAAAGAGAGAAAGATGTTACAGAGTATAATGTCATGATCAAAGCGTATGGTATTGCAAAGCTTTATGATAAAGCGTTTTTGCTGTTCAAAGGTATGAAAAGTCAAGGGATTTGGCCAGACGAATGCACGTATAATTCATTAATTCAGATGTTTTCGGGGGGTGATTTGGTTGATGAAGCAAGGGATCTTCTAGGTGAAATGAGAGAAGCGGGTTTTAGACCCTTGTGTTTGACCTTTTCTGCTGTTATTGCAAGTTATGCTCGTTTAAAAAGGCTTTCTGATGCAGAGGATATGTATCAAGAAATGGTGAAAGCTGAGGTCAAACCTAATGAGGTTGTGTTTGGTTCTTTAATAAATGGATTTGCAGAAAGTGGTGAACTTGAAGAAGCTCTTCGGTATTTCAGGATTATGCAAGAATTGGGATTATCAGTCAATCAAGTAGTGTTGACTTCTTTAATCAAGGCATACACTAAAACCGGTATCATTGAAGGAGCAAGAACGATTTACAATAGAATGAAGGAATTACCAGGGGGGCCGGATGTAGTGGCATCAAACAGCATGCTCAATCTTTATGCAGATATGGGTATGGTCTCAGAAGCCAAATTGATATTTGATTACTTACAAGAAAACCATCAAGCCGACGGTGTGTCTTTTGCAACTATGATGTATGTTTATAAGAACATGGGTATGATTGATGAAGCCATAGAAGTTGCAGAAAAGATGAAAGACTCTGGCTTGCTGACCGATACCCCTTCTTTTAACAAAGCAATGGCTATATATGCCACAAGCGGTCATTTAGTCAAATGTGGACAAATGCTGCATGACATGATAACGCAAAAGCTATTGCCAACCAATGGAACGTTCAAAGTATTATTCACTGTGTTGAGAAAAGGTGGCATTCCATCTGAAGGAGTGGAACAGCTCGAGTTTGCTTACCAGGAAGATAAACTATACGCCAGGCAAGCAGTCGTAACAGCTGTTTTTTCTGTACTTGGTTTCCATACTTACGCATTGGATTTTTTTGAAAATTCCATTAAGTTTGAGACAGGTTTGAATCCTTTTGTGTATAATGTTGCGATATATATTTTGGGGAGTTTGGGGAGACTAGATGACGCGTTTAAGATGTATATGAAGATGCAAGATGAAGGTTTGGAAGCAGATATTGTTACGTATATATATCTGGTGGGTTGTTACGCAAAAGCTGGTATGCTGGAAGGTGTGAAGCGGGTATACAGCAAGTTAAAATATGGGGACATTGATCCGAATGAGTCTTTATATAGAGCAGTTATAGAAGCTTATAAAATTGTGAACAGGAAGGATCTTGCAGAATTGGTGAACCAAGAGATGAACTTGGCTTTTAATTCAGAACCCTTGCCTGATTCCGAGACTTCTGAGGCTTCTGAGACTGAAGATGAGGTTGATGAAACCTCTGTAAGTTAATCTGTATGAACAATGGTGTACACTATCATAGGCATGTAAATGGATCATATGTAGATTTGGATGGTATGTTCATGTTCTTGGACCCTTTCCTGATTCTGAGGATGATGACGAGCCTATGTGAGTTTATGCGAATGTACACAAGCTGGGTATACTTAATGGCCATGCAGATTAGTTACAAATTCAGATGTATATATCGAGTACATTTGATGGAAACTAGACTAGTGTAGATACGCTGAAGATGGAAAACATCTGTGATCAGCAATGTATTTGAATTCTGTTTAACTATTAAAACATATCTTATTTAACAAATAGCAGAAGTAGCTTACTTTTAAGCTTATTATTATGTGAAGATTTTTTTTTTTTTTTTAATTTTTGTACTCAGTTATAGTATACTATATAAGACAAAAGTCAAAAATTCCTAGTAAAGTTAACAAAATTGTAACACGTATGCTGAGAAAACAGGTTGATTAACATTGTATCAAATGGGTTTAAATCAATAAATTTGTGTTATCAGAAGTGTACTTCAATGATTACAGATCTTCCATGCTTGTGTATTGTCATGTAATAATATCAGCATGGATTACGCTAGGTACGTCGATGATCGATTACACTTCATCTGCCGCACCAATGTCTATCCCTAGTAAAAAAAACTTTGGAGAAGCAATCTCTATCCCTAAAATAATTATACTTGTTGGAGTACATCTATATCAATCCAGCTTTTCCCAAGTGTTTTATGAATACCTCTTTCTTTCATAAGCCCGATAATCTTTACCGATTCATTCCACCGTCCAATCGCTCTGTAGACATTAGCTAAGAGAACATAACTCAAATGATAATTCGGATCCAAATCCATCATCCTTTTAGCAATTTTTTCTGCAGCAATGAAATTGGTACTAGTAGTACATGCACCAAGAAGTGTCGCCCAAAGAGACTTATCATCCTTAAAGCTCGACCCTTCTAATAACTGTTCGGCTTCTTCCATATGCCCAGAACGACCTAACAGATCAACCATACAACTGTAATGCTCGACCCCAGCTTCGATTCCATACTTTTTGTCCATTAACATAAAGTACTCACGCCCTTCATCAACCAAACCAGCATGGCTACAAGCAAAAAGTACACCAATGAAACTAATGCTATCAGGACTAATTCCATCACTGATCATATCATCAAACATCCTAATCGCATCTACACCTCGCCCATTCTGAGCAAATCCGTTAATTATTGAGTTCCAAGTTATAAGATTTCTAATCTGCATACTTTCAAATAGTCTATAAGCAAAATCTATTGAGCCACACTTTGCATAGAGATCAACTAGCGCTGATTCTATGATAACATAACGACACCCGTGCCTTCTTAGATACTGGCAATGAACCTCTTTACCATGCCTCACAGCAGCCAAACCTGCACAAGCACGAATTATAGTTCCAAAACTATAAAGATCAACCTCATCCATTTGCCTAAAAAGCTCAACAACAGTATCAAATTCACCCTTTTGGCAGTACCCACCAAGCAACGCACACCACGTCACCGAATTCCTCTCCCTCATTCTATCAAAAACCTTCTGAGCCTCACTCAACGAGCCACACTTCCCGTACATATCAACTAAACTACTATCAACAACCACATTATCACAAATCCCAGAAACCACAACTTTACCATGAACCTCTTTCCCTTGCTTCACCCTCCCTAAGTTCCCACACGCCGTCAAAACACTCCCAAACGTAAACCCATCCGCCTCCATGCCACCTTTCCCCAACATCAAAACAAAAAACCCCAACGCCTCTCCAAACAAATCATTCCTGGTAAACGCAGAAATAACCGAAGTCCAACAAATCGAATCCGGGTCCATCATTTCATCAAACACTTTCCTTGCATCCCACGCAACAAAACACCGCCCATACATATCAATAACCGAACTACAAACAACCTCATTCCAAACAAACCCACATTTCACCACAACACCATGAACACATCTCCCAATCTCCACGTCACCAATCTCAGCACACGCTTTCAAAACACTAGACAACGTAAACCCATTAGGCTGAACTCCACTCCCCATCATTTCCTTAAACAAAACAACCGAAAACCTCGGTTTTCCGACACGAATATAACCCGAAACCATAGAAGTCCAAGACACAACATCCTTATAATACAATGTATCAAACACACGTCTAGTTAACCCAAAACTGTGACATAGTTTAAAGTAATGAGCTAAAAGTGAGTTGCCAACAAACCGGTCTGTTTCGAGACCGGTTTTGATGACGTGTGCATGGATTTGTAGGCCTAATGTGAGGTTTTTTAAATTCGTGCATGTTTGTAATAAGATGGCGTAAAGGATTGGTTTTTTTGTGAGTTTATTATGGGATTGAGATGATGTGTTTAAGAGGTTTATGGCTTTTGAAAGATGGTGGTTTTTGCATAATGTGATTACGGTTTGGTCGAGTGTGGGTTTCAGGAGATTCATGGCTTAAGTTGGAGGACATAAAGTATAGGTTATGAACTTGTGACCTTTTTTTATAAGAGCATCTGTGTAATGGGGCATTTGACAAAAAGCTTTTAATAAGGTTTTTAGCATTGCATGAGATAACTTTTTAAAAGACTTGAAGCAAAGACTTGGTAGATGTTAAGTGGTTTGAAGCAAAAGCTTTTTGCTTTCAAAGATATATAATAAATGCATCAAGTCATTACAACTTTAGGGTTTTTAGACAGATAGGTTACTCAACTTTCCAACTTTATTCGCCTAAGTTACCAAACTTTATTTTTGTGCAAACAGGATATTGGACTATCGTTACCGGACAAATTAGAGACCGAACTATTTTTAACCTTTGATACCTAGTTGCCTGCAACGCTGGCAGCTGACTTTTATTTTTATTAATTTAAAAATAATCTTTATATAAAGGGTTTTTATACAAATAAGTTACTAAACTTTGCGAAATTGTTCACCTAAGTTACTAAAGTTTTTCTTGTTCAATTAGGTTACTGAACTATGCAACTTTGTTCTAAGGGCCCGTTTGATTTGTTCACGGGATTAAATTTGGATTTGGATTTGGTGTAGGATTTTGGTTTAGATATTCAAATGAATATTATAACTTAATGCTAAAATATATTATTACAATAAATGAAATAAAAAACAAGAGCTAAAATATATCATTATACAAACCAAGGGGACGATTTATGTAATTTACTCTATAAAAAAAATAAAGTTTTTTCTTTTTAATTTTATTATTCGAATTTTTTTTAATTTTATTACGATTAAATTTTTTAATAAAAAAAACTTTTTTTTTTAAATTTAATTTTAATTTTATTATAATAAATTAAAAAAAAAAATTTTTTTTAAGTTTATAAAAAATCAAAAATTTATAATAAAACTAAAAAAAATTAATTTTAATTTTATTATAATAAATTTTTAAAAAAAAACTGCTTTTTCTTTTAAAAAAATTAAAATAAAATTAAAAAAATAAAAAAATAAAAACTTTTTTTAATTTTATTATAAAATGTATGAGAACGTATAAAAACGGATGAACAAGTATGAAAACAACGTACAAAAATGTGTGTTTCGTTGTAGGTATTTTTAAATTCAAGTTTTAAATTTATATTTTGCCGGACTGTACCTAAAGACACTTTCACAGGTAGTGTACCCGATCAGATGTAGCTAGTGGGGTAAGTACGAGGTCGTTCTCAGGAGTTGTGTTATCTAGAATTGACCTAGTGATTTTTACAAGTTTCAAAGGGGTTTTGATTTGATTTAATTATAACTACTAAAACGATAAATTAAACTAATTAAACTATTCTATGAGTTTTGTGATTAAGCAAAGAGGAGAGTGCTAGCCATGTAAATAAATATATATTAGTAACCCAATTGAACAAAAAAAAACTTCAGTAACTTAGACGAACAAAATCGCAAAATTGAGTAACCTATCTGTTTAGTAATGGTAAGTGGATATCTGAGTTGGACAATGCGGCCCACAAAAAGCTGAGGTGGACAAGGTAAAAAGTCAATCTCCCGGTTACCAGTTTTTTGGGTAACCTAAATGAACAAGGTTCTAGTGTTCAGTAACCTGAATGTCGAACCCGTATACTCCAATACCCTGTTTGCACAAAAAAAAAGTTTGGTAACTTAGGCGAATAAAGTTGGAAAGTTGGGTAACCTATCTATCTAAAAACCCGTGTACTTTATTTAAACTTCTCACAACTCTTTTTGATTCTTGAATCTTTGATTGAATCACAGACTATTGTTTTGTATTGTTTTCATTTTTAGATAACTCATTGTCCTGGATATTGGTAAACATAATTAGGTGTTAATTATAACCAAGTTGTTGCCTATAAATATAATAACTTCCTTATCTTTTCTGTCACAGCTAATGTTTAAAAAACCCCCGTTCACTTGGCAAGTTCAACCGGTTAGAAGATCGGGCTTGATATGATCGGGTTTTTGCTTATTTATGAACCGAATTGAACCGGCGGTTTTTCATTCACCCGAGTCGACCCGATTTGATAAACCCGTCTGGGTCATGACTTTTGCTTTACTTTTTTATTTTTATTTTTCTTTTTTACACATCAAAAACCTTTTCTTTCCTCAAAAACTAACAAAACACTTTTGTCATTTCATTTTTGTTAAACTCAAAATTTGTGTTAGGTTAAGTTCTATATTTGTATGGACGAACATATTATGATTTAAAAATCTATAGTTAAATTGAAAAGTTAAAGTCGTAGTGACTCGTATGGTTAAGTTTTGATGAAACAACAAATTAGAGTTATAGAGTAATGTTGATATTATACTTGCTTGATTAAGCTCATTAACAAATATATGATTCTAAAAACACTATAGAGTCACCTTATTTTTATAAACAACAACTATACATTGTTTGTTTTTTATTTTTTTAGTATTGTAGATATGAAAATTAACGACTAAAAGCTAATAGAGTCATCTTATTTTTATCGGTTCAATTAAATATAATATCGAAATTGGACAAATACCCACTATCTCAAAAATGTTATGAAAAATATACATAGGTATTGAACTGATTCGAGCCGGCGTTTGAACTGGTGACTCAACCATCTCAATTAAAAAACTAGGTTTTAGAACATTGGTCAAAGAAATGCTTGTCTTTCAACTTATTTTTCTATTTGCACAATCATATAACATGTGTCAATGTTGAGATACTAAGAAAAGTATAAGAAATATAAAATGTGTAAGATTAAAGTAACTACACATGACAAGTGTCCTTTTTTTCTCCAGTCATTTTTCTTTTTTCCCACTCTTATTTTTTTTTTCTTTGTTTTCTTCTGATATCATTCTTTTTGAACATTTAATATAATAAAAATTTTCATCAAATTTAGATTTTAAGCATCTAAATTTTCTAATTAAAGATTATTAAAATTTTTGTTTTTGTTTAAAATGGATGATAAGCAAAAATTATATTTGATGAACAACAACAATATGAACAATTTTTTTTATTGATAAAAAAACTCTTTTTATTGATGCATAACGTCTATGATGAACAATTTAGAGTGGTGACAGTCATGATCTCATGCCTCACCACCCACCAATAATGTCATTCCATCTCATTCATGCCTCATCATACTTTTTTAGTGGCAACCATGATCCTATGCCTCATCTAATTTTATTTTTTTATTTTTTATATCCCATGCCTTTCTTTTCCGATGCCTCTTCGGCAATCTTTGCCGAGTACCACCAAACTGCGACCACGCCGCTTAGGAGGCAATGGTGTTGCCGCTCAGCATGGCCTCATGCCTCACCATACCGCATCTCATTGCCACCACCCTTATTTTATTGATAAACAATGTCAACGATGAACAAGAATAACTTTATTGATGACTACCTTGTTTTATTGATGAACAATGTCTACGATGAACACCTTCTTTTATTGATATACAATGTTGATGATGAATAACTCGTTTTATTGATGGACAATGTTTGTGATGAACAAGAATCTTACTATTGTTGAACAACTCGTTTTATTGATGAAAATTGTCTACGATGATCAAAGAACATCTTTATTGATTAACAACTTTTTTATTGGTGAGAAATGTATATGATGAAAAACTCATTTTATTGATTAATAATGTATATGATGAACTCAATTTTTTTTTATTAATAAACAACTCTTTTTATTAATAATTAATGTCTAAGAAAAAGAATTTTAATAAAAATTAAAAATGATGAACGCAACGTTTATGTAGTTCATCGCAAACACTTAACTTATAAAAGAACAAGTGTAAGTTTGATCATCATAAAATGTGAGCTTGTTTATCAAACACTCTATTTTCATTATATGAACATCATCTTTTTTGGGTAAAGAATATGAACATCTTCTTTATTAAGTTTTCTAAATATTTTTTAGAACAGAGGAGGTAAAAAAATTATAAAAAATAAAATAAATGTTATTCCATAATATAAATTCATTAGATAATAAACTGTTGTTCAATCTTCAAGCCATGTTTATCATATTTTAGAAAAAAAAATTATTCATGATTTTAAAGATTAAATATTTAAAACTATTTTTTGTTTCATAAAAGAAATATTTACCTTTTATGATAAACCTTAAAAGTGAAAAGTTAAAGTAAAAAACTTATTTAGACATTAATCAAACACCTTATATACATGTTCATGAACATTTTATTTCTTTGAAACTTTTTTGGAAGAAAAAAACTGGAGAAAACCACAAAGGATAAAGAATTTACGATTAGTTTAGTTTTTTTGTGTGAATATTTAAAGAGAAACTTGAGAAAAATCTTAAAAAATTAAAAAATAAATAGAAAAAATACCTACATCAAATTGAAGTTATTGGATCTTGAGTTAAGAAAATTAAATCTAGAATTGATTTAATTATATCACGAATTAAAGTAATTTAATCTTGAAATGAAGTATTACATCATGAATAAAAAAATCAAAATGAATAAACTAAGGAAAAAAAGGTGGACACATATTTCACTAAAGGACTATTTAGACTTTTTATAGGCGTGATCTCTTTTTATTTAGGGTGTGTTTGGTTCAAACTCGAGAAATAAAAAAAGAAATTCAATGATAATTATGGGGAAAGAGAAAGTTAATAAAAATCATTCCCTCCAATTTATTAGGTAATAACTCATTACTCACTATTTAGTAATGGGTCATTGCATTATAGTCTACCAAACATCTTTTATCATTATCTTTCTCATTACTTACTCTCTATAACCCTCTACCAAGTATGCCCTTAATTCTTTTCCTACACATTAACTATCTCTTATAATTTATTTGGGTAAAAGGTCAAAGACCCGATAAATATATTACTCCAAAAAACGTTTAAGTACAAAGGATATAGGTGAATCCCATATATCAGCCTGTTACATAGGCGAAAAGCTTACATAATAAGATACTTCATATTCTCTATATAAGAAAATAAACCACTACTCAAAATATAACATTAGACTCATATGGAGTTAACATTACTTCCTACCAAGGTCTTGGAGCTTGATATCATACGTGTCATAATAGGCATCCAAATTTTATGGAAGATCGTAAACCTGATCCGCATAGTTATCATAATCATAGTCATCATAGTCATCTTCGCGATCATGACCACCACCAAATAGGTTACTCGACTCATCAAAAGTGTTCACAACCTCCTCATCATCACTATTAGAATCCACAATCTCTCTCACCTTAGTGAATGGGTTAACCCTCTTAGTAAAAGAAGTAGCCAGTAAATCCTTATTATAACCCTGATAATCAACCTTTTTAATAGGATTACCATTATCATCAACAAGAGTAGCTTTCTCATCGATAAGAAGCCTTTCAAACTCCCTAATTTTCTCAACAATGGGGGTAGGACCAACCGCGTTAGCTTCCATTGAATCACTCACAAGCGGATCTTGTGATACATTACCTGTCTCGAGAGACCCAACCTCCTTTGCTTCCATTGTATTACCAGAAACCTCTACATCAGTAGGATTGACACAGTCATCAGAATCGATCGTATTTAGTGCATCAAAAGGATTAGATGTAGCAATCTTCGTCCCACTCGTACTAGCCACACCAGTGGCTTTCTTCTTCGCACTATCCACCTTCTTGGGTTCAGGAGGAGGCGCTTTAGGTTGATACCTAAATTTAGGACCCACTTTAGTAAAACCTCCCTTACCTGGAACACTTGGACCACCATTCCTACCCTTATTTTTGTTAGTGACAATTTGATAACTATCATTAACAGTCTGTTTAGGCTGAGTAGGAAGTAGAACAGATTTAGAACAATCAATCAGCGTATGACCAAACAATTTACACGTATCATACCGAGGCAGTTTGATAATTATCTCTTATAATTTAGATCACTCTAATTTTTATTTTTAACTTAATCTTCAATGAGAGGTAGAGCGAAAGTCCTTTTTTTTCTCGAGTCTTTGAAAAAATGTATTGCATTAAAGGAAAAGGCTTTTTTTTCTTTTTTTTTAATTAATTGAGGTTGGTTAAGTCATTTGAGTAATTCAAGCTATATCCCTCTCACAATTATTAAATATTTTAAATATTAAAAGCAAAAAAAAAACTTTGCAAAAAATGTTTTTGCATTGAAATAAAATCATTACTAGTGGTAGAATTTAGTGAAAATAGGTAATTTGCATAAAAATTACATAAAATATAATGAAAGCATTCCCTATCTTCTGATAATTAAGAAGAAATGACTTGTAGGATATTATAAACTTGTAAAGTAGATTTTGATTGCGACAAAATTATGAGAACTTAGTATATAGAAAGCTTTGAGATGCTTTCTTAGGCTAAGCACAACGGTAGTGCGTGAAATGGTTTGAGAGGTTGTGTCACACCTGAGGGCCATTATGGGACTTACTTGTCATGCATGCGCTAGGCAAAACCGAGGGATGAATGGTGACTGTCTCACCATTCAAACATTGCGTATTTGTGGGTCTTATAAGGTCTTTTTATTATTAATTATTTGATTTGTGAGTGTGTGTAGGGTATTATGTGGGGTATGCTTGTATAAAAGTGAGTATTTTAGTGAAAGTTAAAATAATGATGACTATTGTGGGTGAAAGACGAGATGAAATGAAGAGAAGTGAATGACAAGGTGACGCTAAGATAGAAGATGAGGGGGCGTGACTATTGTGAATAGTAATAGCCAAACTAACTTTCAAGATACTATTTTTAATAAGTTTAAACTCCTTGTAATCTTTTGTGACAAACAAGCTTCGAAGTATTTATGTATTGATTAAAATACCATGCCCGTCGATACCAGAATGTTAAAATTAACCTTAAACCTGAAATAATACTCAGGGGACTGATATTGTCAAGTTTGATTTTTCAGTTATAAAGTTGTGGATGTTTTAGTTGTTTTAGACAAGTGTTTGAAAGATGAAGGACTATTTCTACTAAAGTTAAAGTCGGTTTGGTTGAGCAGGTATATAAAGAAAAAAGACAAAGTGTTGTCTCAGAACATCAAGCCATCTCTATCTCTCTCTAAAATTGATACTCTCTCTTTTGTAAACCCTAATCATGTCTTGATCATCTTGATCATTCTTGCAGTTTAGTTGTTGTAATTCAGTTTATGATAAGTTCCTTGTTTACATATTGAGATCTATGTTGTTGTGATTAACTGTTTGAGATCAGTCTTGTGTACTCTTTGGTTCTACCTTAGAGAATGAGAGGGCTTCAACTCATGAGAATGAAATTGAATTGAGCCCTATAAATGAAAATGAAACTGTAAATTCTGAGGGCATTAATACAGTTTTTCAAAACACGAAAACAAATCAAAATTTTCAAAGTCAGCCTTTGAGAAGGTCTGAGAGAATATATGTTTTTTCAAATAAATATAATGAGTTTGTTGTTGATGCAAAAGTCAAATATGGTCTTGAAAAGTTTGTTGGATATTCAAAGTTAAGTTCTGAAAACTTTTGTTTTATAACTGAGTTAAATAAAGCTTTTGAACCCAAAACTTATTGGGAAGCCTGCAAATGTCAGCACTAGGTGGAGGCAATGAACAAGGAAATGAGAACTTTATATAGTAATGATACTTTTGATATTGTAGCCTTACCTGTGTGGAAAGGCTATTGGTTCTAATGGGTTTTTAAAATTAAGTATAAGTCTAGTGGAGAGGTTGATAGGTACAAGGCTAGACTTGTAGCTAAAGATTTTAACCAAAAATAGAGTGTAGACTTTACTTTTTCACCTATTGTTAAAATTGTTACTATAAAATGTGTCATTAACTTGGTTGTTCAACAGTCTTGGCCTATTTTTCAACTTAACATTAATAATGCCTTTCTATATGTGAATCTAGAGGAATCTGTTTATATGTTTTTACTAGAAGGTTTATTTGATGTGAACGATAATAGAGTATGCGGGCTTAAGTAGTCACTGCATAGGTTAAAACAAGCACTCAGGCAGTGGAATGCTAAGCTGACTTGTGCTTTACTTGAAAATGGTTTTAAACAGAGTAAGAGTGACTATTCCTTGTTTACTAAAAGTGAATCAAGTACCTTTGTTGCTTTACTTGTTTATGTTGATGACATTATTGTTACTGGTAACAATTTTGTTGAAATTGAAAACTTTAAAGTTTTTTTGAAAACAAAATTCCAAATCAAAGATCTGGGAAACCTCAAGTATTTCTTGGGTATTGAAGTTTTAGAAACTGAAATTGGGCTTTGTCCTTCTCAAAGAAAGTATTGTCTTGATCTTTTAACTGAATTTGGTTTGCTTTCCTGCAAACCTTCATCTACTCCTCTTGAACAAAATCATTCTATCACTAATGAGCCAACTGAAAATGATCATGTTTTGGACAATACTACCGAGTATCAAAAGTTAATTGGGAAATTGATTTATCTATCTCATACCATGCCTGACATATCTTATTCAGCTCATTGCTTGAGTCAGTTTATGCATAAATCTTTGAAATCTCATTTAAAGATTGCTCTAAAACTATTAAGGTATTTAAAAGGTTCACCTGGGTTGGGTATTCAAATTACTAAGTCGGCAAATTCGTCTCTTGAAGCATTTGTAGATGCAGATTGGGCAAAATGTGTTGTTACAAGAAAGTCTGTTACTAGGTTTTGTTTATTTTTAAATGGATCATTGGTCTCTTGGAAGAGTAAAAAACAAAATAACCTCTCTAATTCCTCTGCAGAAACTGAATACAGAGCTTTAGCTTCAAGTAATCAGAGATTGTTGGGTCTTTAAGGTTTTAAAGGATCAAAACTGGAACATTTTATTCTGTCAATGTTTTCTATGACAGTCAAGCAGCTATTAAAATAGTTGCTAATCAAATTTTTTATGAAAGAACTAAGCATCTAGAAATTGATTTACATTTTGTAAGAGACAAAATCATAGTTGGTGTTATTAAAACTATTAACATAAATACTTTGGAACAAACAGTTGATATTTTTACTAAGTCTCTTGATAATCTTCAACATATGAAATTGGTTTCAAAACTGGGATTAAGAGATGTGTTCCAGGTTTTAGGTTAGGGGGATGTTAAAATTAACCTTAAACCTGAAATAATACTCAAGGGACTAATATTGTCAAGTTTGATTTTTTAGTTATAATGTTGCGAATGTTTTAGCTACTTTTTACAAGTGTTTGGAATATGAGGGATTGTTGCTGCTAAAGTTGAAGTCGTTTGGTTGAGTAGCTATATAGAGAAAAAAGACAAAGTGTTGTCTTAGAACATCAAGCCATCTCTCTATCTAAAATTGATGCTCTCTTTTGTAAACCTTAATCAAGTCTTGATCATCTTGATCATTCTTGCAGTTTAGGTGTTGTAATTCAGTTTGTGATAAATTCTTTGTTTACAGATTGAGATCTATGTTGTTGTGATTAACTGATTGAGATCAATCTTGTGTACTCTTTGGTTTCTAAGCAATGTTTTAAAATCGGGTTTTAATTGACCCCGTCGAGTCATCGGGGCACCGGTTCGACCGTCGGGTCAACCCGGTTTTCCATTTAATATTATATTTTTTTTCCGACCGGGTTGATTTTTATAAAAAAAAAATGAAAAAATCCAAACCCGACCGGGTTTCAAAACCTGGCTGACCCGGTCATTCAAAACCCGACGGGTCTAACCGGTTAACCGGTTTTAAAACCCGGTTTTTGACCCGTTTTGTAGCCGAGCATCGGTCCAACGGTTGAACCGGCCGGTCGACCCGCTTTGAAAACCTTGTTTCTAAGTTTAATAAAGGTTGTTTTTTAGAGTTCTATTGTGTTTTTTTACACAGAACATGTGACCAATTGTGATATTATGACATAAGTAGTAGTAGCTTCACCAGAGTAACTTAGCAAATTGCAAAGTTTTTATAAAATGTGACTTGCTCGTGGCCTCAAAACGAAAAAAACCCAACATCTCTTTAATTTCACCTATGTAAGTTATATGTTACTTACTTACTTACCATTAGAGCATCTGTTACCGGAAAGGGCATCTGCATAGGATGTCGGTGTTGGCACCATTCGGTATCACCATAGTGGTAGCTAGTGTCGGCAGGCATCTCAAAGTTGATCTTCGTATTCCTTGTTTATTTTTTGTTTTTACAATATATATATATAAAGTATGTGTGAGAGAAATATCTTTCGTAAAAAAAGTAGTTTTAAAGCGGTGATAACGAATAATTAATTAATGTGATAAAAGTAGTCGGATATTTGAGCACAAGGTATGCAAGGACCCAATAACACGTTATTGGTATGTCACATCAGCGTCACATCATACACTTTCAAATAACACACCAATCACTCAAATACTCTCCCTCATAACAAATCACTAACATGTTATTAGGTCCCACAAAATACTCCACTAAGAATACATACCCACTCACAAATCACAATACAAAAACATAAAAAACAAAAAGACAAAAAAAAACACACGCACAAGTTTCATTTGGCTTGAGTTGATGGAGTGGCTCAAATGTATTTGGCATGTTAGGGTGGTATGACAATGGCATGCTATTGGTCTAAAAAAAATGTATTTGGCATGTTATAACATACCCATACCCTGTGCTCTTTGATAAGAAAAATTGATATGACTATGGCAGACTGGCAGTTACTTTTAATGAAGATATTTGTAATAAGTAATTACCATAGCATATAATTTTAATGAAGATATTTGTAAATAAAAATATATATTATACTAAATTCTTCTGCATACAATAATATTAAATATTTTTTTTCACTTATTTTTTTATTATTTAAATCGTTAGTTATGTCACTTGGCATAATCTTGTGAGTAAGCAATTTTGTAAAAATATTTAGTAAGAAGCTTTAGCATTTTTGTTGCAAATATGTACTACCAATTATTCAGAATGAGATCCTCTCAAGTTGTGTTATATAACTTGATCAAGTTAGATGATAGTGAGCCATTGAATTTTATCCAATAGTTCAAATCAAAAGAAAACTTCTTTTGATTTAAGTCATTGGATCAAATCCAATTACTCATAATTACATAACTTGAGTCAAGTTGTATAACACAACTTGAGAGGATCTCATTCTCATTCATTCATAGGCGGGTTTTTATCATCTAGATTGTAAATAGACAAACCCGTGGGCTTTTTATAATTAATTGTGCAGTCCTTGAATTCCATTATTTTTTTGAATTTACTTGAATTCCATTATTTGCTATTTCTCAAGCTGAGTTAATAGCGTTTTTATGTCATTATAATAATAATGTACTGTAACAGGTTATAAGTATACATTGACAGTATGATGCCTACCTGCCTAATAATGTGAACGAGTGATGAAACCCGCGCGATGCAGCGGGATTGCTTTTGTAGACGTGAATTTAGATAGGGACTATTTTTGCCAAATTGCTATAAAGGACTTACTTTGCAGCGACACTTAAACCTCAAGGGCTATTTTTGCCAACTTGCGAAGGACTTACTTTGCGACGACACCTAAACCTCAAGGGCTATTTTTGCCAACTTGCAAAACTTAGCATTTAATGTTGGGACACGTGTCATGCAAAGACCACATGTCTTGCCTTTTAGTATATATAATAATAATAATTTTATGGTCGTTGCTCTAAAGTCAAGCCTCAAACTTAATCTCCATGGACATCAACAACTTTTGTCCTTTACACCAAAAACACAACTTAGGTTAGGCGTGTCCTTGAAAAATTCCTATGAACTACGAAATCAAGTTAATTTTATAGACATGCGTGAGAGCATTTTCTAAAACGTTAACCAGAGTTAACCTAACAAGTTGACATGCATGTATAATTACATAGGATACTATTATTGACATTTTTATAATACCATTAGCAAAAGTGTAGAATGGATTGCGATATGTTTTAAGATAAAATTCTTAAAGGATCTATTTTTTAATACCGAGGTCCACTAGAAGGGAGAAAGAACATTTTTCAAAAGAGTTTTGTGCGATTAAGTGACTATAAGACCCTTTACGATTTTCACACATGTCTTATATTTAATTTGAAAAGTAGGTGTATTTTTTACGATTAATGGCTATTATACTTTTGTGCAACAAAATTTTGTCTTAAAAAAAAAGAAAACACATTTTGTTTTGATAAATACAATTAAGTCGCATAAAAGGTCAATAGTCGTCAATCAGACAAAATTGTAAAGTCACATCAATAGAGGTGTAGCTTACACATCACACCAACCACAAGTACTTTAATAATAAAAGAGGGAAATGTGTCATATTATTAATGGAGTCGCATAATCCATTAAATGTATAAAACTCTTTTGAAAAATGATGTTTAGTAGTTCCATCTTTGCCTTATGAACGCTAAAACTATAACATCGAACAAAGAAATGGTATAACACCAATGTTATAAGGCAACGTTGGGGTAACAACGGTGTTGCACCATGCCCTCGAAGGTAAATAAAACAACAAACATGTATTTTAGTTTCCATCTCATTCCCTTTACTTTAAAATGTAATTACGAAAAAACAAAACATAGAAAGATACAAAAATCATGTTAATGGGGAGGGAATAGGGTCTTGACGATAGATTAATCAAACCGATGTTTTTTAGGTTAGATAGCCAAAGTCGATTTAATAAATTAGGGGCGTTCATCGTTTCAGTTATTGGGTTGTTCAGTTTATTCGGTTCGGTTAGTACGGTTAAAAATTTTTTGAGTAAAAAATCGAAAATCAAATCGAACCGAATTAAAATTGGATTAAATCGAACCGAATAACTGATAACCGAACCGAATTACCTGAATAACCCGAATTACACAATTTTAATTATTTATTTATTTAATTATATAGATTTTTTGCAAAAAAAAAAAAATTTAACTAAATTTTTTTATATTTATATTATGAAAGAGTTTCAATGTTTTTTTAATATATATATATATATATATATATATATATATATATATATATACATACATTTATGTGAATTCGGTTTTTGGTTCGTTTTTTTTTTTGCCAAAATCATAACCAAATATATATTTGGTTCGGTTCAGGCAAATTCGGTTCGATTATAAATTCGATTTGGTTTCTTCGGTTCAACTCATTTCGGTTTTCCGATTTTGTGGGTGAAACTTGAATTCTGCACAACAAATTTTCAAATGGCATTTTTTTTGGCTAAAACCTAGGGGTGAGCAGAAAAAATTCGAAACCAAACTGAAAACCAAAAAAAACGAACCAAAATAACCGACTGAAACTAAAAACCGATGGTTCGGTTTTTACTTTCTTCAAAAATCGAAAAAATCGGTTTGGTTTTGGTTTTCGTACAAAAACCAAACCGTAAAAACCAAACCGAACCAATTTTATTATATGAATAATATAATATAAATAACTAACTAAATAAATCAAATTTATAAATTCATATTCATTTTGTTGGTGGATTTATAATATATTTATCTTAACGTTTATATGTGTGTTTGCCATTTACGCGTGTTTACTTGACAATATATAGATACATATGTGATAATGATCATACTATGTGTATGTTCACTTGCATGTGTATGTGTCTCATCTATATATACGTGTAATTGTATAAATATGAGATAAACATTATTAGGCTTAGAGTAACAAAAAGATAAAGAAGAATAACCAATTTTCTACGTAAAACAAATTAGTTGGTATAACTTGGCTACACAAAAATGTAAACGATTAAAAACCGAAATAACCGAAGCTGATAATTAACCGAAAAAAACAAACCGCAAAAAACCGAACGGTTTCGGTTTTGGATTTTATAGAAACCGAATATCTCGGTTCAGTTTCAGTTTTAGCCAAAAACCGACCCAAACCGAACCATGCTCGCCAGTAAAACCAGTTAGCCAATGTTTTTTTTGGCATACGCAATTGACCATTTTTAGCGATGATTACATATATCACAATTCTAGTCGGGCTCATGTATTTCAACTTATTTTCTTGAAAAATGACGTGATAATAAAATATACTTCCTGTGTTTTTAAATAATGTCCACTTTTGACTTTTAAAATCTTTCTTTTTTAACTTTGACATTAAATAATTTTGTTTTTTTTATATAATACTTGATGAAAATTATATCAATAAAAATACATTTAAAACGCAATCCAATAATATATTTCGCATCAACTATTATATAACAAAAATAAAATAAAGTAAATAAAGACAGAGTTGGAAAAGATTGACTTAAAAAAATCAAAATGAACATTTATTTAGGGATAAAAGAGTAGTTGAATTTGTTCAAAAAAAAAAAAAAAGGAGTAGTTAGTAGATAGTGTTTAAACCTTTGGTGGCCGTGTGTTTAATGTAGAGTTTACGAAATGCTTATGAAGAGTACACTTTTATACAACAAATTAGTTATCAAAATAAGTTTTGGTTGAATAAAAATTTATAAATGCATCTAAAGCCATGAACTCTTCAGAGATAAGCAATGGAGATGTAAGGGTCGAGGGCGTAATTGAGGTTTTTTCTTGACATATCAGCTTCTTTACATCAATTTTATTTATTTATTTATTTATTAAAATTTTCTTCAATTTTTTCATAATTATTACATCAATTTTTTTTCTTTCATTATTTTTTTTTATCATTTTAAAATAACAAAGAAAACAAAAATACACACCCTTAACAAAAAAAAAATATATATTCTCTCTCCTAGAACCCATTATCTCTCTCTATTTTTTATCATCGGGACTATCATCCCGAAATGACATATTTTGCTCTTTTCCCGCTAGATTCTGTAAGATGGGAGGGAAAAAGTGGTCCCACTCATTTCCTTTTGGGTGTGTACTGTGGTATACCCCCGCACGCTAAGAATAGTTTCTATGATCACTATATCACCATCTCCATGTCAGTAGTATCACCATTCAACAAAGCACCACTATCGTCACATTTTACCTGTTATGGTCACCATCAAACCAAATATATAAAAAATAGCTATTTTATACAAGCATACCGAACAATATACCTCACACACACTTACAAACCCAAATACAAAATAAAGGTGATGCAGACCATCATTATGTGCAAATGTGATGCAAAAACGAAGATGATGGTGGGGGTCTTTTATGGGGGTCACTTGTGATGGGTGGAGTGAAGGTGAAGGTGAAGGTTCACCCCCATAAAAACCAGCCTAACTTTGAGTTTTTTTTAAACTGGTTTTTATGGTGGGTGGTGCACCACCCCCACATCATCCTTTGGCGTGCGGTTCCCATATAAGCAACCCAATATCACGCGCGATGTTAGGGTTTTTGGAGTGAAAACCAATGAACAAGAGGCACAATTATGAAAAATGGGCCTCAGGTATGTTTTTATTATTATTTATTTTGTTTGTGAGTGTATTGGGTATATTGTGAGATATGGTCGTATAAAATGTATGCTATTTTATAAATTGGTTTGCTAGAGGGTTAGGCAGTGACCATAGAAAGTAAAATGTGATGTTGATGGTGTACTAAATGATTATGTGACACTGATATGAAAATGATAAGTTTGATGACTATATAGAGTAATCTAAGAGACAAAAGTGTCAGCGTGGTAAGGAAAATCTTTCTTTAACACATTACTTTCATAACATTTTTTTTTCAATTTATCTCTACTTCCTTTCGCTAACATAAAAAATTTGCGACGGGCTCTCCTCTCCACTCACATATTTCAATATTTTTCATTAAGCCATACCCTTAAAACACACAAATTGTATATTCTCTCTCTTTTTTAGTTTCATCATTTGGTAGGATTTTAGTTTTAAGTTGGGGCACTAGTTGATCCTTTTGTGTTGTATTTTATTTATTTTGTTCTCTTGGATCCTTTCTCACTTTAATTTTCTTGATTAATTGAGGTGTAATGACTTTTCTTTGTAATTTTTTTTTGCGGGTTCTTTGATATTGTTGCCTTTCAAAAAAAAAAAAAAAATCGTTTAGAGAATCCATGCCGCACAAAGATGTTTCATGCTTATATCGAATGGTGTGAAATGGTGTAGGGTAGCAACCTGGCTTTTGCCGCTACCTATGACCGCCGACCCTTGCTCTTGTTTATATGTAGCTTCAGGCCTTCAACTGATTTGTAAACATAGTAAATAATAAATTTCAGTCTCTTCCCCGAATACGCTTTAAAAGAGTAAGAATTACTATGGTTGGATGACAAAACGTTACACTTTTCAAATCACATGTCCACATTTTAGTATAAATACAGTATGCTCGAGCCAAAAAGCTGAAATTTTTGATCAAATTAACCAAACTTATTTACAGTCACACGTCCTAGCCTATAAGCCTAAAATTAAAATCTATCATAAAAAAGTACATCTACCCAGTTTATGAAAATCTCACAAAATGGTATGGGGTTCAGCATTGTGTCATATCATGCAGTGAACAGTAAATTTACACTTTTACCCCTTATAAAAAAGTCAAACCATTACATCACAATACAACTCATATTTTATTTACATTTTTACCCTTTTCAGAACCCACTTTACTAATTCCAGAACAGAGTACATCTTTTAGTCAACATAGTACATGTAAACATCTAAAAAGGTTTTAAGTTAAGTAATATTTACTCTGGTAAAAGTAAATAACATTCATCATAAATACACGACCTTTTCATCAGATCTTGAAGATGCTTGTTTGTTGAGGATTTTATCATCGTCCTTTGTTCTTCTGGGTCCTTCTCACACACAGTAAAAAGCACACACACATACATTTGCGTATTATCTTATTGTATCCGTAATAAGATAATACGCAGATGTTTTTATTTATTTTTTATTTCATATAATATGTTTTTTTTAATGTTGTTTTATTGTTGGGTTATTTTAGGAAGAGATATGGCGGATGGTACGATGATGTTTTCAGAGGAAGAAGTGAAAGAGATGTGTGGGTTTAAGTTTTGCGGCGATGGTCACGTGGAGGTCACGTGCGGGTGTACTAGCTATTGCTATGGTGATGCTGTTGGTATACTAAAGGTTTTTGTTAATGGTGATCTTGAGATTACCTGTGACTGTACCCCTGGCTGTCAAGAAGGTTACATTTTTTTTTTAATTTTTCTGAACTTTTTTGTTTTTTGTTTAGACCCATTTGCATGTTTTATCGTGAATGTGTGGGGATTTTTTTATTGGATAACTAGCTGGAAATTACGTGGAGTTTTTATATGACAAAAATGTTCATTGAAAACTAGCATTTCATATGTATGTCTCCAATGAGACCTAAAATTAGAAAATGGGGTGCATCTCACACAATTTCACAGATAGCGCTAGACTACTAGCCCTTGGCAAAATAAGAACTAGGTATGGCATTTAAGCTTATTCTGAGTGTTAAGTTTCTAGCATATACTACGTATGATATAGTGTATGCTGACAAAAGTAAATATAAAATATTAGTTAAGTTTTTAGAATAGGTATTATCAACTTGCTAGGAAAATGTAATGTTGGTCTTGTGATTTACATTGGAAACTACTTGCATGATTGTGACAAGTTACAAGATTAGTGAAATAAATTAAGAAAAATAATTAGTGCATTATACATGCTCTAAAATTATGCGGGTAGGAAAATGAATACCAAGATGTTGCGGGAGGATATAGCAATGCTCGTTTACCTTTTGAAAATTCAGTAGTGGTCTTCCTTTTTTTAATTTGTATTGGTCTGTAAGTTTGAAAATCATGGTTTTCTGGTACATAAAATATATGAATTTGGTGAAGTGCAGGTTATTTACATAATTACATGATCACCTGACCACATGAAAGTTTGGGTTTTTATTTTTATTTTTTATTTTTTGGTTAGTACCTTTGACCCAATTGTGTCAAGTAATGCTGATAGTTTCTAGGCTGGGACTTTTGAGTTTGAACCACATATGTGTTACTGGTATGTTTCTAGGCTGTGACTTTTGAGTATTTAGTCATTCTTATCGTCGCGTTTAATATAACACATGATATGTATAGTACAATATCTCCAACATTGGCACACGCCATTAGGGGAAGTATGAAAGTGTCTATAGCCCAGTCACGAACATTTGCACATGATAATATAGTACAGTCACCAACATTTGATACAACAATAAAGAGTTGTTTTTGTGCAGACAAATTGACCCCAGCTGCTTTTGAGAAGCATTCGGGCAGAGAAACCGCCAGGAAATGGAAGAACAACATTTGGGTGATTGTTGATGGAGATAAGGTTCCTTTGTACAAAACTGCACTACTCAAGTACTACAACCAAGCTTTGACAAAAACATCCAACAAATCCCAATCTGGACAACTTGTTCATCGAGATGAGTTTGTTAAATGCACAAAATGCGATAAACTTCGCAGGTTTCATCTCCACTCAAGCGAGGAATGTCGGCTTTACCATGATGCTTCTCGTGATAATGATTGGAAGTGCTCTGATATGCCTTATGAAAAGTAAGTTTTATTGCCTCCCTTTGCTTTATCAATATTCTTATCCCATTGAAAACTGCAACATTTGACTCAGAAAAGCGTATGATTATTTGTCAAGCATCTAAAATATCTATTAGTATATAATGAAAAAATCTTGTGAACCTAAATCAATATCATCATCTCAGCTGAAAACTTTTTCAGATACTAAATATGCAATTCTATAAACTAGGATTCTTCCTTTTCTTTAGCTTAACATAAGATGGCATTGCTTGTGTATGTCACTCTTGTATCTGTTTGTGTGTTGTAACTGCCATAGTTAGATATCTTGACATGACATGCACAAAGTAGTTTGATCACACGCATTTTATTTTTCTCAAACTGATATTTTGTGTATGAGATGTTAGGTCATAACAAAGCATATTGTCAGCACTCAATTAAAGTATTTTGTACTCATATTCCACACATGGTTTGTGTGCTCAATTAAAATGTCAATCTAGACTAACAATCATCACTGTTTCGCCCCTCTGTTTCAGAATAACCTGTGACGATGAAGAGGAAAGAGCAAGTCGTAGAGTCTACAGAGGCTGCTCGCGCACTTCTACATGCACAGGTTGCACTTCCTGCGTTTGTTTTGGTTGTGCTACCTGTCGTTTTTCTGACTGCGGCTGTCAAACATGCACTGACTTCACAAGTAACGCCAAAGCTTGACCAAGGAGGCCATTAAATCACATTCTTTTCTTCTGCTATAAACATTGATCGTTATTTGATCTCATTTCATCGATATTTTGACATCTGATCCCAAGCAAAAACTATCAGATGTTTGGTTTTAAGTACTTTGAAACAGAATGGGATGTTGAATTTTTGTTGCATTTTAGTTGACACTCTTTTGGCCTAAACGATGACCAAGTTAATTAACGATCTTTTTGAAAGAGGTTTCCTACTAGTATTATACTTGCAACATAACTTAGATTTTAACGGAGTTCTTTTTCTTTCCATTTAGTCATTAAAAAGCCTGAACCGTGAAAAACTTCATTTTGCAGATTTTCTTTTACGCTGTAACCGAAATTTTGAAAATGAAAGAGTTTGTCCAATCTATTGGTCATTTTCTATACATGTTTTGAGCCTTTGAGATAATGCGTAACCCTTTGTGAGAATGGTATTTGTGTGATTGTTATTTAAGTTTGAAGCTTCTTTTTGATTTTATGGTTGCTTTTAGAGCTTTTGAAGCGTGTCGTGTATTTGATTTTGCTACTTTCCGCCTACGCCTGACTTAATGTGGTCCTTTTTTGGACGTGTCTCAAATCCCATGAAATGATTTTATATTTTTGAGTAACGGAGAATCATTGTTTTGATTTGACTTTTAACAAAAAAAAAGGGGGGGTCATGGTTCCTAGTCACATGCCATTGCATGAGACATTGAGAGCTCACCTTTTATATTTGCAACTATTATTAAAGAGCTTTTAATGACTTTTGGTACTTAATCATGTACCAATTCGAGTTTTAAATGAGACAACTTTATTTTATTAAATCAGTTACTTCAATCATACATCACATGATCATATCAAAGTTGCACCACGTAAATGGCTCTCTTTTATAGTTCTTACATAAAGCAAGTTGAACATTCAATAAGAAATAACCCGGCATGTCTCCTGTTAAATATACATAATTCTCATATTTCATTCTCAAAGAGCATGTCCAAGAGCGACCTAACCGTTGTTAGATACTTCAGGTCGCTTTTCTTTTATCTCGTTTTAAGCAAAGGATCATTAAATATACAACTGAAGATTAATTCGTGACAAAGACTAATCACAGCTATATGATTATCTATTACAAAAACAGTAAATTGGTAAATAGAGAAGGATTCTTGTTCGGGTTACCCGAGAAGTATAGTCTTCTGGATCTGACGGCGGTCTTCTTGTGGTCGTTTCCAAACTTTTCATTGACTTTGAAGATGTTCACCCGACAAGGTTTGAAATTTGGTCTTTTTGAGAATTTTGGGACACTTTACCGTCCGGCCACCTTGAAATCACTACCAAATGACCCACTGGTAAGATACTAAGGCACCAAATCTCCCCTTCGATCCAAATCACCAGGTAAACATGTGTGTATGCCTAGGGAACGAGTCAGATGCGGTAACAGGGATACCTCATACATCTGGGTCAGAGACTCGCCTCTCCGGGATAACCTAACATAAAAACCTCATCCATTTACCTGTTTTTTGTTTACCACTAAGCTACCTTGAAAATAGTTATAAAATTATCCATTATAACTTGGAATAAATTTAGTTTAAAGTGACATTGATGACATAAGATCTAACGGTAAGGCTTGAGACTCTTCAAGTGACTTCAAATCTCATAAGCTACAACATCTTAGGTCACTCGTATAGCTTTGTAATCTAAAATCATGAAAGAGTCGAGGTTTCATGCATTTTGAGAAGTGGTTAATTGAGTATGGGATTAACGTGTCACGTCAATAAAGATAACTCAACATGAGTTTTCTTCGTATGTGATTAAAAAAGTTTATAAAAGCTTGAAGTATAAACTAACAATAACTTATAACATAATCTTTGCTTGACAAATAAGCCCATGAAAGCTTTTAGAAATCATAAACTAAAGCTCATTAAAACTAGCTTATCGGAGATGCTTGTGCTTGATAAGTTATTTTTTAGTGAAAAGATGAAATATATACTCCAAACAATATGTATATGAACAAACTGTTACATAGATGGTAGTTGACATTCCCAAACACCACCAACCTATGGTATAAAAAGAAAATACATCTTATAGCATACTAAACTAACAGATAGCCATAGTATCCTAACAAAGAACTCACTTAATTTACCAAAAGCAACTAAGGATATCATGGACTATGACTATATTTCCTTCACTATGCCAAACATGTAACACCCTAAAACCGGTTTTTAAGTATTTTATTACTAGAATGCCATCAGGTAAGTTTGACTACAACCTTTATGAGTTGAAAGACTTTACGTGATTGGTTAGTCAAACCGATAGTCAAATCATAAGTTTATATAATATGCAAATGGTTTTAGAAAGATTAATGTGTCACAATTATAAGAGGAAATGGTTTGAGGGACTACTATTGCCAATTGTTCAAAGATTATAACTAATGATATTAAGATAAGTCCTAGACATTTCCTACACTTCTAAAATGTTCCAGGAGTTTGTTTATGTGTCGGTTTAGAAGCAAGAAAATATAGGGAAATGATCTTGAAGACCATTTGATGATGAAAAATTTGTGTCCCGATTTCAATAGTTAGTCTATGGCAATGATCCTTTAAGTAAGTAATCTTTATGTTTTAAGTTAATTGTGAATTGATTAGTTAGGGTTTTTGAGATCCAAATTGGGTTTTGGGTAATTGTCATTCTAAGTATTTATGAATATGGGTTAAGATCATTTAATGGGTTAAGTGTATATTAGTGATTTTGGGAAATGATCATGAAATGATCATATAATGATAAAGAGGGGTTGGTTATGATTATGCGTGAGTTTAGACACCTTGATTATTATGTAAATTATATGTGTTAATATGGTGTGATAATTATATATTAGGAGTCAAGCAAGAAGATGATAGTGAATTGTTGGTAAACTAGCTTTGGAGCTAATGTAAGTAAAATGGTTATGATATTAAATTATATTGATTATATCTGTTAGTACAAATTGTGTGACGGGTTGTAATGGGTATGAACGCAGCCTGCCGGACTGGCCAACAAGCTTCTAATGGGCTGATCTTGTACTAATCCAAGTAGTTTGAATGATAACCCTGCACAAGAAAGGTAAACCGTTAGTCTTACCGTGGGGACGGACCCCACGATTAGACTCCAGAGTGAGAGTAAGTACACGATTCTCGAGATGGAAATAAGAGTATGTGTGTATAATTATGAGAGAGAAATTTGTACCTTGTATGGGGATTAGAGCCCCTTTATAGGCGGTTTACCGCTAGGATTCCTAGATTCTCACATGTAGTAGTTAGTCGCCGAGAGTCGCACCCTTGGCGACAAGGTTGCGGTCAATCACGGATGCGGACGTAAGATGTCTAACGGTGAAGGCTCAACCCGCTATGTATCTTACGGCGTCTTGAGGTCTGACCATAGCCAATTTCGGCTATTGAGCTTAACTGTAGGCCTGGTCTTATAGTTATTTTATACTTATTAGTTCTCGAGCCCAATATGTGTATAGTAATGTACAGGGCCTAGTAGGTTCAAGTATACATACTATACGTCATCAGTTCCCGGCCTAGTATGTGTAATCGCGTATGATATTGTCGCTATGTGGATGAGCTTACTGAGAAAGACTTTCTCCCATTTTAAACCTTTTACCTTTAGAATCCCATTCACAGTAGTACTTGTTGCGTGTGGATATTGTCGCGCGCGATGGATTTACTTAGACTATTTTCTGCTAATCATTTCCTCTTCCGCACTCTTGAAGCATTTTCTTGAAGCTCTCTTTTCTTGGAAGGTGTTTTTTACAACGTGGACGGTTAGCGACTTTTCATGTTCTGTTGATTACTTCTGTGGGCCATTGGTATTTCACTATCCTTATCCCCGTGTTTTTTATTTGGGTCGTTGGATCAGATTGCTTTTGGACGTGTGTCCTCTTTAGGTTTTTCTTGTAGGGTCACCGTTCCGCTTGTATAAATACCCTTTATTTTTATGTTAGCTCATGTTTTCTTTTTACCGTTCTTTTGTTGCAAACGCGCTTTTCGATCCGATTTACCTTTGCGTACGCCTTCCAAGTTCCTCATTCAGGTTAGGTTCTTGATTCTCTTTTCTTTTTCCGTTATGGGTACTTTTTCATTTACCAAATCTAAACTATCGCAAAAGGCGTTGATGCGGTGTGATTCGATTCCGCAATTTGTTCATCCGAATTGCCGATCCTGATCAAAGTATTCGGGAAGCACGGATGGGAAGATCGGTGTATACCCTTTTTTCGAGTATGCTAATTTTCGCCTCCCCTTGCCTTTTCTTGTTTCAATTCTTGACTATTATCACATTCATATATCGCAGCTTTCCGTCATTGGTGCTGCTAAGGTTTCTCAATTTGAGATTCTTTGTTTTGCTCTTGGTATTGAACCCTCGGTTGGTTTTTTTAGGTGCTTTTATGTTTTGTCTAAAAAACATGGCTTGCTTTCTTTTAGTAAACATGTTGATAGCTTTGGAGTTTGCTATACTGAACCCCTTGATTGCCTTAAAATTTGGATCACTTTTTCGGGTTGACTCATTTGCTTGTCCCACTATTCATCCTTTCTTTGTTGGGGGTAATCTTCCTAAAGATGCCACTCCTAGGGATGCTGAGTTTGATGCTTGACACGTTGCCTCCCTTGTTACCAATGCTTTTCCTTTTGTCAAGTTTCCGGAGCCTTTCCTTTGTTCAGTTAGGTTAAGGTAATTATACTTTGGCAGGATTTTTACCCTGTGTTTTATGATCAGGACAATCGGGGTGGGTATACCATATCTATGTTTCTTCTTCGTTAGTCTGTTTTTGTTTTGTCCTGACTTGTGTTTCTTCTACTATTTTCTGCAGCTATGGATTTGCTATCTTTGGTTAAGAAGAAGGACCCTATGAAGTTGATTGTTGATACCTGGCCGTGGGAGGAAAATGAGCTTCCTTTGCTAAAGTTGAGAAGGCGGATTGTTTCTCTTGTCCCTCCCTTTTTGGTGATGTTGGACATGTAGTTATCCGGCTCGAGGACTTCTCAAACCACATGGTGATATTGTTGTGCGACCTTATTCGGCTTTTGAGATTGGTTTGATAGTGGTATAGCTTCCGTTGGTAGGAGAAAGAGAAAGTTTGCTTCAACCTTGTCCATCCTCCTAAAAAGTGAGGTGACCTCAATGATTCTGTAGGGCTTCTTGGTGGTAAGTCTTTAGAATCTATTCAGAAGTTGTTAGCTCAAAGTTCGCAAACTCATGAATATTGTTTAAATGCTTTGCCTACTTATTCTTCTTCTTCTCCTTCATTATCAATTACTCCCCTTCATGAAGCTGGAACGTCTACTCAATCTGATTTTGGTTTGCTCCATCTTGATGGTTCTCTCCCTAGGTTTGTTGTTTATGCTTTTGTCTTTCCGTAATTTCTTTACTTATCCTTCCTTCCATTCACTTCTTACTTGTTTATTTGCAGTTCTTGCGCCGGGTATAATAGATGCCATTGTTACTACTATCCTTCTGTTGGGAAGGGAAGGGTCAAGCTGATGATCCTTCCTCTCTTCCGAACAGCTTTTTCTCCTGTCGCTGGTATTCATCCTTGATGACCTTTCGGATCTTGATATCTCGGTGGGGACATTCGTATATTGATGATCCGGATTCTAGTTCTTCGTCTAGTGTTTATATTCCAAATTGGAATGTTACTAAGAGTTCGCTTCTTGATGATGTTGATGAATGTCGTGTTATGTTGGACGAATTTGCTCCTCCTAACTTCTTTTCCGCTGTCTGTGAAATGGGGTATGAGCGTCTCCTTGGTGAATTTAATGTTGCTATGGCACGACAGTTGTGCTTTAGTTCTGAGGTTCGTCTACGTTTGGAGTATAATGCGATGGAGCGAAAATGCTTATTGTCTTTGTTGATAGGGACAAGGAGATTTCAGTTCTGAAGTCCAAGGTTACTGACGCTACTTCTTTTGGGACATCTTCCTGTCGTCCTTAGCACTTCTGCTGCGGAACTTATGCCTTTGAAGAACCAGAATTCTACTCTAGAAGGAGAACGAAATTCTCTTCGGCTGGTGCGGCCCTTCAATCATCTCTTGATGTGAAGGATTCGAATCGTCTCTACTTTGAGAGTCGAAGTTGTTGTTCTCAAGTCACAGAATTCCAATCTTTGGTGGTCGTGGTGCCTTTTCTTGGCTAGTCGTTCCGCTTGTTTTTATTTTCCCGCTGCTTCTAACTTTGTTTTATTTGCAGATACGTACCTTGGAGGAGTCATGTTTTGAGCTCCGCAGCCAAGTTCCTTCCCTTGCTGCTTTGGAGGAGGAATTTTGTAAGATTCAGGATGCTAAGATGGTCGTACTTATGCAGAAGGTTGATTCGGCGTTCTGATTTGTATGCCTAGCCACCTTGATGAGGAGTTTTATCCTCGGTTCCTTACGTTGTTATCTAGTGGCGGTTGTTAACTAGGTATGAGCCTTGCGTGTTTAAGTGCTTGAATTCTGGAGTATACTGCGCTATAGTTATTGAGTGTGTGGTCGATAAGGGTATGCAAGAAGGTTTAGCGGCGTTATTCATGGCAAGGAGAAAGAGAGCTTGTTGAGCTTGCTGTATATAACCCTTCTTGGAAGATCATTATGTTTCCACTGTGAAGCCCTTGAAAATGTCGAGTTTTCCTCTCTATGCTTATGTCTAGCAAGGATGCCGGTATTGCGGAGGTTATGGATGCGCTCGTGTTGATGGGCCTTCCGCGAATGCTCCTATGATTACAGGTTACAACCGATCTTGAGCAACTTATCGTTCCTGTTTATGATAAGGATGATAATGCTATTGTTGGCACTAGCTCTTTGTCCAGTTCTTTGGAGGTTGTTCAGAAGAGAGTTGATCAGGTTAGAAAACGCCTTGGTGCTCATCGGTTATCTATTGCCGATGTTTATAATTCTTCCATTGATCCTTTGTCCGTTCGTAATGTTGTGGGTGCGAAGCACCTTACTGGTGAGCTAACTTTGGCGTGTACTACTTCTTTGCCTCTTGAGTCTCTTCCCTGCAGTGCGCGATATTTCGTGAGGCCTCTTTCTATTGATGATTATGATGTTGGTGGGTCTAGTGCTCTTGTTAAAGTTGCGAATGATCCGTGAAATAGTGAGGTCCCCCTGTTCGACTGAGGCGAGTGCGGCTTCATTGATTCGGATGTAGTTTTTCTTAAATGCTTTGTACTTTTTTGAACAATGTCTGTCTTTGCTTTTCTTGTGGTGGGTTCCTCCAATGGTCGCTGCTTTAACGTTTTTTTTTTTTAATTTCTGCACATTGTTCATTTATTTTGTGCTTATGCCACAAATCTTTCTTTATGCGAGTTCTCGATGCTTTTTGTGTATGCCATTTTTCACTTTTGTGTTGCTATTTTAACGTTATACAGATATGAACGTAGTTAATAGTCTTTTTGTACCTCTTTTTGTTTGTCTTGTTGCTATTTTTAACGTTATACGGATATGAACGTAGTTAATAGTCTTTTAACACCTCTTTTTGTTTGTGCGGTGCTATTTTTAACGTTATCTTGGATATGCGTTTGTAATAGTCTTTGGATAATTTTGGGAATATCGTGCTCTGCACCATTATATTCTATTCATCTGTTCTCAGTGTCTCATTTTGAAAAGTTGCTCTAGTCATGGGTACTGTTTCAACCCATTTTTGTCTTTCGCCGTCACCGATGTGAGTAGCGTCTTTGTGGTACTCTTGCTCCTGCTTGAACAATTTTCTCACTTGTATGCTACTTTTTTTTTTTCACTCTGGGGGGGTCTCGTCTTTCTTACGGCCGGTGATTCACAGAGAATACAGGCTAGTCATTTTTTCCCATGAAGGGCGCCAGAATGCTGGCTAAACGCTTTTACTTTTGTAGCTGACTTGCGATGGCAGCCAGAGTTCGTGCAGTGAGCATGATAGTCTGGATCTTTCGAATAAATGTAGTGTTTTTGGTGTAGCACGGGCTAAGCTTTTATATGCATATCCCGCACCTGGCTGGTCATCTTTACCTTACATTCATCTATCAACCTGATTTACCTGGGCGGTAGACGGTGCTTGCTTGCTGGGCCGGATGCAACAATAGGATGAAAGTGTGATTTGCATCCTTTGTTGCTTGCCGTTAAGGGAACTTTCGATAGCTAGGGACTGTCGATATGACTCGTTGTCCCTAGCGTTCTTCTATCCTCCCTAAGGACCCATCCTTTTCCACACTCCATCATTCCCTCCCTTACCATTTCAACCCTGTGGCTCCTGGCAAGCCTCCGCATTGATCCATGAGCACCTGTCGATTTTGTTTCCCAACGGCTACTGGAGTCTAATCGACAGTATTGCTTTCCCACGCTGTTGCTGCGGTCTAATTGGCAAGGTATTTGGAAATGCCATAGAGAGTAGTTTGAGTGAAGGGGTGTTATGAGGTGTTGTGGTGGTGGGTAATTAGTCGCCATTTTAGAACGAGTAAGCATTATTAGTAGTCATTTAAGAACATGTTTTGGTTTTCACATGTTTTCTTTTCTACTTTTCTTTTGAAGGTGTGAAGGTTTCGGAATGTATGGTTTTGATTACCGTCATGTAGACGGTATGTTGCCATGAGACACTTGTATTTTTCCTTTTGTGTTTGTCGAACTCTTTTTGAAGAGAATTTCACCCATTTCAGATTTTCTTCAGACTTTCCTTATTAGTATGTTTGATTTTGGAAGACGACGGTTATTGTTTTGCTTTTCCTGCATTCTCATCCTTTTTTGCTTCGCGTATTATAGCGAAGATTTTATTGTTCTTGTCTGTGCATTTGTCTTCTTTCTACCAGTTGGTAGGTTAGTATGTGTCTAGGCTTGTAGCCCGGCGCCGCTCTTCGCTTGATTTGACATGATATTCCTTGGGAAGGAACGTCTGTACTTGCATATTTCTCTCTCTTCTTTTTGTTATCCGATAAGGTTTATCCTTTTACTTCCACCCTTGCTTGTTTGTTGTCTTTCCCTTCCCATGGTCGTATCTTTTATGTGCGTGCCACAATTTCTTGTGCTTCTTTTGGTGCACCTCTTAACTAATTCTTTTTAGGTCGCAAGTCTTTGTTCCTTTTCATTCTCTGGAATCGTTTCCGCACTTTTCCCCGATGGGTGGTTCCATTTAATTTTTTATTTTATTTTGTTTGGTTTTTTCCTTCACTCTTCACTTCTATCATCGGCCCTTCTTCCTTTCTTCCATTTTCTTCTTCAAATGCGAACACTCTTCGTGGTGTGTCTTGCATTTCCGTGAAAGCAGAACTTTCCTTCGGTTCCTCCCGACTGTCCGTGGCTGGGAGGCTTACGGACTTTGCCTCCATTTGTGCTTTGTTGTTCCTCAAAAGGTTTTCGTGGGTTACGGAAACATGTTGCCTTTCTTATTCTTGGTTTATTCTTTAATTCTTTTAAATGTTGTCGATGCTTGCTGCTGTTCTTTCCGTTCGTCTTTGCACCCAAAGGCCTTTTTCTTTCGACTTTCCTGCTATTATTTCCCTCTTAGGAAGGTAGTTATATTCATTACTTCATCATCGACTTTGGGATTCATGTAACCGCTTGATCACTCGGATCGTGTCGCATGCCTGAATCCTGAGACTTTCATTTCGGGGCTCCTTTACGTCTCGATTTATTCTTTGAATCTTCTACGAATCTTCCGTTAGCTCTCCGTCCCTTTGCTTGATATGATGAAGTTTGTAGGATCGTAAATATTATTGTGTTTGATGATTCGGTGGTCTTGGATGATGGAAATACATGTTAGCCATTTTAGAGAGAGAAAGAGTGAGAGGGTGTTCTTGGTAGAGAGTTGCTTTACAAATCTGAAGGTTAGATTGAGAAGCACCACCCCTTCCATGGATGGAAGGGGTATTTATAGTTTTAAAGCATACGCCCTCCTAACGGATGATCAGGATACAGTGGGTAAAGACCCGTCCTTCCTCCACGGTATTACACTAAACTAAACTACGCTACAAACTAACTAATTAACTACTAAATAACATAAATAACTACAAGTCTACGAGCTAACTTATGCTAGATAATATTTGGGGTGACCAACTCTTCACATATGGAATTTCCAATTCCTAACAATCTCCCTAAGGGAGGTCACCCCATGTTTTACATTTCGAATCCTAGCATTCTATTCTTGACTTTTGTTCTTGAGCTCGTAGACTTCAATTCTTCAATTCCGCAATCTTTGTGCTTTAGTAGCGATTCTTCAAAGTCCACATTGATTTGTACTTTTTTTAGTGGAGGCCTTTAATTGATCCACATCTTTGATGATCATTGAGCTTTCATTGAGATCATCAGCCACAGTAAATCTCTTGATCACCCTTTGTAGTGTTGCCTTGTGATGTTGTGGTAGATACGACACTTATGGATCATGACATCTTTTTCATCAAAGTAGCGGAAGCTTTCAGTTCATGATATTTGCGAAATAGCGAAGCATAGTATAAAAATATCGAGCCGGTTATGTAGATATGCACCGCCATGATTTATTCAATTAAGTGGATGCCGTAAGCATTGCTTTGGATTGAATTCTCAATCGATCAGCACCAACCGTCCAAATGTACTGCAAAAACAGTTAGCACAAAACACACGAAAGTGTCTTTGATCACTTTCGTTGAATTGAGGTACACGGCCCACGGTTCTCCGCTGATCAGTACAAGTCTTTGTGATCAAGTATAATTCAGAGAATCTCCTTGACAGGGTTTCGCAGCTTGTTCTAGCCGTTCTCAAACCGGAACGTCTCAAAGAAGACAACACGCAGTGAGTGAACCCAAATAATTGAGATTCACTGATTGATGAACAATTGATTTGAAAACAATCGCGTAATGCTTAGAAGAAAGAGTTTTGCAATACGTAGGGTTTTATAAGAAAGATCAATTTTCAATCAAAAATACTTTTGTATTTGAAAAGAGTACACATTCGATGTGCTAGAGAAAAGAAGAGATTACCGACATCGAGGTTTTTCCAAAAGTATTTTTTTCAATCAGAGATACTTTTTGAATTTGAAAATGAATACACATTCGATGTGCTAGAGAAAAGAAAAGATTTGCACATCGAACGGTTTTTCCCAAAGCATCCGTCAATCCATTTCCTGGACCAAGGTTGATTCAAGATTGAATCGCCCCATCGGTTCTATCCAGTTGTCACAAGTTTGATCTTTAGAAAAGATCTCACATGTCACCCACCAAGAGCTTGTTTGATGTTGGCTCTTGAAGGATTTCCATCTTCATCGTGAATATTTTACATATCACTCGGATGTTCGGCAATACCACAAGGATAATGCGTAGGACTCTTAATATATTCTTACTTTCCACATTGTGTGAAACAGAGAGTCTTCATTAATTTTGTGTCCTAATGAGATATTGTGGATGATCTCTTGGCTCTAGACTCAATAGTGCACATTTAGTTCCTATGCCAGAGACTAGGGAGAGGTCTCCTTCTTCAATACCAACAATCTCTAAGAGAAAGTCGATAGATTATGTTGGTTCCCCGTGAGAATGAAACAAGCCCTTTTAAGAGGAACTTGAGTAGCTTGAGAAGTTATAGTGCAGTCGTCCCTGGGTCCATGACATCTTGTCTTCAATACCGGCGTTGGTAACCACCATAGTATATGTATTGGACCCTTCATTGCCCTAAGGTTGAATTATTGAGGGCTATTTCTTTTCACCCTTTTCACATTCATTTCTTTTTCATTCTTCAAACCCCTTCAAGCTTACCGAGACTTCATTACTAGAACCTTGTTGGGTTTATTCCACTTCTAGCTCTATCTCAGTCCGCACTCTTCCCATATCTCACTTTTCTCCTTTTTCATCATACCAAAGGACTTCTACACTATCTCTGATTTGTCCCTAGGTAGATCCTCCGCTCGGCGGATCGTGAACGAATACCTAACCTAACCATCCTTATATCACCATACATAACGTAAATTTGGTCGGTCTTTTGGTACGCTTCATTCTTCCTTGAAACCAATTGAAAGATCATTTGGAAAAATCAATCAAGGTACTTGTGATATAAAATCAAAGCATTTTGTTCCTTAATTGTTTCGATCATTTAGAAATGCTCCCCTCAACATGTGCATATGATTTTGAAATTGTTTAGCACATGGAGGCAAGAGTTCTTTGAAATAATTTCTTGATCACAATTTCCGTAGAAAAGCCATTTGATTTTCTTGGTAAATTCTCCCCTTCAATATGTGCATAGGATATTTGAAATCATTTTATCAAATAGAGGAAATAGTTCTTTTGAAGTACATCCACGATCACAAAAGTCATTAAAAAAACCATTAGAAGATCAATCAAGGTACTTTATGTTGAAACATATAAATCTTTGTACCTTGAAAGTATATTTTCTTTTTGAAATCTCCCCTATATGTGCTTTGAGATACGAAATCTTTTAGCACATATGGGAGAGCAGTATGCACATTTGAATCAAAACGATCACCTTTTATCAGATTTCATTATTAAATCACAAATTCTCCCAGATCAAAATGTGGAAAACTAGAAGGGGGTTGAATAGTTTTGCCGATTTTAAGTTGATTTTAAAAACTTTAGATTCGTATTATGTGAAATCTTATGGATGTTAAACGTATAGATCTAATGATAATGCAAGCAAATAAATAAAGTTAAGGGATAGAAAAGACACAATTGATTTATAGTGGTTCGGCTACAAGGACACCTTCCTTGCCTTACTCCACTCCCAGAGTCACCTACTCGAGATTCAAGCACTATGTCAACAAACTCCTTCACTTGGCGGAGAAGCCTTCATAACGTTGCTTACACTTTTTCGATACAAAGCTAGATACCGAGTCCGTAGTGCGGTGGACCAAACCAACACAACTATTACACAACAAATATGTGAAATATCAAAATACAAGATCTTCTGAGAAATCTTGCGGAGTGACAAATCAATCAAGGACCCCTTGCTTGGATGACTTGTAGAATGCTCGTGATCTCGCCTTAGAGAAGGACCTATATGAGGATCAAAATAGAAAGAAAGAAGAACAACTCTCTAGATCAAGTGATCTATATGTTAAAAGAGAATGAGAGTGTATGAGAGATTTAGTAAGAAGAGGGGTGAGTTAGAATGAAGAAATGGCTCTCTATTTAAGGCAAATTTCTCCTCGTTCTACGGATCGGATCCTTCCACTTGGGATCCGTCTAGTGTAATCCTAGGGATCCGTGGTACGCTCCTCTTTGCCCATGGGTTTTTGGTTATGGGTCATGGGTTATGGGTTGGTCCATGGGTTTTCTTTAGATTCAATGTATCTAAGTATACATTGTATCAAGTCTTCTTTGGTATGGGTTAAGATCCATGGGTTATGGTCCATGGGTTATGGTTTTACCCATCCTAATAAACTATTACAACAAATGCTTAATTATTACATTTTTGTATTTAAATGGCTATATGTAAATGCTTTACAAAAAAACATGTATCCTTATAATTATACTTAAGATAACATTACATTTGTTATCAACAAAACACAAGAGATGCAAAATATTAATAAACGTTTTTACGGTTTATTTGTATTAACAATCTCCCCTTTTTGTTGATGACAAAACATAATGTTATGATGAGTAAAACTTAAGAAATAGATGCAAGTTTTGAAAGCCCCTAAGTTTTACTTCTTCTCCCCTTTTGTCAAACAAAAAGTTAACCCTGGAAGAAATAAACAAACTCTAACTCCCCTTGACGGTAGCTCCCATTAGTTTGGGCGTCAAGTGAAGAAAAAATAAAATCCTACAAAAAGAAAGGTTAGTAACATGCTTATATAATCTTGTGGTTTCCGAGAATCAAGATTGGGAGCCAAGGTATGTAAACAAGGCCTTGTAATAAAACAACAAATTGTAGTGGTATGTATGCCACTTACAAGCATGTAAAATAAGAACAAGACTTGTTCTTGAAAATGACTTCAAAAGAAAAATAATACTCAAAGTAGAAAATAGTAGTAGTGATTCCTTCCATGCTTGCATAAGGTTATGGATGGAGGTTTTGATGAGTAATGGTATTGATGCGATCAAGGATGAGGTTGAGTATGAATCGCATTTCTTCCCTAACTTCTATTGCAATTTCCCTAATGGATTGGCAATGTTCACAATGTAAATGATGTGGGTAATGAGTGCGGAAGTTTTCCGGGTTGTTTTGATTTGAGTTATGTGGAAGTTGTGGTGGAAAAATAGGAAAATATGGATCAATATTCGGAATGTTTGTAAATGGTGGTGGAAAAGAACCTAGATGTTCTTGTAATGTGATGGGAGCTAATGGTGGTGATGTTTCAAGATCTTGAAAGATAGTATTTGGAGATGTGGGTGGTGTTGAAAAGACTATTTCTTTTGTTTAGGTTGTTTAGATCTTGTTGGAGTCTTAAGGAGTTCCAAAAGAGTGACTTTAGGTGGTGATGAAGGTGGTGTACTTGTTGGTGATGAGGGTGGTGCTATAATGGAAGCATCTTGTGGTGAGTTATTTGTTGAGGATGACTCATTTGAGGTTGGTTTTGCTAAACAACAAGATCGGATACTAATCCTTGCGGATATCCTAGCATTTGATTGTGGTATTTTGGATGGTGGAAGTTCAAAGGTTTGGATATCATGATTGTTTGTACTAGATGATTCTCCAAAGGTTTTGGATGACATGATGAAGTGTGTTTGTGTGAAGGAGATGGAGTATGCAAGCATTTTGGGAGTTCTATATATAGAAAAACAAAGCATTGTAATGAATGCTTGACCCAAAATGTGGATTAAAATCTAATGATTAGATATGAATTCAAGGCATGTGATCATGAGAACACAAGCATTAAAGAGCATACTCCAAAAAATGAAACAAATGTGGATTTTTCATCCAAAGTGAAAAAAATAAAAGTTGAAAAGCGACTTGTTTCCGGATCCACGGATCCTTCCCTTGATGGCCATGAAAGGCTGGGATCCGTGGAATGCAGTCGGCGACACAAAATTTTCCTTTTGGAAACATTTTTGCCTAGTGTGTGCCTATATGCAAACTATTTGGAGTTTCGGTTATCTCGACCCTAAAAGAAATAGAAAATAAACTAGAAGTATAAAACCATCCTATTGAGATAACCTGAAAACGCATATTTAGTACATGAGTGCGTAATTTTGTGTTATCAATGCTCCTAATTCATTGTTGCTTAAATGAATGTACTTGAGAAAACATATTAGTTATGTGTCCCTTTAGCATTCAAAAGACATGAGATGCAATGGCGGTTTTTACTTTGTATTAATAATGAAAAAGCGATTTGTCCTATCGTTGAAATTGCTTTTGTGAAATTGATACGGGAAGGTATCATCTTTTTAGAAACCATTGTGAAAGTAGGTTTCTTTCAAAATGTGTATATGAAAAAAAATAAAGCTATAAGTGGAAAAACTCATCTTGGGTTTTGAAAATTCCCGTATTGTTTGTGAGTTGTGCGTGAAATAGAAATCCTAGACTCGAAAAGAAGAAGGCTAGTGTTTACATACCTTGTAGAGTCAATTAAGTTCTGGTTTGTTCCATTAGACCAAGACCAAGGCAGTAAGTTTGAATTGTTCCGCTTCAACGGTTTGGTGAGGGCGTCGGCTATGTTGTCTTCGGATGCTACCTTCTCAATAGAGATGTTCCCCTTTGAACATTGTCTCTTAGGAAGTGATGACGAATCTCTATATGCTTTGTGCGAGAATGCAATACCGGATTCTTGCTTAAGTCGATGGCACCTTTGTTGTCTCATAGGATGGCTATGTCGGCAGATGGATGTCGTAGTCTACAATAACTTGTTTCATCCATAGTGCTTGTTGGCATGCTTTGCCGTGGAGGCGTGCGAACTTGGTTGTTGATATTGCAAGTGTCGTTTGTTTCTTAGAAAACCAAGATGTTAAACAACATCCTATAAAAGTACATACCCCACTTGTACTTTTTCTATCAACGTAATCACACGCATGGTCAGAATCTGCACAATTGTTTCTACTCCGTGCCCAGGATACCATAATCCTAATTGTGTTGTACCCTTAATATATCTAAATATCCTTTTTAAACTTCTAGGTGTGATATTTTAGGTCTTCTTGAAACCTAGCATAAGCAAACACTAAACATGATATCCGGCCTACTTGCCGGTGAGGTAGAAGAGGCTACCTATCATGCCACGATATTTAGTATTATCTACGGATTCTCCGTCTTCATCTTTTGTGAGTTTGGTGTTGGATGACATTGGAGTCCTAATTGGTTTTGACTCTTCTAGACCAAATTTCTTTAACATCTCCTTGATGTACTTAGATTGATTAAAGAAGATACCATCTTCTACTTGTTTTATTGTAGACCAAGAAAGAAACTAAGTTCTCCCATCATACTCATCTCGAACTCGTCATGCATGATTTTAGAGAAATCATCACACATGTCTTGACAAGTGGATTCGAATATAATATCATCTACATATATTTGTACTATGATTATATGTGACTCTCTTTTCTTAGTAAAAGTGTGTTGTCAACTAACCCCATGGTGTAGTTGTGTTTAACTAGAAATGACTTGAGTCTATCATACCAAGCTTTTGGAGCTTGTTTAAGACCATAAAGGGCTTTCTTTAATTTATACACATGTTTGGGTTTTCAAAATCAATGAAGCCTGGAGGTTGAGCTACATATACTTCTTCATTTATGACACCATTTAGAAAAGCACATCCATTTGATAAAGCTTTAGATCATTAGCACAAGCATGCGCAAGAAGTATTCTTATAGACTCTAATCTAGCCAGCGAGTAGGTCTCATCAAAGTCTATTCCCTCTTGTTGGTTATACCCTTGAGAAACGAGTCTAGCCTTGTTCCTAGACACTACTCCGTTTGCATCTAATTTGTTTTATAAACCCATTTGGTTCCTATTATGGTTTGATTACTAGGTGGAGGGACAAGTGTCCAAACATCATTAGAAACAAATTGATTTAGTTCTTCTTGCATAGCCATTACCCAAATTTCATCTTTTATGGCTTCTTGTGTATTCTTAGGTTCTAAGGTTGAAACGAAACAAAACAAGCTACTTTGGTTTTGAACTTGAGACCTTAATGTTCGTTCGTTTAGTGTTCCTATGACTTTATCTGGGGTGATCTTTGGACTCTTTAATGTTTATTATTTCATCACTTAGAGGTTCTTCTTCTTCACTTATCTTTTTCTTTATTACTATGGCTTCACTTTCTATAATCTCGTCATCGACAAGAGGTGGAAAGGGTTTGGGTGGACTTTCATCAAATTTTATATTTAATGACTCTTCTACCTTCATTGTTTCTTTGTTTAATATGGCGTAAGCTTTGCTATTTGGCGAGTAACCTAAAAGATACCTTGGTTGATTTAGGATCAAATTTTGTAAGGTAATCTTTAGTGTTAAGAATAAAACATTTACTACCAAATACTCTAAAGTGATTTACGTGGCTTTTTTCGAAGTAACTCATATGGAGTTTTTCAAGATTGGTCTAATCAAGACTCGATTGAGTAT
This sequence comes from Chrysanthemum makinoi, assembly GCA_910596185.1. Classification (NCBI taxonomy): domain Eukaryota; kingdom Viridiplantae; phylum Streptophyta; class Magnoliopsida; order Asterales; family Asteraceae; genus Chrysanthemum; species Chrysanthemum makinoi. The sequence continues at coordinate 195,524,800 of OU343219.1, read as the reverse complement.
ATCGTTGAAGTATCACGGCATTACCAAAATTTTGAGGTATGGATTGTTCATTAAGCATGGTTCGACTCATTTCTTGTAGAGTTCTATTCTTTCTTTCTACTACCAAATTCGATTGTGGAGTCGTGTGGGCAGAGAAGTTGTGAGTAATACCATTAAGCGTCACAAAAGCTCTGAATTACTTCATTAGAATTCCCTACCATGATCCGTCCTAATAGACACTATGGGACTTCCTAGTTGTCTTTGGATCTTTTTGCTTAATATTTCAAAATAATTAAAGGTTTCCGTTTTGTTCTTTAAAATTTTGTCCATGTATACCTAGAGTAGTCATCCACTATGACCAAAGTGTAGTAGTTGCCTCCATAACTTTGGATAGCGGATGGACCAAATAAATCCATATGTAGTAATTCTAGACACCTAGTTGTGGACACCATGTTTTTAGCTTTATGACTCGAATGAGCTTGTTTTCCTACATTACAAGCATCACAAAATGATGTTCATATTTTAACTTAGGTAGATCTCTTACTAGATCTTTGGATGATAGCGATTGAAGATTTCGCATGTTGGCGTGACAATCTTGATGCCATAAGGTCAGTATCATCCATAGAGGTAAGACATAGTTTGTCTTTAGGTTCATTACCGATTTTAATGACATAGACTCCATGTTTCCTAATTCCTCTTCTATGGTTATGCCATT
>OU343219.1:195501387-195524006 GCA_910596185.1 Chrysanthemum makinoi | reverse complement strand
CCTCATGGTTAGTTATACAATTTTATTTTTTTATTTTTTTTAAAGAAACATTATTCACACACCTAAATTAGATACTCCACAAGTTATTGTCATGATCTCTGAGTAACATAAGTTTCTTTGAATAAACACTTTAAGAGCATAAGGTAGCCTTCGTGTCATCGGGTCGGTGTTATGGAAAAAGTGCTGCCATATCAAGCACCATTTCTCATAACACCAAAATCACCACAACATAAAAAACACCCCTCCCTCCTATGACATTAGATTTTGGTACGTACCGTCATGGACCCCTCAACCACACATAATTAGAAAAAAATAGAAAACTTTAATGAAGGGAAAACGCGAGCCACGGTGTGCACGTGGTGCCATCTGGCTGGGTTTTCTTAGACCATTTCGGTTGGTCACGATGGCGCATGATGGGAAACACGAGTCACGGTGTGGACCTCGCGACGTCCGGTCGCATTTTGCCAGAAAACACTAACGAAAACGCTAGGTACCGAATACTGATGATTAAAAACAAGCTATTAATTTTATTTTTATACCAGTATAAAAGGAATAAGCAAACAAATAGTTATCTTAGATACGAACTTAACTTTCAAAAAAAAAAAATCTTAGATACGAACTAGGATTAGCACCACCATCAACATCTGCCAGTGCAACAACCAGCTACAGTTCAAAATATCACATGGCATCTTGGTGCAATGATAAATCTACAAACAAAAAAGAATGGATTTAATAAGACATAAACTATCTCTTTCATGTTACATAAAAGATTCCTTTTAACATTATTATTCGCCATAGATATATTTTAAAATAAGAAAACGTTATTTCCTCCCACAATATATTACTACTTGTATTTTTATTAATTTTATTGGTACATATGTAAAGTTGATGTAACAATGCTCTTTAAAATAATAACGGTTTAAAATCCTCTAATGTTAATACAAATGTAATACATAGTGTTAGTAAATATAAAGTTTAAAATCTTCTAGTGTTTATTATTGCTACTGTAACGTTTATCCCTTAAGTTTTCAGATTCCTTAACTTGTTTTAATGTATCTATCTTTACTACACATATTAAGAGAAAATGGTCAAACATTAATCTTGGTTAAAACTTAAAAACATATAAATTAAATAATGTTGTTTGATTAAAATACTCTTATTTATAAAAAAACAATCCAAAATTTTAATTATTTAAATACTTAATTTCAATTTAGTTTACAAATTTTTTTATTCTTACTCACACTTATATATACAAGAAAAAATAAATTAAAAAAAAAAAAAAAGGTGTAACTATACATTGTCGCTGTTATGTTTAGGTAACCAACTGTCTAATAAGTTATAATGCATACAAAATTAGCAAAGAAATGTTAAATACATAAAATTGTTAAGAGAAGCAATTATATGACCGGGTCGCCCAAGGCCCAAGCCCCTCAGGTACCTTTCAATGTGTAGCATACACGCATCGCCACCCAACGCCACATGCCGAAAAAGTTATTACAATAATCGTACATGAAGAGTTTAAATTTTGTACTAGTATAAAGTATGCATTTTAATTCAATGTTAATTGCTAAATATTCATGTATAAGAACAAAATTCTAAAGTTCTATACATGTTTAGGTCATTTGGATATTGACATGCATGGCACTTGTCAAAATATACCCCTATTTTTACGTGTACAAATTTAATAATCCCTTTTTATGTTTTCTGTTAATTTTCTTGATATATGCTATAATAAATAGCCAATAAGTTACCTCAAATCATAAACTTCATTAAGTTACCTTTTTATGTTTTCTGTTAATCTCTTACTTTCAGGTCTTTACAGATGTAGATTGGGGGATGTGGTTGAGGTGACTGGTTTTTATAAGGAAACCCCGAAACTTAACTTTTTATGCAGAAGAAAGCTAATTTTAACTGTGAACATTGACAAGAATACCGAAAAAGACCTTCAACTAGCCGTCCAAAAGGGTTCCCAGCCACTGATTAAGGATCAAGCCGAGCTAGTTGATTTCACGAGCCATGCCAACATCACAAACCAGCCCGGTCACTACGTAGTGTATTGGGAGATCAAGGGTGAAGTAAGCGAGCATATTTTAGACCAATGTTGCAAGGAAATTGATGCAGCATTTGTGGACCATGGCTATGTTGTGTCGAGGAAAACCAACACAATCGGGCCTTTGGAACTTTGTATCGTGGAACGAGGCACCTTCAAGAAGATCATGGAACATTTTATTGGCAATGGTTCAGCGATGAGTCAGTTCAAGACACCAAGGTGCACCAGTAATCATTTTTTATTGAAAATCTTAAATCTATCTACTATCAAAAGTGTCCGTAGTAGAGCTTACGAGTAATTTGTGTAGATGATATGAGAGCTATTGTTCAAGGGTGGTATAGACAAGTCATATGGGAAATCATATGCCGATTTGTTGGTTCTTTAACTGGAATAAAAACCGTATGTTTGGACGCAAGTAACATTTGTTTATGAACCAAAGTGATTTCACTTGTGTCATTATATTCATGACAATAATACATATATATCAAATAACGTTTCCGGTTAGGCATCCATATTCGTGACTGATGTTTGCCATTATAGAGAAACTCCTTTACCTAGCTATAACAGGAAGTAGTAGCTCTTATGGTAACATAGTTGTATAACTATAATTATTAAATATAAACGTTAGTTGTTAGTAAATGCTACTAGAAGTAGCATTATGATTTTAAGCTGGTCGTCTTTAAAGGAGTACACACATAACACAGCCACTTTTTCTCTCTAACCTAATCTACCTCCTTTTCTCTCTCTAACACAATCACAACCATCATCATTCAATCCGCCACCACTGCAAACCATCACCATCGTCTTTTTCTTTACGTATTGCCTATTTGGTCCTGGTGTTTCAAGCAGCGTGGCGGATTTGATGTTTGTTTGGTTCGGGGTTTTGGGTCTAGTATTCTTTAGATATCAACGTTATGGGTGTTTGGATCGGTTCTTTTCATTTAGATCTCAAAGTTGTGGCAGCATCTGTGGTTGTTTACTTGTTTTTGTTTGTATCTGTTTATTCTTTTTTTGTTGATGGTTGTGAATGGTGTTCGAGTGACAAAATAAGATGAACGGAAAAAAATGATTAAGGAATATGATAGAGAATGTATTTGATTGATATAAAATATACTACCTCTGTCCTAAAATTATTGTCCCCTTTTGACTTTTTCGGTCTTTACCTTTCAACTTTGACCTTAAGTACTTTTGTTTATATTACATAATACTTGATACAAAATATATGAACGGACTGAGTTTTAAATGTATTTTCATTTGGTATAATTTTTATCAAAAATTGTATAGCACAAATAAAAATATTTATAGTCAAAGTTGATAAAGAAAGACCGAAAAAGTCAATAGGGGACAATAAATTTGGGACGGAGGGAGTATTATTTATTGACTAAGGTTTAGATTTAGAAGTTATTGATAAATAAACTAAAAGAAAGAGACAAAAAAGGAAGGTGCATATAGGAGACAGGGAGACAATGCAATTTAAGTGCGTGAAAGATAAGAAAATGAAGACAAAACCAAGTAAGGGCTTCTTTCTTTTTTGGGACAAGATATTCCAACCTTTTCTATTTTTTATAATCCTCTTTATTCTTTTGCATTTTTTTTATTATTTTTTTATTTATTTTTTATTTTTATAATTTTGTTTATATCAAAAAACTATAAACCTGAAAATGCGGAGCGGGAAATATAAAGTTTAATAAGTAAAACGCTTAAAACTGTCAAAAATACGGAACATAAACTGACAAAAAACTGTGTTGTACTGAATTAAATGGGGGATAAAAGGTATCTAAAGTACAAACCGTCCCTAGTAGGGAGGGTAAGAATAGTACATCCCTTTTTTTTTTTCCAGATTAAGTGGGTAGGCCATTTTCTGTTAATGGGTCTTAATGTGGAGGAGTACATTTTGCTTTCTCTCTTCATATAGACAAAAAGAAACATATTATATGTATGGCCCCATCACTATCTCCTCATTAAGACTTATTAACATTAAAAAAAAACACACCCTTAAAGTCTCCTTGGAATGAGCTTTTGATAATGATTGCTTATTTTAATTCTGAACCCAACAACCAAACATTTAATTATTAGAAGGATTTTTCTAACGCTACTTAGTTAAAAGATTTGTTGATTGGTTTTAAAAAGGACGTCGAACCCACAAAAAGTATACTTTTCAAATAAAATATGTGGGTCCGGACGTCCTTTTTGTGAGTCCCGCCGTCCTTTTTGTGTGCTTAACATGTGCCCCGGGGGCACATGTTAGAAAAACCCTTATAAGAATGATCCCATTTCATAATTTAGAAATGTGCACACCAAACATACCCTTAATGTGTATAATAGAGGTACTGATACATGGGGTATTGATATAAACACCCGACCCACTATTAAACTAGGCAATAAATCAAACATCAAAATAAAATTGATACCAAAACTTATACCTGTTTCATTTCACCTAATAATCAAATGAGAAATGATTGAAAGACATTAATATATGTCTAATTTCATACTTAAAATTGCTTAGCAACATCCTGATTACGACTAAGAAACCCACTTTTCACGTTTAGTCACATTACTTAGGTCTCAATCATTTCTCTGATCAAACATATACTCACTAAATGTCCTGTAACATTAGCGCTATCTGTGAGATGCTCCTACCAAGTGGTTGTTAGTTTAAGTCTCGTTTAAAGCAACTGGATGAGATATTTGTGAATATTGTGAGATTGTTGTTTGCATTTCAAATAAATAAATAAATAAAACAGACATGTACGCATAGTTATTCTTTATAACAACTCAAACATTACATAAAAGGTCAAATACAAGAAAGTTATGCATGCGTTTTTCTATTGAAATATATAATATTACTCGTAATAGAAAGTTATGCATGCGTTTTTCTATTGAAATATATAATATTACTCGTAATAGAAGGGGTTCAAATAGAAAGTTTACTCCCCTCTAAAAAGCCCTCTTGACAAATGTCTCTTCCTTATCTCTCTCTGGGTATGATGAACATCCAGTTATGATATGATGAACATTTAACCATGATTGATGAACATTCAGACCCAGATTAATGAGCATTAAGATATGATAAACATTCATACCTGATTGATGAACATCAAAATATGATGAACCATGACTAATAAACATTAAGACCATGATTGATGAACATTTATTAAAGAACATTCAGACCATGATTGAGGAACATTTAATAAACTTATGGCCATAGTATTGTTAAACATTTTATATTGATGAACTTAGATTGATAAAGATAAACAAACTAATGAACAAAAATTAACCAACAAAAAAAACTACAAAAAAGTTTGTATTGATCAACATACATTGATGACTATTAGAGACTTGTAGGTGCTCTTCAGTACCTCACTTTTACGCGTCCTGACATTTCTTACGCTGTTCAGCAGGTTTGTCTTTATATCCATGATTCGTGTGAGCCTCTTTTTTCGGCTCTCAAACGGATTTTATGGTATATCAGTGGTACTCTAGATTATGGTTTACATGTTTATTCTTCTTTTACATCTTCATTGGTTGCCTACTCGAATGCAGACTGGGCTGGTTGCCCAACTACTCGTCGGTTGACCTCTGGTGACTGTGTATTTCTTGGCAACAATTCACTATCGTGGTCTTCTAAGCTTCGGATTACACTATTTGGGTCTAGTGTAGAGCTGGAGTATAGGGGTGTGGCTAAAGTTGTTGCTAAGAGTTATTTGTTGCGGAATTTGTTATTAGAGTTTCATACACTTTATCTTCGGCTATGTTGGTTTACTGTGATAATGTTAGTGTTGTTTATTTTTCCTCCATTCCGATACAACTTCAACGCATGAAGCACATTGAGCTTGATATGCATTTTGTTCGTGATTTAGTTGTTGAGGGTTAGGTTCGAGTTTTTCATGTGCCTTCTCGCTACCAGTTTGCAAACATCTTTACTAAGTTCCTACCACATGCTTTATTTGATGAATTTCGTTTATGTCTAAGTGTTCTTCTCCCACATAAACTGCTGGCAGTTGTTAGTGAATTAGTATTGATGTAGCTCATTGTATGTGTTGCGAGGCCTAGCACTTCTTATAATATTATTTATATTGTATTATGTTATTATATATATCAATTAATCATCCACTCTAATAATTATATTCTGTCATTAAAAGCTCTTGAATTTTTATTTATTGTAGTGACTTTTAGCCGGATGATTTTTCTATTTTATAAAGTATTATAGTACTCTTTTCATCTCAAAATTATCGTCAGAAGACAAAAATCACACAGTTTAATAAAAATGAGACCACTACAATTTTTAACAACTCAAATAAATATTCTCCTATTAAATTTTTTTTTATTACTTAAAATGAAAAATAGATCATTTTTTTTAGATATCGTAAAAAGAAAATATAAACTATAATTTTGAGATGGAAAGAGCAATATTCATAGACACTATAACAAACTTTTATGGTTTTCAAAGGTATCCATTATGAAAAGTGGATAATTTTTTTGAGATATAAAAAGGAAGTATAGATTATAATTTTGAAACGGAAAGAGCAGTATTCATACACACTACAACAAACTTTTATAGTTTTCAAAGGTATTCACAGGAGAATGATACACTTAAAAAAACATTCATTAAAATCATTCACAAAATGGAGTGTCTAAGTGTAATTAGTTTAATCAAAAACTTAAAAGAAAATTAAAAGAAAAAAAAAAAAATCGCAATCAGAACACTCATTTTATGATTTTTATAAATGGAACATAACTAGATGAGGTAAAATGGGTCGGCCTGGGTCGGTTTGGGTATGGGTCAAATGTAAATGGGTCAAACGGGTCATACTATAAGAATGGGTTGTATGGGTTATGGGTCAAACGGGTCATTCGGGTCGCATTATCGACTACATTTCCACCTGACATGCATTATAAGATAAAGCTTTTCGCCATCCGTTACAAGTTTTTTGTCAAGCTTTTTGACACGCTTTCATAGTTACGCTTATCCGCGATGCCCGATTTCGAATGTTTTACAAGCCATCCGTTTTACCGCTTAATGAAAAAACGGCCGAAAACGTGAAAAAACGGACGAAAACGCGCAAAAACGGACGAAAACGTTAAAAAACGGCCGAAAACGTAAAAAATGGATGAAAACTTTAAAAAATTGACAAAAACGTAAAAAAATGGACGAAAACGTAAAAAAACGGCCGAAAACTTAAAAAAATAGACGAAAACGTAAAAAAACGGACGAAAACGTAATAAAACAGACGAAACGCCAAAAAAACGGACGAACGCCAAAAAACGGATGAAAACGCAAACACGGACAAAAACGCGAAAACGATGAAAACGTGAAAAACGGACGAAAACGTAAAAACTTAATAAAAACGTAAAAAAATGACGAAAACGCCAAGCAAAACGGATGAAAATGTTAAAACTGATTTAAAAAAATATAAAAACGATAAAAACATAAAAACACGACATCTAATGATGGTTGAGTTATCATCTGACCCTTAAGTGACCCATTCGACCCATTTGTTGACCCATTCGACCCATTTGTTGATTCACATAAGTCTAATTGTTGACCCATTTGACTGTCTTTACAAATGGGTAACCCAATCCCATAAGTTGTTATTTTTTACCCATAGCAACCCATTTTTCTCTAAATGGGTTGTGATTGCCACCTCTACCTAGTATGCACACAAGAGAGTGATCTTTTACCGTAAACTCATTAGGGATGACTCGGTCCTACAAAATTCATTCAAGCCATAAATAATGTACCATGATATTCCACGTACCACCAATAGTCATTTTCATTGTACGTATTTCCAAGCAATTTTAATTGTTGAAACTGTAAGGCTGAACACAGTGGTAACCTAGGTCGACCTTGCCACATCAGCTTTCTCTCTCCGACGACCTAGTTGTCACAGTGGTGACCAAGTTAATTTATTTATTTATTTATTTATTTTTTTAATAAAACAAAGTATTACGTATAAACTAATTTTTATACATTCTCTATGCTAAAATGTAAGAAAATTAAAATTATAGGGTAAAAATAACAATTAAATCAAACTTTAAGGGTTTCAACTATAAATTAATTAACTCAAACTCATACACTTTTTTTTTTTTTTTTTTTTTAAGAATTAAAGAAAAAAGAAAAAGAGAATAATGAGAAATGTGTGTTGAAATTCGGTGGAGTATCCGAACTAGTTCTTCCCTTTTGGCCTCTCAACCGAACACAACCGACTCCCCCACAGTGGGGCAACCGGTCTTCACCTCACCTCAACCGGTTGGGGCAACCGGTCCATTGTGACCAGCCTAATTGCCATCAAGAAAATGTATATAACTACTCCTTTCGTCCTAAAATTATTGTCCACTATTGACTTTTTTAGTCTTTCTTCTTCAACTTTGACCATAATTATTTTTGTTTGTGTTATATAATACTTAATGAAAAATATATGAATGTATTGGGCTTTAAATGTATTTTTCATTAGTATAATTTTCATCAATTATTATATAACACAAATAAATATATTCATGGTCAAAGTTAAACAAAAAAGACTAGTCAAAGTCAAATGAGACAATAAAAATGGGACGGAGGGAGTATATACTAGCAGGGTACCCGCGCGTTGCAGCGGCGGGTACCCTGAAATAAAATTTCCCGGTGAATCATGTATTTTAGTTTATTATGTTCTTTTTGACAATAAATTTAAAGATATAAAGAAATTGCTTGTCCCGCGTCATTGGCCGTGTCGTTCGCTCGAGTCCGGTTACTGTACCGTCGGACTTGAATATTTGTATAATGTGCTTTATTATTTGTATTAGTGACATTTAATTGTGTTTGAGTAGGTTGTACAATATGCTTGATAATTTGTATTTTTTATGTAAGGGGTGTTTTAATAACTACATTAATTGTATTTATTGACCAATTAATTAATTAACTACATTAAATGTCTTTACCACATTAATGTCTTGTTAATTTCTTATTATAGAAATATTTTTTGTCTTATTTTTTTAAGACTTCTAAATATAGATGTCCTAAATACATTATAAAGTAGTATAAATATGTGGTCGAACAGTGAACATTCTTAAAGACCAAGCTCGAACAGTGAACATTGTTAAAGTCCAAGCATGCTTGTACTTTATGTTTGCTAATTGTAATACTACCTCCGTCCCATATTGACCGTCTTGTTTGACTTTTTTAAGTCTCTTTTTATCAACTTTTACCTTAAATATTTTTGTTTGTGTTATATAATACTTGATGAAAATTATATCAATGAAAATACATTTAAAATCTAATCTATTCATATATTTTGCATCAACTATTATATAATACAAATAAAAATATTTAAGGTCAAAGTTAAAAAAAAAAATACTTTGAAAAGTCAAACTGGACAAATAATATGGGACATTTAGAAACACTTATATATATATATATATATATATATATATATATATATATATATATATACACACATATATATATATATATTTTGATACACAACTTAGTAAACAGGGAACTTGGATACATTTAAACACTTATATATATATATATATATATATATATATATATATATATATATATATATATATATATATATATATATATTTTTTTATATAAATTAATTTCTTTTGTTTCTTTCTTTTTTAATTATTATTTTTTTTTTCATTTTTCGTATTGTTGTTTACTAAAGGAAAACGAGCATTAGCAAACATAAGTATCATATAAACGTAAAATATATAGATTTTTAGACTAAAATATCAATCGTCCTTAGAGCACTAGGAATCGTGGTGTCGTCTCGCTAGTGTTGGGGGAAAGTGATGTCGCATCAACATTTTTTCCCATAACACTAATGTAACACCTCCAATTTCGATATAACAACAGGATTCAATCTGGGTGTTACTTCATAGCACAACGGTTATAAATTATATAAAACGACTCTAAATGAGATATTTTGAAAATATTATCATTTGATTAAAATAAAATATCAGAGTTTACAAGAGGTCCCAAATAGTTTCATAGTACATCATACATAATACATAAAAGTTTTTAAGTTTTCATCGAATGATAACAAGATGTAAGCCTTTAAAACGTCCATGCGACTTCGTGCCAGCTAGTACCTTAAGGACCTGAGATAAAACATGTAAAAAGTTAACACAAAGTTTGAGTGAAATTCATAGGTTTATAGATAAATAATGGATCACAAGATTTCAGAGTTATGGTGATAATTGAAACGAATACAATAATTAATAAAACATATATTTTGACACTAAGCTCATGACACTCAAAACGTTAACTGGGGGTATCAAAACAATAATAATAATAATGACCATGGTAGGTAATTTGACGCATACCTAGGATCTCAAATATAGTGTATTTGGTTGTCTATCAAATCAACACAAACATGATTCGTCAATCCCAATAGGCATATTCACAATATTTGCGTTTACACAAAGTAATTAATGTTTCATGATGTTAGTGACTCTTATGGCAATATTGGTAACTTAGGCCATAATACATTCAGATAAGCATACAGTTTTAAATTACTTGTGTCCATAGTAAAATAATATGTATCTCCCTCAAGGAGTTTATAAAACAGTTTATAGAGTGAAAGTGGGGCTATTAACTCACCATAAGCAAATGTGATAAGCAAGGTGTGAATAAAGTGAAAAATAAGCTGAGAAAGTCCCACGAGTAACCTAAAACTATATGTTGCGTCTTAGATTTCAAAATAGTAATGTAGATATGCAAATAAGTTTTATAAAGTCAGACTAAAATACACCGTTGGTCCCTAATCTTGTCGCGAAACATCACGATGGGACAAAATTGCCTTTTTCATCGTGGGGAGTCCAAAACAAGGTTTTTATATTCTAAATCAGTCTCTTGACCATTAATGCCCAAGTCAAAGTCCCGTTATAGTCCATAAAATCTCGTTATCCGTTTATTGTTGAGGGTAGAATCGTTTTATTACCTTGATGTACTATGTAAGAGATGTCTAATCCAATTTCCCGTCATAATGTCTAATATAACTAAGTTGTGTACTCATTGCTCATCCCCAAACTTGTTTCCGAAGCCTATCCAAAAAACCCTAATGCAATGTCAATCATCAAATCCAATAATCTAAGTAAGAAAATAACAAGCATGTTAATACAAATGAGCCTTAAAAACGTTTATTTATATTTTACGATCTTCTAATGTTTTGTCGATAACAAACGTAAAATCATTTTAACGAAACAAATAAAATACGTAAATGGTTTGAGCCGATAGTTTTCTAACACACTTACGTTTTCACATAAAACACTAAAACAAGTATAAGTGATTTTATGATTTAATAATACATATGTACAACAACTAATGTTTACATATTGGGTAAATATAAACATAACTAGGATGTATTATAATGGGTAATACAATTGGGTAGAAACTTAAGTATTTGACCCATTGACCAAATATATTGAATGTAGTTGGGTACAACCCAAAGTCCATGACCCGTACCCATGGAACTTGACCCATAACCCATTGCATGACATCATGCTTAAGTCATACATGGTTTTAATCCATGGCCCATAGTTTTAATCCATGAACCATGGACTAGATGCATTGCATCTTGGAGATACATTGTATCTACTTTGATACCATGATCCATAACCCATGAACCATGACCCAAAACCCATGGGCAAAAGGGAGCTTCCCACGGATCCCCAGTAATACACTGGACGGATCCCTCAAGTGAGGGATCCGTGGAACAGTAGTTTTTTTTTCTTCTATAAATAGTGAGCAATTTCTTCCTTTTGGGTTGCCACTCCCACACATACTTTCCTCAAGTATTGTAACGTTCTAACCACAGATCCTAAGGGATCTTTCTATGTAGTTTATCTTTTGTTTTTGTGTGATTCTCTAGGTTCATCTTAAAGGCGAGATCACCACTTCTTGAAGTCGAGCAAGCTCAAGTCCATGAGTTGCCATGCTTCGTCATCATCAAAACTTTGTTGATAGTTCTTTCTTCCTCCATAGAAGTGTTGTGTCAAAGGCATTAGTGAAGGATGCCGAAAGAATCAAGACGAAAGCATTAGTGAAAGGTGCTTAAACGTCCGTGTCAAAAGCATTAGTGAAGAATTCTAAAGGAGTCAAGACGAAGGCATTAGTGAAAGGTGGCAAGCGTTCGTGTCAAGGGCATTAGTGAAGGATGCCAAGGTCGTATAATTGATGAGGTGCATCGTTATACAAATAGTGATAGTTTGTTTCCAAGGATGTTGATATCCTTGATGATGTTGTAATAAGGAGTGGGTCTCAAGGGGTTAGGTGTTGTGTGTTGGGTAGTAGTTCCTCATTGTAATGGAACCCAGTACTTAGCCTAGTATCGGATAAAGGGTAGGCGACGTTGTGGTAGGTGTGGTTCTCCTTGGTGAAAGAGCCCGGTGGTTAGCCTAGTTCGAAAAAGATTAGGCGACGTTGTGAAGGCTTCTCGCCATAAGGAGTTGGTGTCGTAGTGATTACAAACTCTCGAGTAGGTGACTCGGGGAGTGGAGTAGGGCAAGGAAGGTGTCCTTGCAGCCGAACCACTATAAATACTCGTGTCGTGGTTATGTCCTTCTTACTCTTTATCTTTCATTACACTTTTATATATCTATCTATCAACGTCCAACATACACATCTAAATAGATTGACATAAGTCGATCTAAATATTTTAAAAAGAAGTTTTAATTGGTAAAACTATTCAACCCCCTTCTAGTTTTCCACAATTGGAATCAGAGCTTCGTTACCAAGTTTCTTAGAGTATGTTGTACTTTAAAAACTTGATACGATCCGTGTATGTTTGAAAACTACAAGGAAGGATTCTTTAAGTCATGTTTTAAAAATCATCATAGTGTTTAATGTTGGACAATGATAGAACGTTCTAATATTTTCATTGTTAAGAATTCTCCATACTTGAATTTGGGCATACCAAGAAGATCATGAAGAAACTCTCTAAATATCTCTTTTCGTTCCTCACACGTGGATCTGGAGATCCTAAGAAGATCACAAAGAATTTCTCTAAATACTTTTTCCTTAAAAAGGATATTTAGCAAAGGTATGATCTTTAATAATTTACATTTTGTTATTATTATTAAAGTCTTAGTTGTATGATTACTCTTTATTAGTTATTACTTAAATAGTTATCTATATTAAAATCATCATAAAAAATAGTATTCTTCGTTGATTTATATGGACTACACTACAAACCTGTAATAATGATATCTTGGTTATTCGATAGCCTTGATCATTATTCATCACAAAAGGATTAATGACATTTCATCTATGTCAATGAATATCCATGTGAAAATTCTTATATTATGATAAAATGGGATTTTATCATAATCTTTGAAAAACCTCCCAAAGATTTATAACTTATTCATAAAAAGGGAACCTCGTCAAATAGGATTAGTATTAAATCATCAAAACCCCAAAACCACAAGTTATAGAGATTAAACAACAACTCTAGGCATTTTAGAACTCCCAAACCAAAGTTATCAAGGAATGCTTAAGCTGAACTTTTGTTGTCATGCCGGATCCCTCGAAGAACTCCGGATCCTTAATGAGAGGGATCCGTGGGATCCGTGCAACAGAAGACAGCATAAGTTAGAAATGATCATTGTGGAAGTTCCTGTTGGGATCACTCCTAAACCGTTTCTTAAGTGTTAGTAATCAATATGTAATAGTTAGCTTAATTAAGGCTTTTATGTTAGTAATTAAGGCTAGGCTCATGTAGAAAGCCCATGAGCCTACAAAAGCCCAATAAGGAAAGGAAGGGACTAGATGTGTTGCCCTACCTTCCTTCCCCTATAAATAGTCTTATAACTCTCATTTGAGAGTTGGTTGTTCATTTTATCACAAAACCTACGCATAACTTTTCTTTATTCATTCGTGTGTTTGTGTTATTATGTTCATCCAATCACTTCTTCATCTCTATTTCTTATATTGATGCTTGTGTTACAAACATGGTGACCTAACAGTGGTATCATTCGCCAAATAGTTGGGTGAAACTGTTGTGTTTTTGAAGTTCTAGTGTTTTACGCGTAAGTTTCGGTATACAAATCTTCGAACGCTTAAAAGCTTTAATTTTTACACTTTAAAACTCAAGATTCTTGTACTTTAAAGGTTATTTGGTGTTAAAGTTTAAGTTTTTGGCAAAAAGTTTGAAACTTTACGTGTATTTCATTGTTTTTGAGCTTGGTTTTACTCGTGTAGTCATTTCTACGCATAAAGTGAATAAGAGTTTTGGATCATCAAGTTTCACACTTTTGTGTTATTTTAGTAATATTGAAGCTGTTTCATCATAAAAATCATGTTTCTAAACACTCTTGGGTTCAAAATCAGTTTTTGGTGAAAATTGGCAATTCTTACGCATAGTAAAACCCTAGTTTTACGCGTAAGAATTCAAAGTCTTCGCGTAAACTTCTCAAGGTTTGATCTTCAGTGATATTGGTTTACTCAATGTTTTCTTGCTTGGATAAGCCTGAAAACACTTCGACTTTGGATATCTTTTTCACTGGATAAGTGTAAAGGATTTTTAAGCTAAAACCCTAGTTTTACTTCTAAGCATAAGCATTTATAGTAAATATCTTACGCCTAAGCATTTTCTACGCATAAGCTAGTCTTACGCCTACGGAAATATTACGCATAAGGTTCTTAATTCTAAGCCTTTGGTTTACGCTTAAGCTAAGGTCTTCTCAAATCTACGCGTAAGTTCTATTCCTACGCGTAAGGTTGGTTTTCTACGCATAAGGTGTTTTCTTTGCATAAGCTGGTTTTTCTACGCATAAGGTTACTTCATCAAATATGTTTTATTCGACTACAAAGATCCATCATCTACACAAGTTTCAAGATGTCTCAACCACCATACTCTAGCTACTTTCCTCATATGTATCCTCAACATCAACAACAACAACTCTATCAACAACAACATCAATTTCAACAACAATTTCCTCAAGGAGCAATTCCACCTCAAATGATTCAACCACGACCTAGTCTACAAGTACAACACAAACTTTCAAAATCAGATCCATCCAAGTATGCTATGAAGGAACCGTCTTGGTGTGCAAAGATGTGTGAAGCTTTAAGTAGCCAACAATCCATTCATGAAGCTGTATCCCTTGACAGACCTCCAATTCTCACTCCTAGAAACTACGATCAATGGGTGATAAGGTTCTTTAGGTTTTGTGATCTAAAGAAGCCACATGGAAAGTTCTTAAAGAAGGTCATCCTTGAAGGTCTATTTCAAATGCCTACTGTCACTGTACCTGGAGATCCGAATGTTGTTCCACCAAGAGATGATATCACCAACATTGTCGGTATTGATCAACTTACTAATGATCAAATTCTTTACTTAGAAGCTGATGAAATTGCTATGCAATATATCCTTTTGGGATTACCCAATCCGATACTCCGTAGTGTTGATGCTCAGAAGACTGCTAAAGCAATGTGGGAGCACATTCATATTCTTATGGAAGGCATCAACTCAATCAAGAAGACATGGAATCTAAAATCTACTTAGCTTATGAACACTTCATGATTGAACCAGGGGAGACATTCGAGTCATATCATCATCGGTTCTCAGACATCATCAATGACTTGGATAAACACAATATCATTATGCCAAGAATTGCAAGAACACTAAGTTCCTCAGTAGTCTTGGTCCTGATTGGGAAAAGTATATTATCTTCATCCGTCAAGCGAAGAATCTTCATCATGCTACATACGGATTATTGTATGACTATTTGAAGCCCCACCAAAAGGAAGTTGACAGAGAAAGATTCATCCGTGGAGCTCCTGTTCACCTTCACTCCCGGATAATCAAACTCTTGCATTGTGGGCTCAAGCTTGTTATCCTAAATTTCCAACCTTACAAACTGTCTTCACAAATTCTCCACAACCAACTGCAACAATTACCCTATATGATCCGTCACAGCAACAATCTCAAGAAACTCAATTGGTTCCATACAACAACAATGATCAAGCACTTTATAGTGAATCTAATGAGGATGCAGAAGCTTTCGATGCATTGCAACAAGGGTTTGTCATGATTGCTAGAGCCTTCGGCCGATATTCCAACAAATCCAACAATCGCATTCGTACCTCATCAAACATAAGGAATCAAACGGTTGCTAACAATGGACGTGTTGAAGTTCAGAATCGTGGTAATGTTCGTCAGATGGGTAGTGGTCAAGGGTTTAATGCTAACGGAAGGAATAACATGGGTGCTCCACAACAACGAGCTCAAGTGGTTGAACAGGGAAATGCTTAGAATGGGGTTAATGGTCTTCGTTGTTATAACTGTAATGAAAAGGGTCATCTAGCTAATGCATGCCTAAAGCCGAGGACAAGAGGCATCGCTTATCACAAAGAGGCTTTACTCTTGGCTCTCAAGGATGAAGCTGGTGGAACTCTTACCAACAAGGAACAGAGCTTCATGGCAAATGCAGATTCGGATGATGACATGGAGGACTTGCAGGCTAATGCAGCTGTGATGTTAATGGCAAACATGCAAGAGCTCTACATGAGTGACATATGCGTATGACACCGACGGCTTGTCTCAGTGTACCGATCAAACTATATTCATTACTGATCTGATATCTCCGCCAACATCTGCATCCGACAAGGGTCAGAATGTTTAACATGAGCCATCTACATCTCATTCCGATGATAATCAAATAGATCCCGTAGTTATATTTGATGATCAAGATGACCTTATGGTTACCATTGATAATCAAGTTGACTCTATGGTTATATTTGAGGATCTGAATAATGATCATGTTGAGACTCACGTTGAACAAACTGAATTTTCGTCTAATCCTGATCTTGAGCTCATGACCTTACTTACAGACCAAAAATCTCGAATGGAAAAATGTCTTGACATCAATCAGTAATTAAAGGATAAAAATGCACTGCTGACTAAGGATAATGAATGCTTAAAATTCCAACTCAACATTTTTCAAACTCAAGAAAACGAAAAAGGTTTTGAAGTCGCGTTAAATCCTACCAAACGAAAAATCTTTGGAAAAACAGATATGTGATCTAGTTGCATCTAAGAATGCTTTGTTGTCTCAAATAGAACAACTCAAATATGATCATAAACAACAACTTAACGCTTCTCACTTTGAAACTCAAAAGCCAAGTCCGAGTTGTTAACTTATCAAAACAGTGTGAGTACAAAAAGCATTTAAGGAAACAAATAGATGACTATCTTGAAGAAATTGTCGACTTACAAAACAAAATCAAAGAGTTTCTAAATGTTGTTTATAAACATGGTGAGTCAATCACAACTATTCAAAAGTTTACTTTTAAATCAAATCCAAATGGATATGGACCGAATCTTGCTGATTACAAACCTAAGTTTTCACATAGAGCATTCAAACCAAATCCTCAAGTTTACAGTGCAGAACATAGAATTGATGATTCCGTTATGACTGTTGTTGAATATAATCGAATGGAGGAATTAGATGCAGAAGACGAGAGTCGGTCAAAATTGGAAAATGTTGTTTATAACAAACCATTTAACTATTCAAAAGCCGTAACTTTCGTCACATAACAGGATCATTCTAACACACATTGGGTTATCACACCTACTTCTGAGTCTTCTAATAAGGATCCCCTTTCCAATACTACACATGTTAATGGTCCTTTACCTTCACTCAATGAAATAAAGCCATTAGTTGAACAATGTAAAGTTATAAAATATTTTGAAACATTCTTATCGGACATCAAACTTTTAGAACGTGAAATTGAAATCAATTATGAAATAAAAGTTGAACATTTTCAATCGCCTCAAGCGCGGGCACAAAGAGATATTTTTCGTAAAAGAATTTTACCTCATGTCTGAAATTTTAAAATGTGTGCAATATATTGGGAAAGGGATTTTCACAAGGAACTTGGACTTATGAAAAAAGTTTTCGAACAAACAGAAACATCGATCTCAAATACTAAACGTAAAAAGAAAATGTTAAGAAAAGATGTTGATCGACTCTTTGAAGATGTTATCTGTGCGACACACCATTAATGTTGTGTTACTTCATTCTGCAAGATATGCATTTGATTATATTGCTGTTGATTCTGTTGAAAATGTTGAGAATAACGATAATGTGCAGCAAATAAAATTTTGAAAACCGAAACGAGCGCTTGATCAACGAACTTTCAAATGCAAACGCCGCTCTTCAATGGTGTCAAAAGGATTGTCAAAATCGATAACTTGCTTTGCAAAACAAAATCAACCAGCTATGCTCAAAATCGTTGATCCTAAAATAGAACATCTTGATGATCAAACGTGTCTTTAAAGTGTCAAATTTCAAAATATGAACAAGAAATTGCCAAAGTCAAAACAGAATATGGTGTCATATTTGATTTGCTCAAACAGACTCGTGAAAAGCATCACAAGAACTTGATAATTATCTTGCACACACCAAAGATGTCGTACATAGAAATGCACAAACTCGCTCTGAAAATCAAGATTTATTGAACACTATTGTTGAGTTGAAAGCAAAGCTAAGAAAGTTTGATAATGATAAGATTAGTAACACTAATGTTCCTGCACCTGAAAAGCAAAAACTTGCCTCTTGAACACCTACTGACAAAACACAAGATTCTAATGTGCTTCCTTTCACTGATACAGGAATAGTTGCCTCTTTTCTCAACGCTAGCACTTCACAGCCTATGAGCACATCAAGGAAGAATAGGAAGTTGCGACGTAAGAAAAGAACAATAAAGACCTCTCAAGTAGAAGAACACCTTAGGACTTTGAATAAGACTCAAGTTGCACCCACTTTAGACATTACGTTAGACAAATGTAATAGAAAAAGTGATGTAACGAATGCCGAACCTTTAAGTACTTTGAAAGTTATGTTTGAAGCATTTATTGGTTGTTGTCAAAGTATGTTTTCTGGTTGTCATGACAAATGTGTTGCTAAGACTATTTTATCCTCGCGGAACAATAGAAAACCGAATACCTCTAGGCCCACTAATGCTTCTAAGTCTGTGCTAGGTAAACCGCCTTCTAGTGCTCATGCTTTAATCATTGATGTACCCTTAGAACCCACTTCACCTCCTAGGAAGAACTTATCACCTAGTGAATTCACTAAGACCAAAGCTAAGACAAGTTGGAGATGGCAGAAATGGTTACATAATACACTTAACTTTACATGGATACCTAAAATCCTAAGCATGTGTATTTCACCTATAACTGCATCGGAACCCTCTAACTCTTTGGGTTCCACATCTACTTCTATTCCATCTATGTCGTCTGTGTGTAATGCAGGTGATACAGATCATCCTCTGGGTTATTGATAGGATGTTCGACACATGACGTAATCTTAAATGTTATCAAACTTTGTTTCAAAGTTCATTGGCACTGTCAGATTCGGGAATGATCACTTCGCAGCTATCATGGGCTTCGGAGATTACATCAATAGAAACATCGAAATTAGCAAAGTTTATTATGTGGAAGGTCTCTCACAATCTCTTTAGTCGGTCAATTTTGTGATGGAGATTTGGAAGTTGCTTTTAGGGAGAAAACTTGTTTCATTCGTGATCTACAAGGAAATGATCTTATGTCTGGTCAACGCGCATCAAGTCTTTACACAATCTCAATGCAAGACATGATTGCTTCATCTCCCATCTGCCTACTTTCTAACTAACATCTACAAAATCCCGCCATGGCACCGTCGTCTCACATCTAAACTTTCAAACCATAACCAACCTTAACGTTCAAAATTGTTGAAGGTCTCCTACGATTTCGGTATTCTAATGATCACCTATGCTCAGCTTGTGAACAAGGGAAAAGCACTCGTGCTCATTTTTCTCTTTAAAAGTGGAACACAGTCACAAAGATGTGCTTCATCTTCTTCACATGGATTTGTGTGGCCCGATGCGCGTGCAGACGATTAATGGCAAACGCTACATCTTGGTAATTGTGGATGACTACTCAAGATGGACTTGGGTTTATTTTCTTCGCAGTAAAGATCAAGCTCCACAGATGATCATCACCTTTCTAACGAAAATTCAAGTTCAGCTCCGGAACATAGTCAGACAAATCAGAACAGACAAAGGAACTGAATTTGTGAATCAAACTCTTCGTGCATATTATGAGAAAATGGGAATTGAGCATCAAACATCAATTGCACGAACATCGGAACAAAACGGAGTTGTTGAAAGACAAAACCGTGCGTTAGTGGAAGCCGCAAGAACGATGTTAATTAATGCTAAACTTCCAGATTACTCATGGGCTGAAGCCGTGTCAACTGCATGCTACACTCAGAACCGTTCAATGATTACGAAACGCCACAACAAAACACCTTATGAGCTTATCCAAAACCATAAACCGAATCTCAAACACTTTCATGTATTTGGATCCTCTCGTTACCCAAATAATGATCGTGATGACTTTGGTAAGCTCAAAGCCAAAGCTGACCTAGGAGTATTTGTTGGATACCGTGAAAACTCAAAGGGTTACCTGATCCGAATCGCCGACAAGGAGATTATGGAACGATTCATGCAAATTTCGATGAGCTTACGAATGGCTTCTCGAGAAACAAACTTGGAACCCCAACATAACCGCTCTAAACTTCCTCAAACCCCATCATCACCAACCAAGCCTACAACTTACTTCGTCAACAAATGGAACAGCTATTTGCTCCTCTGTTTAGTGATGATATTGATCAACGTGCTCCAGATGTATCAATTGTTTCCACTGCCAACCCGATAATAATCCAATACCGATACACTGCAACAACAACTATCATTGAGGAAGCACCACCAATTCTACAACTACATCGAACAAACCGCATCCAATGAC
Organism: Chrysanthemum makinoi; assembly: GCA_910596185.1. NCBI lineage: Eukaryota > Viridiplantae > Streptophyta > Magnoliopsida > Asterales > Asteraceae > Chrysanthemum > Chrysanthemum makinoi. Next base: position 195,503,171 of record OU343219.1, on the reverse strand, counting down.
GCTGAACTAGCTGATGATCTTCTGAACAATGAAGTACCTCCACCTGCAGATTATGATCCAAATGCATTCTTCAACTTTTGCAAATGAACCGCCACTCCGATGTTACAGATCATCTACAAGCCATTTGAATCCTCCCAATCTGCACAATGTATATCAATATCAACCCTCCACACATCGTTGGACTAAAGACCATCTCTTAACATCATTGGAAACCCAAACCAACCGTTTAACTAGACAACGCTTCAGACTGACGGTGAACACGATTTATGCACTTACCGTTTGTCAATCTAAACCCTAAAACATTAAAGAATCCATGACTTACGACAACTGGATTGAATCCATGCAAGAAGAACTAAATCAGTTTAAACGTCTTGAAGTATGGGAATTGGTTGTAAAACCAAAAGGGGTCTATGCTATTGGTCTCAAATGGATTTGGAAAAACAAGCTAGATGCTAAAGGTACGGTTATCAAAAATAAGTCACGTCTGGTGACTAAGGGTTATAGACAAGAAGAAGGGATTGACTACGAGGAATCATTTGCACCGTTGCTAGACTTGAGGTCGTTCGGATCTTTCCGCATTCGCGCACATGAACATCACGGTCTTTCAAATGGACGCCAAACCGCTCTAAATGGGAATCAAGGAAACGGTATATGTTAGTCACCGTAAGGATTTGTTGATCCGAGTTCCCGAAGTCACGCCTTCAAACTGAAAAATGCTCTCTACTGGTCTCAAACAAGCCCCTCGGCTGGTATGATAAGTTATCATCCTTTCTTATTGCCAATAATTTCACCAAAGGTTCGGTCGACCCAACACTTTTCATACAATATCACGGGGCACACATTTTAATCGTTCAAATTTATGTGGATGACATCATTTTTGGGTCAACACATCTAAAGTACTCAAATGCTTTTTCAAAACTTATGAAAAACCATTTTGAAATGTCCATGATGGTTGAACTTACGTTCTTTTTGGGGACCAAGTTCATCAATCACCCGTGGTATTTTATTGAGTCACCCAAATATGCTCTTGAAATTTTAAACAAACATTGAATGCAAACCTGTGATACCTATGCCACACCAATGGCACATACCAAGAAACTGATGCTGATTTGCATGAGAAATTGGTTGACCCTACCAAATACCAAAGTATTATTGGGTCTCTCATGTATCTACAGCCAAGAGGCCTCGACATTGTATTTGCGTATATCTTTGCTCATCGTAAATAATACCAACTAAAACTCACCTCTCCGAGGCTAAAAGAATCCTCAATACTTCGGGGAATCATTAACTTGGGAATCGTATCCCAAGGATTGGTTTTGAACTAATAGCTTTTCGTGACGCCATCACGCAGGTTGCTTAGATTCTCGAAAAGTACTTCAGAGCACTACAATTTCTTGGTGATAAACTAGTGTCATGGCAATCAAAGAAGCAGGATTGTACATCGCTGTCCTCAACCGAAGCAGAATATGTAGCCATGTCGTTGTTGTGCTCAAGTCATTGTGATGAGAACACAACTCAAAAGACTATTGTTACGTATTTGACGTAATCCCATGTATGCGACAATCGAAGTGTTATTGCATCTCGTGCAACTCTCGTTCAACATTCAAAGTCTAAGCACATCGATCTTCGATATCATTTCATCAAGGAGCGTGTGGAAAAGGGTACCATTGAATTATATTTTGTGGGTACTGAATACCAATTAGCAGACCTTCTCACCAAAGCCTTAGCTTCTGCTAGGTTTACTAAGTTGGTCCACCGGATTGGTATGAGGTGTTTGACTCCAG
>OU343219.1:195469428-195501287 GCA_910596185.1 Chrysanthemum makinoi | reverse complement strand
AGGAACTGGATGAACTTTTAAAACAATCTTAAAACCAGTCAAACACCAAAACCTCTTTTGTAAATAATTTTTTTCAAAAACAAAATACAAAAATATAAAATATGATAATATTCAAAAATATTCTTCTATCTAATTTTTTTCAAACATGGCAAGTACAAAACTTCAGTCAACACGTTGTTCTATCAAACATTTCACATTTTTTCCAAACAAGTGTTGAGGGGGAGAAAGTAAATATTTTCTGTTTCATAAAACCATGTACTTGCATGTTACCCAATACCGGTTGTATCTTTGATAATGGTTGTCACGTTTCTTGTTTCTTGACACTCCTCGGACCCAAATTTGAAAATTTTATCTATTTCTAAAGTCGAGGGGGAGTGTCGTCACGTTCCTTTCCAAACTTTCACTTTGTACTTAATCATAATGGAAGTTATGGGCTTTGGATAAAAATGGTTATGGTGGAGGGACTAAAGTGGTCAAAAGCTTAAATTTAACTTATACAAAACTCTTCCACCTAAAATACTTATCATTTATTTCAAGCATTAAATACCACAACCACCATCATCCCACGCCTAAGTTTCAATCTTCAAAACCGTGCTTTAATCTTCAATTTTGTAAGTGGTTTATGATTGTAGGAGATTTTCTAAACATAGGTTTTAATCTATATGCAAAACCAACGGTTAGATTTATCCCTATGCATGATTTCATGTTTACGCATAAGCGTATGAACATGCAATCATGTTTTGGGTGTTTGTTGTTGAAATGAGTATGTTAAAACGTTGTTACAATCATTCTAAAACTATTTCTAACAACTAAATCCACCCAGAAACATTAATGAACCATTTTCAAAATTAGGGTTTATGCGTATGAATTGGGGGTTTTCTATTGAGAGTGTTTCTGTGTAATTAGTTGGTTGTAGGATGTTTGTTACATGCTTAATTGACCTTAACCACTCTTGAATCGTTCCCAGATACATGAATTTTGTGAAAATGAGAATTAGGGTTTTAGACTCGTATGAATTGGGTATTTTTGATTCTTGTGGTCTTAGATGTTACAACTTGTTGCAATACTATCTCAGAGCCTCTAAGACATCTCAAAATGAATTTGGTGCAAAACCCATGGCTAGATTTCTTAGTCGTAAAATTCAAATCCTTAGGGTTTAAGGTTTACGCATAAAAAAATCTTACGCGTAACTTTTTATGATTGTGTTTACATGTGAAAATGAAAGGAATTGAATAATATGTTAATGGACATGTTATGATGAATTTATTTCAGGTTTTACGCTTGCAAAATTCAGAATCAAGGTTAAACCGATTTCTACGACGATAAGGATCACCTTACGCGTAGCATGTTATGCGTAAGAGAAATCTTACGCATAACCTTTACGCGAAGGTTCTACAAATGGACTACGCATCCTATGGGATATGCGAACTTGAGTCTACGCATAAGGTTCACTCTTATGAGTAAACCTTACGCATAAGCTCCAACATGCGCTTACACGCAAGCCTTATGCCAAGACCTCTTTTCCTACGCATAATATTTCTTACGCGTAAGAAGAGTTCCTACGCATAAGCTTGTGCCTACGCGTATGGTTACTACTGTTTACGCATAATGTTAGCCTTAATAGTTTTATTAGAAGTGATGGTCATTCACGATTAGGAACTTTGTATCGTGTGTTAGATATCGTGATAGAATAGTCAACGGGCTCGTGGACTGGGCTAAGATAAATGGCTAATAGTTATGTTAAGCTAGCCTTCTATTACATGTAATCCAATCCAAGTCCACGAAGCCCAAGCCAAGCCCATGGAAAGCCTTTAGGGCAACATGTGTCTTGTACTATAAATACCCCTCAAATGGTCATTTGAGGGGTGTGCTTGAAAGTGTGTGTGTGTGTGTTTTCTTTTGAAGTAATACAACATATTGTGTTTATCTTATCCACATACACGGTTTTATATCTTCAAGTCACCATCTTTCTTTTCCTTACTTCTAAGCATAACGTTTGTGTTTGTGTTGTTTGTGTTAACGTGGTATTTGTGTTGGGTTTGCTTGGTAAAGTGATAAGGTTGATATATCTTAGGTCCTAACAATTGGTATCAATCGCCTAACAATGGTTTAGGAGTGTTTGTGTTTGTTTTGAAGGGTTACGTATAAGCTCACGTTTTACATATTTGAAACGCTTAAAGCTTTCATTTTTTCACCAAAAAATTCAAGATTCTTGTGGTTTAAGGTTTATTTGGTGTTAAAGTTTTAGTTTTTCGCAAAAAGTTTCAAGCTTTACGGGTTTAGAGACGTTTTTAAACTCGTATTTGGTTCATTGGTCATTTCTACTCGTAACTTTTCTAAGCACTTTGGGTGAAAAAGGTCAACATTTTTGTGTTATTGGAGTGTTTTTAAGGCTTTCTGTGCAAAAGAAATCATTTGAATCGTTGGAAATTTCTTACGAGTAGAAGTCAAAAAGTCAAAACCCTAGTTTTCTACTCGTAACTTTTCTAAGCACTTTGGGTGAAAAAGGTTAACATTTTTGTGTTATTGGAGTGTTTTAAGGATATCCTGTGCAATCGAATTTGTTTGAATCGTTGGAAATTTTTACGAGTAAGTCAAAACCCTAGTTCTACTCGTAAGAAAGTCAACTACTCATAAGTTTTCTACTCGTAACTTTATGGTGAAGAATCTTCGAAGCTTTTGTTACCGCTTCCCTCACTTGGATAAGTGTGTGGAACACTTCGACTTGTGGATATCTCTTACGCAGACAAGTGTAAAGGATTTTTGGTTCTAACCATAGTTTACGATAAGCTAAAAGCTTACGAGTAACTCTACGCATAACTTCACAATTACGCGTAAGGTTTACGAGTAACCTTTTGTCTACGCATAAGCTTAAGGTTACGCATAAGATACTTTCTACGCATAAGATCCTACGCCTAAGGAATCCTACGCCTAAGCTTCCTACGAATAAGATCCTACGCCAAGCATTCTACTCAACCACATCCTACATCAACCATATCCTACTGTAACTACATCCTACTCGTAACCATATCCTACTCAACTTCCGTTTCACGCCAAGCTCTTTCTACTCATAAAGGTTTTTTTTTAAAAAAAAAAAAAAAAAAAAAAAAAATTCAAATTTTTGGCGGGAAAACTTGAGTAAAATTTAAAATTTTGAGGATACTAAACGTTCAATTTTTACGTGAAATTCAAATTTTGGTTTAACTGTGAAAATTTTGGTAAAAAATTCAAATTTTTGGGCCTAAATTCAAATTTTTCGGGTCAAATTTGGCGTCAAAATTGTCATAACTCAAATTTTTCATACGACCTTAGAATTGATTTTTATAGTGAATTTCAAATTTTGGGCGAAATTTTTTTAGAACCAAGGTTACGAGTACGACTTTCAGATACACCTCAACCGGGCTTAATCTTCATCAACCACAACTCCTTTATCGTTGAATCGATCCTACATCAACTTTATCAGATCATACCTTCATCAATGGCAACTCAACAAGATATTCATGCAGCCGGTGCCGAAAACCGTCCTCCTATGTTGGAAAAAGGTGGTTATCTTCAATGGACAAGTCGTATGCTTCGTTACATCAAGACCAAACCTAATGGAAAACTCATGATTAAATCCATTCAGGATGGACCCTTCATACCTCGACAAGTCCAAGACCCTGGAAATCCTGATGCAACACCTCCCGTCCCACCATTTTTTCGTCTTCAAAAAGACACCAATACTCAAGAGGATCGAAACAAGTCGAAGCAGATGACATGGCAATTCATATTATACTACTGGGTTTACCAAGAGACATCTTTGGCCAGAGACAGTGTGAAACGCCGCATATGTGGGAACGTGTTAGACGACTTTGTCATGGAACAGAAATCGGTCATCAAGACACAGAGAACAAGTTGCTAACTGAATGGGAAAAGTTCACATCTACACCAGGAGAATCCATTGAATCCTACTATGGAAGGTTTTGCACTTTGATGAATGAGCTAATCAGAAACAAGTTGACACCCGTAACTATCGCTCAAAACATCAAGTTCCTGAATAATCTACCAGAAGAATGGGGACGATATGTCACTATTGTCAACCAAACAAAGGACTTACATCAAGTGAACTTTGATCAACTCAACGATTTTCTGAAACAAAACCAAAATGAAGTGAATGAAGTCAGGCAAGAAAGATTAGCAAAGAATCATGATCCATTGGCACTCGTTGCAAAGACTCAACCTTCAGTGAATACACTACAACAAGCTTCATCATCTTCCAACAACAACAACTTGCAGCAATACATTCCACAACCACAACAACAATTCTATCCACCAGAACAACAAGTCTTTCACAACAAGATCCACAATACCATGAACAAGGAATCACAGATCTCGAATCGACAAGAAGACCCTATGTCCCAAATACTTTATCTCTTGGGAAAAGTAATCAAAGGTCGCTATTCCACACCTACTAACAACAACCAAAGGATATCACCAAACACTCGCAACAGCAAATTGCACAAACCGGGTGTGAATATGGGAAATCAAGGACAAATGGTTGGAGTTATTGGGAATCAGCAAGGATATGCTACTGGATTTCGTACGGGTAATCAGGCGGTTTCCAGATCGGGTAATCATTGGGTCAGAATGTTGGAAATCGAGATTGGACATGTTGGGAATAGAGCAAATGGGTAATCGAATGGGTATGTAGCAGCCTCCGTTGGGAATTATGGAAATGTGAATCAGGGTAATCAGATTAAGTGTTATAACTGTCAAGGAATGGGTCACATGGCAAGGAATTGTCCCACTAAGCCGCACAAGAAGAATGGTGATTTTCTTCGAAAGTCGCTTGTTAGAAGCATAAGCAAGAAGTGGTTACAGGCGCTTGAGTGCCGAGGAACATGACTTTTCGCTATTGTGGATGAATTGGAAGACCTCGAGGAACTCAATGCGAATTGCATCTTCATGGCAAATCTTCATGAAGCTAAGTATGACACCGAGTCGACTCACCTCCGCCTATGACGCCAACGCAGTATCTGAGGTACCAATCATTGATCCATGCTATAACAATGTCATATTTGATGTGTTTACTCATGACGAACAAGATTCTGTGACATCAGCACCTACTTATGATACATACATGGACAATCCGAGTTGTAGCAATACTAACTCTGAGACTCCAGATGTGGATCCTAGTGGAGGCTGTGTGGCACAAAATACTAAGACTGATGAGGAAACACGTGCTTATGTTGAATCATTAATCAATCAATATGGCATTGAAGTTGAGAAAGTTAAAACGGTCAATCGCGAAGTTAAGGCCGCGAATGCTAAATTGACCGCTGAGCTTGAGAGTTACAAGGAGCATGCCAAAGCCTATGAATTTCATACAAACAAAATGTCAGAATTAGAAATTGGTTATCGAGATTCTGTTTTTAGAGAAAAGATTTGCAACTCAAGTATGACACACTTGATGTGAATCTGAATTTGAAAATCAAATCTTTAAACAAGAAAATTTCAGAACTAAATGACCAACTTTCAAAACAAAAAGCAACATATTCTGATCTTGAAAAAGAGAAGAAGAAGTTGATAAATGATTTTGCAAAACGAGAAGATTCTCTTCTTGATGAGATTCTGGATAAAACTGAAACGATCAAAAAATTGGACAATTTACTTCTTACAACGGGTCATTCCGCTAAGACAATCAAGATGCTTTCTAATCAAGTAAGTCCGATTTTTCATACTTACTGCAAAAATGGCTCTTGGTAACTCACCTCCTTGTTTTCTCAAGAAAGCTCTGAAAGAACGGAATGTGTTGAACAATGGAAAACCTTTGCATGAACCTATAATTGTGCATGATTCTCTTGAAACGTTGGAACTATCTCAGGAGAGTAGATCAAAAATGAAACAAAAACATCCGAAATCAAACCTATTGATTATAATAAATGGAACCAAATTAATGGTATTTTGTTTGTTTCTCAATCAACGTTTTCCACCAAACCAAGTGTTTCAAACAAAGTGTCAACACCTGCTTCAAAATCTGTTTCAAAACCAGTTGTTGTCTCCAATTCTCTTTCGAACATTGAACAAATGTCTTCAAACAATCCTTTTAACACAAGTGAAGCGCGAAGTATTTTGGAAAATGTGAAAACGAGAATTGTAGATCTTCAAGAGACCGTTAAAACTAAAACCAATATTACAACAAACATCTGGTTTAATAGTTTTGATAATGAACAGAAAAAGTTTTTTGAAACTCAAATTTCCCCTCAGCTGAATAACATCAACTCAAGGGTAATTCATTTTGAACAAGCGTTTTTGAAAGAAACAGCTGACTTTGTCAAGGACCATAAATCCCTGGTAAAGCAAGCTAATGAAAGTGTTGAACACATCAAAGTTTTGGAAAATCTAAATGATTCACTCTTCGAAGATGTTCTGACTAATGATATTATGTCCATCATTTTGCAAACATATTCTGTTGAAGATCATGAAAGACTCCAGATGAGACCTCCCAAATTGTTTCAAAATATGAAAAAGAACTCTTGAAACTTGAAAAGAAAATGTTCTCATATTTTAAACAACTTGATCGAAAAACTGAGGAATGCAAGTATGACAAACTTGTCGTATGAGAGCGCCTACAATGACATGAAAGCTAAAAATGATCTTTTGAGGGCTCAGCTAGAAAGTCAAAAAGGAAAGGCAGTGGAAACTGTGATTAAAAACCATTGATCATGGAGAAAGCAAATGTTCCCAAACCGGTTTCCAAACCAAAAATGTCTGCTTCTATGCCTCCTCCAAAAGTCAATGAGAAAAATGTTTCATCAAAACCACCACTCCACCCGCCTACCTAAACAAAATGTTGATAAGGGAAAAGCGGTTATCGAGAAACCAAAAGTTTTAGCACCTGGCCTTTTTAAGATGAGTACCACTAATTCGTCTGCCTCCACATCTAAAACATATGGAACAAACGACATAAGTTTAGAAAAGCACTCTAAAGAGACTAGGAAAGCTGAAACCACCTCCCTTCATAAAAATGTGAATCCTAATGCGTGTGCCTCACCTTCTACAAGACTAGAAAGCACCTCTAGGAGCAGCAGACTAAAGCCTAAGAGCAATACAAGGAACAATAGATTCTCGACTGCCTCTAGAGTAGTAGCTTGAATAAAGAGAAGAAAGTAGAAGAACACCCTAGGAATTTACAGCTTTTGAATAAGAAAGACATTTCATCCGAATGTACTGAACCTATGAAACTTGCTAAGTCTAATGAATGTGTTGAATCTCTTTGTTTAACTTGCAAGAAATCTTTAAATGTTCAAGATGATTGTGTTTCTAAGAATGTGAATGATAAGCCTGTTAAGAAGAACGCCCCAAAAAGTAATTACGCTAAAAGAGTAGGAAGACTAGTTGCAAAACTTAGGCTTTACACTACTGACAGGAACCAACGTGTATACTTTAGGGATGATATTTGGAAACCCACATGTAGAACTTTCACACTCCGAATGGAACAATGAGTGATAAACCAGACTTCCCTCAGAAAACCTCTCTGAGTGTGATCCGGATTTTACCTCTAACCCAACGGAACCAAAATCAAAACGGTTTCCACAATATTCTTTTTCTGGCATCGCGTGTTATCGAAATTTGTCTTTGGATCGTCGACTCGGGTTGCTCCAAGCACATGACTAGGAATCTGAAGCTGCCGTCAATTTCGTCTGAAATTCATGGGAACCGACGCTTTCGGAAATGATCATGTAGCAGCTATCATGGGTTATGGAGATCTACCTTTTGGAAATTATTTGATCACTCAGGTTTACTATGTCGAAGGGTTGGGACACAATTTGTTTTCAGTCGGGCCGTTCTGTGATGCGATTTAGAGGTTGCTTTTAGGAAAAATGCTTGCTTCGTTAGAAACTTGGATGGCACTGATCTCTTAACTCGGAATCGTGATACAAACTTGTATGCTATCGACATCAATCAAATGGCCTCTTCATCACCAATATGTCTTATGACACGAGCATCCGGAACACAGCCTGGTTGTGGCAATGACGGTTATCCCATCTCAATTTCGACACCATCAACAAAATTGCCAAAGACAACATCGCCAACGGACTTCCAAAGTTCAAATACACCAAGGATCACTTATGTCCATCATGCGAACAAGGAAAAAGCAAAAGAGCATCATATAAACCCAAAACCGTACCTAGTTCCGAAGCAAAGTTGCATATGTTGCACATGGACTTATGTGGCCCAATGAGAGTTGAAAGCATTAATGGGAAAAGTATATTCTTGTCATCGTCGATGATTATTCGAGATATACATGGGTTAAGTTTCTGAGATCAAAAGACGAAGCACCAGGCATCATCATCACCTTTATGAAACGTATTCAAGTACTTCTTCAAACTCTAGTAAGGGTTGTAAGAACAGACAACGGCATGAATTCACTAATCGGAGTTAAGAACTTATTTTGAAGATGTTGGAATTACTCATCAGACATCAGTTGTTAGAACTCCACAGCAGAATGGGGTAGTTGAAAGAATAAATAGAACTCTTGTGGAAGCCGCCGCACAATGCTAATCTATTCTAGTGCACCGTTATTTCTATGGGCTGATGCAGTTGTCACTGCTTGTTTCACTCTAACCGATCCTTATCCATCCAAGATTCAATAAAACCCCATATGAGCTTGTGAACAACAGAAAACCGGATATCTCTTACTTTCACGTGTTTGGCGCTTTGTGCTATCCTACGAATGACAGAGAAGATCTTGGAAACTGAAAGCAAAGGTGATATTGGAATCTTCATTGGATATTCGATAACTCGAGGGCATTCAGGTGTATAACAGAGAACTAGGAGGATCATGGAGACGATGAATGTGAAGTTTGACGAACTTTCACAATGGCTTCTGAGAGACTCGCTCTAGAACCCGCACTAAACCGACAGACTTCGACACATCAGCAGGACTCGTACCTCAAAGAGCTCAATCAACTTCGTTTGACAATCCTAAAGAACAAGAATGGGAAACTTTCTTCGAGTTAATGTTCGATGAATACTATGGTGGAACTTCGACAAATGCATCAAACCATCATTCCGCTGCACCCGCTCAAAATCATCCTCCACCACCAACTGAAGATGCATCTACAACGGTCGAAACCAATGCACCAATTCCATCTACATCATCTACATCTACTACAGTTATTGCACCCGCTCTACCAGCAGTTGATGAGCAAAACCAAAACCAAAACGATGCAACGTTAGATGAATGCTTATTTGAAAACCCGCTTGCTACGGAATCACCAATCATCTTCTAGCTTACGAGAACCATCTAACTCGCATACGCTTAACCAACGGTATCCTTCTACTCTGAAGTGGACAAAAGACCATCCGATTGAACAAGTTATTGGAGAACCTTCAAGGCCAATTCGCAGAGACGTCAACTTGCCACCGACAACTTTGTGCATTTACCTTTGCTCAATTAGCAATATAGAGCCAAAGAACATTCATGCGAGGCAATGGCGTAAACCCGCATGGATAGAAGCGATGCAGGAGGAACTTCTCCAATACCGCCTACATGACTCTTGGGAAATGGTTCCAAGACCAATTGACATTCGCGTCATTGATCTCAAATGGTTATGGAAGAACAAACGGGATGAAGAAATGACTGTCATTCGCAACAAAGCTCGCCTTGTGGCCAAAGGATACAGACAAGAGGAAGGGATAGACTTTGAAGAGTCATTCGCGCCGGTAGCTAGACTAGAAGCATTCAGGATTTTCTTAGCCTATGCCGCCACAAAACATCACGGTTTATCGATGGACATTAAGACCGCGTTTTGAATGGAACTCTGAAAGAAGAAGTGTACGTGAGTCACCGAAGGCTTCATAGACATGAATCATCCGGACTACGCTCTACAAACTCAAAAAAGCAATCTATGGATTGAAACAAGCTCCGAGAGCGTGGTATGACGAACTGCCCTCTTTCCTTATCCTAAACAATTTCACCAAAGGCACAGTTGATCCTACCTTGTTTACACAAAAATGCAAAAATGACATTTTGATTGTTCAGATTTTCGTGGACGACATCATCTTTGGGTCCACTAATCCGAATCTTTCAAAACATTTTGAAAATCTCATGAAAAGTAAATTTGAAATGTCCATGATGGGGAACTAAAATTCTTTCTTGGTTTACAAATACATCAGTCTCCTCGTGGAATTTTTATAAATCAAGCTAAATACACAACCGAGATTTTGAAAAATCATGGTATGGATAATTGTGACTCGGTCGGAACACCAATGGTAACATCACCAAAAATTGGAGCCGATTTGTTTGGGAAACCTATTGATCCGAAGAAATATCGGAGCATGATTGGTTCTCTCATGTATCTTACTGCTAGTCGACCAGATATTCATTTTGCTGTTTGCTTATTAGCACGGTTTCAAGCAAAGCCTACCGAACTGCACCTCAAAGAGGTTAAAAGGATCTTTCGGTACTTGAAGACATCCATTCACATGGGACTTTGGTATCCGGGAACCGATTTGATCTAATTGCCTTTTCGATGCGCACCACGCAGTGATCAAGTTACAGCAAAAGTACATCCGGAGGAGCACAATTTTTGGGTGAAAAGTTAGTTAGTTGGTCTTCAAAGAAACAAGATTGCACTGCATTTCAACCGCTTCTGAGTATGTGTCTCTATCTGCCTGTTGTGCTCAAGTTCTATGGATGAGAACACAACTCACAGATTATGGCTTTACTTTCGATAAAATACCTATGTATTGTGACTCAAAAGTGCCATAGCCATATCATGCAATCCTGTTCATCACTCAAAGACTAAGCATATTCGAGTCCGCTATCACTTCATCAAAGAGTACGTCGAAAATGGTACTGTTGAATTATTCTTCGTGAAGACAGATTACCAACTTGCCGATCTATTAACTAAAGCCCTTCCAAAAGAAAGGTTTGACTATTTAGTTCGACGAATTGGAATGCTAAGCCTAACCCCCGAGGAGTTAGAACGTCTTCTCGAATCTTCTTGAAAATGATTTTCCAAAAGCTTCACTGAAATATTTTTGAAAAACAAAATACAAAATTTGAAAAACCAACAAAAGAAAAATATAAAAATATAAAACTTTCAAAAAATACAAAACAATATAAAATCAAAAATCCAAAAATATTCTTCTCACGACATGTCTCTCGTCGATAATCGATATTTCAGACGCTTAGAAATGTCATTCAACAATGATACGGGTATGTACAAATGCTTGAGCGAGAGTTATTTACATGTTTTCTAAAACATGTCGTTTCTCAAAATTTCTTCAAATAATGGCTTTCGATACTTCAAGACGAAACCCGACTAAAATGATGACTTTTGATTATTTTCAAATCAAAACTCGTGCATTGATTGAAAAATGAGGTGTACGCCAGTGCACTACATTTAAAAATGGTGAGAAATCATCATCATCTTGAGCACCTTTTCAAGATTGTTCAAAAGATTTTCAAAATCTTTCAAAATAGTTTGTGCTCAAGATAACTCCCTCTAAAACCCTTTAATTGATTATGCTTTATTAAAGGGGAGTATAAAACTAAAATGTTCCATATTCATGCTTAAATCAAATCCGTTTGTCTCCCCAAAAGATTCTAAAATGTTTTTAATCCGTTGATATCAAAAATATCACGAATATGCTATTTTTGAGGGGAGGAGACGTGATTAAAATGTGATCAAAAAGTTTAATGATCGTTGTTTGAATCTCAAAATGAGCACGACTCAGACGAAACCAATGAATTGACGGGAATCAAAGTCAGTAAATGTACCATCTCGAGAAACTTGTGATAGATATTCACCTTCATGGGTCTAACCTCCTTTTCAAGGAGTGTTTACAACTTCAAGTTAGTTATTAGAGCTAGTTGTCACCTAAAACTGACAATGGAACTCTTTAACTAGGCAACGAATCATACTCGTGGGGAATTGTCCATCATGAGCCGATCAATTCAAAAAACTCTACCCTCGATGTGCAGATTTTGTTAAAACTTATAAGCACATATGAAGGGGAGTGTTTCAAAATATAAAACTCTGAGTGTCTCAAACATGTTTTCTATCATAAACACTCGAGAGATTTTCAAGAAAAATGGTTTTATGGCAACAATAGGACAGTCATGGAGTTATAAGGTGACTAAGGATAGGAAATTCGTCCTATGATCCGCCAGAGTCGGAGGGATCTACCCAAGGACATCACAAATAGTTAGTATTAGAAGTCCTTAGGAATGATTGAAAAAGGAGAAATGTGAGAAAGGAGAAAGAAGGGGTTGAAGAATTAAAAAGAAATATAATGAGAAAGGGTGAAAAGAAATAGCCCTCCATAATCAACCTTAGGGCGTAAACCGGTTCAATACATATGCTACCGGGTTGTCACTAGATGACACGGTATTGAAGACAAAGACGTCATGGACCCAAAGTGACGACCGCACTAAACCTTCTAGCCACTCAATTCCTCTTAAAAGGATTTGTTTCATTCTCACTGGGAACCTTACATAATCTATCGACTTTCTCTTAGAGATCGTTGGTATTGAAGAAGGAGACCCTCTCCCTAGTCTCCGCTCAGGAAACCAAAATGCACTAATTGAGTCTAGAGCCACGAGATTCATCAAAAGATCTCATAGGAACACTTGACATGACATCGCTTGTTGTTCAATTAGGACACAAGTGATATATTATAGAGTCCTACGCAGATCTTAGCAATTTGCCAGAACATTTATGAGAAGCTTCACATCTGTGATCTTCAGTGATTGAATGGAAACTCCTGCCAGGGTCAACATCAAGCAGCCCCGACAGCAGGTCACTTCGGTAATTCTCCGTGGATTACGCTTAGTGTGTCTCAAACGGTCTACAGTCGTGAGGTGATGCTTCGTGTACTTGACTCATCTGAACTATAGATGTACTTCGGTATATCGCTATCTCACTTGTGGGACTCCAGCTCAGAACGCCCTTGTGAGAATTAGAAACGTGTTTTCACACTATGCCGTTAACACCCTCGAAATTCAAACTTGTAAGTGCCGGAATCCGCTTATTACTAACCTGTTTTATGTTTTCTTCTTATGGAAGCTACAGAGCGGATGGATCGTGAGCATCGCCACATGCTCATACCAACAACACATGAAAGTTCTCATCATAATCAAAGGAGATGATTCTTCGTCAATGTCAAAGAATCTACAAAGTTTAAAGACTAGAGAACTACATCATTGGTAACCAAAAGACAAATAGAAGTGTGAGCATGGTGGAGAAAGAAATGGAGAATGATGTGGAGACACCTAACCAACGGTTGACAACGCAGACAACCACATTATCTGATCACAAAGCATGAAGGAACAAAAATCAAGACTATTCTATATCTACGCACAAAGTTCAAGCTCGAGAAAAGTAAAGACCTAATCAAGTGGAGCATCATTTGAATGACCACCCCTTAGGGGGAGATTGTTAGCCTTAATAGTTTTATTAGAAGTGATGGTCATTCACGATTAGGAACTTTGTATCGTGTGTTAGATATCGTGCTAAAATAGTCAACGGGCTCATTTGGACGGGCTAAGCTAAATGGCTAATAGTTATGTTAAGCTAGCCTTCTATTACATGTAATCCAATCCAAGTCCACGAAGCCCAAGCCAAGCCCATGGAAAGCATTTAGGGCAACATGTGTCTTGTACTATAAATACCCCTCAAATGGTCATTTGAGGGGTGTGCTTGAAAGTGTGTGTGTGTGTGTATTTTCTCTCTCAAGGAATATACAACTTATTGTTTGCATATCTTATCATCACATACACGGATTTCATATCTTCAAGTCACCATCTTTCTTTTCCTTACTTCTAA
The DNA here is from genome assembly GCA_910596185.1 of Chrysanthemum makinoi. Classification (NCBI taxonomy): domain Eukaryota; kingdom Viridiplantae; phylum Streptophyta; class Magnoliopsida; order Asterales; family Asteraceae; genus Chrysanthemum; species Chrysanthemum makinoi. The sequence goes on along the minus strand of OU343219.1, from coordinate 195,487,470 downwards.
GCATAACGTTTGTGTTTGTGTTGTTTGTGTTAACGTGGTATTTGTGTGATAAGGTTGATAGATATAAGGTCCTACACATAAGCTTGTGCCTACGCGTATTGTTACTACTGTTTACGCATAAGCTTACTTTTTACGCATAAGCCAAAACTTTAACCTTACCAATGAATTGTTACGTGTACAAACTTGTAAATAAATAAATCATAACGTCACGAAACCAAAATGTCACCAATGAGCTACTATGGTAAATATGTTGTGTAAATGAGTGAAAATTTGGACTTTAAAATTCAAAATTAATAAACTCGCGAAATTTTTCACGACTACTTTGGACTATTGGACATACAAGTGACGTTAGACTCATAACATTCATCAACATAACATATTCAATAATTGGACAATAAAATCAACTTTTGGCTAACATAATGTCTTTCGATATGTTGGTTCTTTTGGCTCAATATCTTTCAGATCACAACATGGACGTCATAATGGAAAACGTTGATGCACCAAATGTTCTCACGATGGAAGACATTTTCCCTGATGGTTACAAGATAAAGATTGGGAAGAACAATCTCAAAGTGGACTTCGATAACTTTACGTGCTCTGAATCTTCGTGTCATATTGCTGTGGATATTCTGAAGGCTCATCCATTCAAGAACATGCTCACTAACTCTGCAACAGTACCGGAAATTTATATTCACCAATTCTGGCACACCATGCAGAAGATCGTTGGTCAAGATGCTGTGACAGTGACACTCAACAACAAACAAGTCACCATCACTGCAGCAGACTTAAGGGCAATTCTTCTCCTTCCTGCCATCCAGCCTGCTAATTATGTTGTTACTCCTTCGTAAGAGGCTACTCTCCAATTCATAGTCAATGTTAGCTATGATGAAGCTGCTAGGATCATAACTAAACATTCTTCAGTGGATCTTAAGAACATTCCTCAGCCATGGAGAACTCTATACATCATGATTGCCAAATCGGTTTCTAGACGTGATAATGGTTATGAGCATCCTAAGCTCATGGAACTACAGATATTCTGGGGAATGGTCAACATGATGCATATCGACTTCGCAAGTCTGATTTGGGATGACATGATGTCATATCTCAGGAAACCTGGCACCAAGATCCCCTACATCAGATACACTAAATTGTTTATTCAAAGGATACTCGGGAATAATCTGGACATTCCCTTGAGACTTGATGACCCCAACCATCACTCCGCGTTGTTTGAGCCTACTCCAAATATTGTCAGATTCAAAGAGTCAACAACAAAGAAACAAGGTGCGCTTTTGCCCACCGCCTTCCACTAATGATATCAAGCAACTTCAATCATACTCACGATATCGAAAGTCGTAGCATCGGGGAAAGTTGGCTTCATAGATGAAAAGTCCTCAGCCAAACCAGTAAAAAGGACCAGGAGAGGCAGTGCTGGAAGTGCAGCAAGTACTGAGAGTACCCGAAAGTATCCAAAGAGGACTCACACTCTCAAAAGGAAAGTTCCTTCAAAGGTTGCAATTCATAATCCTCAAACGGTACTTACACTTAAAGATGAAGACTCAGAGGATACTGAGACGGATGAGGAGGTTCATTATTCGGAATCTGTTACAGATGACACAACAACAACTGACAGACCTCTGAGTCCTAAAGCTGATAATGGCAAGACTCCAGTGGAAGAGCAGGAGGAAGAAGACAGCTCAGATGAAGAACCAAAGGATGAGGATAAAGACTACAGGAAGACACTGAAGAATCTCATGCTACAACACGTGGCTAAGGAATTTAATCTTCAACAGACTAGAGGCCCTGGTGGTTCCAGTGGTGGCGCACTTACCATACCAATTCGTGATGCGGTTAATCAACCCGATAAGCGAATTGGTGCCACCGCTAAGGAATCCACCGAGCAACAACACCAATCTTATGAAGTCCCATTCACCTTTGAGGAAGAAGAAGAAAAGGAAAAGGATGAGAGAATCACAGATAAAGATATTGAGGAAGCTGCTAAAGAATAAGCTGAAGAAGAAGCATAAGCTAAGGTAGAAAAAGAGCCCAGAGTTAAAGCTGAAGAACAGGCTAAAGCTGAAGAAGAAGCTGATGATTATCTTCTAGATAGTACTGTCCGTAGCAAGGAAAAAACTTCTGAGCCACCAAATGACCCTGAGCCTTCTCATGACTCATCTTTGTCTGACTCATCATCTCACTCTTCACCACCACCATCCGAAGACACCACCACCAGATCCGCATCCAGATCTGTAAAGAAACCAACCGATACTTGGGCATCACGTGCGAAGACAAAGATTGTGAAAGTTGTCAGGCAAGTAAGGAAGAAAAACGTGGTCAACAAGAAACTGAATCAGCTTGCGGACAGGATCAATCTACTTCAGAAGGTGATAAACGAGTTTTCAGATGAAAGGGAACATATCCAACAATTTCTAAATAGAGATGTCCAAGGGGAAATGGTAAAGACGATCAGAGAATATACTCACAAGTTTCTTCTCGACACCGTCCCTGGAGTGACAAGAGAGATGTTCACCAGACAACTTTATCCAAATCTCATGCAATTGGTCAAGAAAACAATGCAATCTACCTCAGAGTAGCAATGCAAATCAATCCAATTGAGCCTGCGGTTGTCTCCGATGCAGAGTTGATCTCCAAGCTTGTATTACAAATGTCTAAATGATCTGCAATGTTTACTTCTGACGAAGCTAAACTTTTTGAGGCATTGCTGGAATATCAACTCAAAACTTCATGCAAAGCGGCAGCTGAAAGGGCTAAGCGTCCAAGAGACGATGATGATGCGGATAAGGATTGTAACATATTGGATTTCACAAACACACTAAACCATAAGCACAAGAAGGCGTACAAGATGATTCTAGAGAGAGAAAGTTAGAGGTTTGGGAACTTTTAGTGAGAGAAAGAAAAATCTTATTATGAGCTCCAACTCTCTACCTTGGAAGGTAGAGAGTATTTATAGTCATTACATAAATCGCCACCTATCGGGCTATGGATCAGGCATACAGTGGGTAAACACCCGTCCATCCTCCACGGTGTTACAAAGCTAAATACTACTTAACATAAAATAACTACGACTACGAGCTTTCTAACGATTACATATACTTGAGGTGGCCGACACTTTAACTACTGGATTTTCCAAATCCTAACAATCTCCCCCTAAGGGAGGTCACCTCAAACACACATTAAATTACATAGAAAACAAACAGATATAACATTGAAATTGTTCTTGGATTCTGTTCAGAGCTCGTAGTCTTAGATTCTTCATTTTGGCATGTTTGGATAATCTGAGTGGAGGTCTTTAACTGATCCACATGATAATGAGTTTTGAGCCAGCTTTGAGATCATCAGTCACATTAATCTTTGACTCATCCATTGTGGTGTTGGTATAATGTGATGTTGTAACTTTTGGACCGACATGCTCACATTCTGGATCATGATTTATTCTTATCAGAGTAGTGGAAGCTTTCGTTGATTCATGATATTGGCAGCAGCGTAGCAGAAGCATGGAGTAAAAATATCAGAGTCATTGATGCATCAATCATGATTTCTTTAGATATGAATGTGTTGTGTGAGCATGCGGCTTTGGATTGACTCCTCAATTCTGATCACTTGCAATCGTCGGGTGTACCTGCATAAGACAGTTAGCAATAAAGCGCACGAAAGTGTCTTTGATCACTTTCGTTGAATTGAGGTACACGGCCCACGGTTCCCCGTTGATCAGTACAAGTACTGCCTGTGATCAGGTAGAGTTCCAAAGAATCTCCTTGACAGGTTTCGCAAGTTTGCTCTAGCGTTTTCAAACCAGAACGTCTCAAAGAAGACAACACGGAGTGAGTGAACCAAATAAATGAGATTCACCGATTGATGAAAAGAGATTTGAAAAACAATCGTGTATTGCTCAAGAGAAATTGTTTTTGCAATACAACGAAGGTTTTAATGAAAATCAATTATCAATCATAAAAAACCTTTTGATTTGAATATAACGGCCGATGTGCAAAGAGAAGAGTTTTTAAGCACAACGACCGGTTTTTCAAAGGTATCCGTCAATCCATAACCTGAACCATGATTGATTCAAAAGATTGAATCGCCCCATTGTTTCTGTTCAGTTGTCACATGGTTGATCTATTGAATAGATCTCACATGCCACCTACCAGGAGCTTGTTAGATGTTGGCTCCAGAAGGCTTTCCATCTTCATTATGAATATGTTTACATATCACTCAGATGTTCTGGCACAACCGCAAGGATAATGCGTAGGACTTAAGATATAATCTCTTTCCACATTGTGTGAAACATAGAGTCTTCATTGAAAGTGTCCTAAGGAGATTTATTGATGATCTCTTGGCTCTAGACTCAATTTTGTGCATATTTGGATCCTATATCGGAGACTAGGGAGAGGGTCTCCTTCTTTAATATCAACAATCTTTAAGAGAAGGTCGATAGATAATGTAGGTTCCCGTGAGAATGAAACAAGTCCTTTTAAGAGGAACTTGAGTGGTTTGGGAAGTTGAAGTGCAGTGGGTCACTGGGTCCATGATGTCTTGTCTTCAATACCGATGTTACCTTGGTAACCACCAGTAGTATATGAATTGAACCTGTATCCCTAAGGTTGAATAATTGGAGGCTATTTGTTTTCACCATTTTCTCATTCAATTCTTTTCATTCTTCAACCCCTTCAGTGCTTACTGAGACTTCATAACTAGAACCTTGTTGCATTTATTCCAGTACTAGCTCGTCTCATCCGACTCTTCCCATATCTCATTTTTCTCCTTTTTTCAATATACCTAAGGACTTCTACACTATCTAGTGGATTGTCCCTGGGTAGATCCCTCCGGATCTGGCGGATCAAGGGAACAAATACCTAACCTTATCATCCTTATATCACCATACATAAATTAAAGTTGGTTGGTCTATTTGGTATTGTTCATCTGCCATTGGAACCAATTGAAAACCTTTTGAAAGTCAATCCATATACTTAAGATATATTATCAAAGCATTTTGTACCTGAATTGTTTTTGATATTTTTGAACAAGAGCTCCCCCTCAACATGTGCATCAAGTGTTTGAAATCGATTTGCACACGGAGGCAAGAGAAAGAATTAACTTCTTTGATTACCATTTTCTAAAAGATATCAACATCACTTCCCTGATCAAAACAAGTAGATAAAGCATATTAGGGAAGGATGAGGTTTTCATAAGCTTGCTCCCCTCAATATGTGCCTTAAGGTTTGAAAGAGTTTTGCACATACAAGAGGGAACCTGCACATTGATCACGTTTCAAATCTTTGTGGTTTAAGATAGATGCTCCCCCTCAACATGTGCATGGAAACTTGAAATCGTTTGGCACATGTGGGAAGGAGAGCTAGTACATCCTTATAAAACCATTTACCGATTTATCAGTTTAAATCCAATTTAAATCATAAATTCTCCCCCGATCACAATTATCAAATCATTTGAGATTTGTGATCTCTGTAGATTTAAATTGATTTTGAAAGCTTTTTAAGGAGAAGTGTGACTTGATTGTGAAAGCGTTTTAACTGATAAGGATTACATTTTGAGACTTTAGACTCCATTGATTAAACATGCAAGATTATCTTTTTAAAACAATTGTATGACAAATAACCTTTTGATTTAATTGAAATCTGTTAGGTCACTAGTTTTACAACACAAGCATCAATAGAAGAAATAGAGAAGGAGAGATCGGTTGAACCCTTATCCAAACACACGAAATACTAGGAGAAAGGTTAAAGCAAAGAGTGAAATAGAAAAGAGAACAACCAACCTTCAAATGAAGGTTTACATAAGGTATTTATAGGAGGAAAGCTAGGGCAACACTCCTAGTTTCCATCCTTTCCTTAATGGACTAAGGCCTAGGCTTATGGGCCTTCTACATAAGCCTAAGGCTAATTGCAAACATAAAGGCCATAGTCTAGCTAACTATTACATATTAATTACAAACACTTGATTATGGTTTAGGAGTGATTCCAACAATCTCCCCTCAAGTGTTGGTGATGAACGGTGAAGGCGTTGATGTAATAGTAGCGTTGACGTCTTCTGACATTCTTCTTTCTTGTGAGAAGAATTGCCTCGATTTGAACAATCTCCCCAGTGTAGAGAAATTGTTTTTTCTTTAAACGGTTCAGCTTTGACGTCATCTTTAATCTTTGTTCTATGATCATTGTTCTTTGTGATGAAAGTGATAGTATGTTGTTGTTGTCAGCATCAAGTCTGCCTCAGGTCTGCTTCGCCGCTACAATGTCTCCACGTCATTCTTCAACATGCTCACACGCTCTTTGACGTTGGAATTCAGTACCGATGAAGTTCTTTAAGTCTTTAACTTTATAGATTCTTTGATTTGATGAAGAATCATTCTGACTGTTGTGTTGCTTTTGGATAGAACTTCTATTAGTAATGATGTTGGCGTGAGTATGAGAAGAATCTGCACGATCATCCCGCTCCGGAGCTTCCATAAGAAGAAAACATTTAAACGATTAGTAATAAGCGGATTCCGGCACTTACAAGTTTGAACTTCGAGAGTGTTAACAGGTGAAAACACAACTCTAATTTTACAAAGGCCGTTCTGAATCGAGTCCCACAAGTGAGATAACACGATGTACAAAAAGTACATCTACGATTCGATGAGTCGTTGAGGTACACCGAAGTATCACCTCACGATTTGTAGACCGTTTGAGACCACTAAGCGTAATCCACGGGAGTTACCGAAGTGACCTGCGTCGGTCGTTTGATTTTGACCCTGGCAGAGTTTCCATTCAATCACCGAGGATCACAATTGTGAACCTCTCATAAATGTTCTCGACAGATTGCTAAGATCTGTGAAGGACTCGATAATGTATCACTGAAATTTTTATTGTTGAATGTCAAGTGATGAAATGTCAAGTGTACCTAAGAGATCTTTGGATGAATTCGTGGCTCTAGACTCAATAGTGCGTTTTGGTTTTCCTGAGCGGAGACTAGGGAGAGTGTCTCCTTCTTCAATACCAGCGATCTCTAAAAGAAAGCCAATAGTTTACGTAGGGTTCCCTGTGAGAATGAAACAAGCTTCTGTTAAGAGAAACTTGAGTGAATAAGAAGGTTTAGTGCATGCGTCACTGGGTCCATGACGACTTTTAATCTTCAATACCGGCGTCACTAAGTGACAACCAGTAGCATATGAATTGAACCCTGCGGTTCGCCTCTAAGTTGAATAATCTGAGGGCTATTTCTTTTCACCCTTTTCTTTGCATTTCTTTTTAATTCTTCAACTCCTTCTTTCTCCGATTCTCATTTTCTCCTTTTTATAATCATACCTAAGGACTTCTAAATTTAACTATTGGTGGTGTCCTTGGATAGATCCCTTCGGCTCTGGCGGATCATAGGACGGTTATTCCTAACCTTAGCCACCTTATAACTTCATGACTAACCTATGTTGCCATTAAAACCATTTTAGAAAAATCTCTCAAAGTGTTTGTGAATGAAAATATTTGAGTACCACGTTGAGATAAGATTTTGCATAAATACTCCTCTTCCACATGTGCTTAAGAGTTTTAACGGTTAAAATGCAGTGACTAAAAGTGCGCGACATTTTGAATTGATTCACTCAAGATAGACAATCCCCTTGCGAGACACGGTTACGTGGCATAGTTAAAGAGTTGCATTGTCAGCTTTTAGGTGACAATGAGCTCTAATAACTACCTTGAAGGTGTAGACAATTCTCGAAGGTTGTCAAACCCGTCGAGTTCATGTCTACCGGAGTTTCTCGAATGGTACATTTTACTCGGACAAGTCCTTTCGAGACACGCGTTTACATCACTAGCGAACTAGCTTGAAATTATTACCCGTCCCCGGACAAGTCTTTTCGAGTTACTAACAGTTAAGATCTCGTCAATTCATGGGTTAAGTCTTATAGCACAAAGATTCATTTGCATTGACACAACATATTTCTTATCACGTATTTTCTCCCCTCAAAAATGGCATATAAAATGTTATTTTTGAAAAGTTGAGAATAAATATGACCATTTTAAGTGTTGCGGGAAGAATGACCACTGTGAACAATTTGTGAACAAAGTTTTAAGTCAAGTACTCCCTCAACGTAGTGATATAAACGGTTGAGGTTTTGAAAATCATAAGGGAAAGTACTTGTTCTTTTGAGCAAAACCTTGAAAATGAAAGGTTTGATAGGTTTTACTCAAAAGTAAGAAGCTTTCGCTCCTTTTATAAGGATTGTGGCACGGAAGCGTACCACAGGGTCCTTTATTTACAAGTACGGGTTGTACACTGTTATGTGTGCATAAGCCACAGACATAAGTCAAACAGACAAAATCACAATCAAGAAAGTGTACCCAATGATTAAGACGATCAACTACTTCTTTTCGAGGACGTTGGAAAGTCGAATCGGAAAGTTTGGTCATCCTCCCATATAGCTCTCCAAACAGCGTTGCATCCTGATCCTCGATGAATCAAACATTCATCAATCCTAGTGATTAATCAACGAACATCCTTGCGATCCTTTGAATTCCATCTCTTCGTCTGAATTATACCCAACTCAATGTCCTTCAATCGATATGACAATCCATATCGAACCATCTCCAGGGTGGCGTCTTAGAACTTAGTAAATTTCATCGAAAGCCATGAAGCAAGTATGATGATTTTCACTTTGGTAGACAAACCCAAACTTGTGTTTATGAACAATTTTGTACTGAGGTTCTTGATTGATTCCGATGAATTGTAGAATTTAGGTAAGATTCGACCCCGAGGTGAAGAACTTCAATACGCTCTTTGATTTGAAGCGTATGAAAACAAGGAGTGCAGAAATGTACTTGATTTAAATTTCGGTTGAGGTTACTGTTAGGGCTCGTGTATGTCGTGATCCTCACCACCAGTGTATGTAAAGTGATCAACGGTTTTCTCGATTGGTGGTGTGGTTTTGAATCCTTGGTTGATCGATGGTGGTGGCTGTGTAGCTTGTTGTGTAGTGGTGATGACCTGCTTAACCATTTATCGAATCATTGGATGGAGTTGCCTTCTTAACAGATTTTGTTATTGACATAGGTGTTTCTTATGTTGATGGAGGTAATGATTGAGATGATGATTTGGGTTTGGTGGAAGTGTCAAGAGGTGTTACAGAAGACTGTTGAGGTTTGTGTATAGGATTGTCAACTATGCAGTTGTCTGATTCCTTCTTTAATTTTTCCTCCTCAGCTCTAGCAACTTCTTTTGCCTCTTTTCGAATCATTTCCTATTCAGCCACCAAATTATCATCAGTGAATCTTTCATCCTTATCATGATCGTAATCTCCTTCGTCATATATTTCCACATCTTCACCATGCTTTTCTTCTTGCGGTTGTATAATTTGTTGTTGTGGTTGCTTCATTTCAACAGTTGTAGAGACAGTGACACCCTGATCCTACGGGTTGATTAACCGGATCGGATGGGGTAAGAAATGTTTACAATGGATCTTCCATAAGTGGAGGACTACTGCTTGACCCTCCTGCCCCAACGGGTTGATTAACCAAAGGTTGAAACATGGTATTCCATCCTTTTCTGCTTTAAGGACTTACGAAATTATATTTCCTCATCCATTGAATCTTACTCATCATCAGGATGACTTTGTGAGCATGAATTTGAATGGATGTAGCAGAAGGATGTCCACAGCAATTCAGTAAGATGATTATGAGCATATGAAGTTGTTGAAGATGACACGGAGATTGTTCATTCCAATTGTTTTGTCGTATCCAGCTGGGAATGTGTTTGCCATCGAGAGCTCTTTGGGGCATTGATGATTGCTTGATTTACAGCCATTTGTGATCTGAAGACATTAGACAAAAATCTGGACATATGGAAACACGATGTGTTTGATTTATTCTGATTTATTATCTAATTCCTTGTTTGATGGTAACATGTTTATGTTAGTTACAAGTCCTAAGTCACATTATTCCAATTGATTGAAGTTGATGTGATAAGTTACGTGAACATGTTAATTTTGAAATTTCAAAGTCCAAATTTTCACTTTAACACACAACATATAAACTTTTGCAAGCATAAACGTAACATTAGAGTAGTGACTTATGAGTAACATTTAACAAGTAACATATGCGTAATAGGCCAAGATGTAGTGAACAGTGGGTTATGTGTAACAAGGATCCTATCGTAAGAAAGGAGCTTATGCGTAGGAGTATGCTAAAGCGTAAGACCAAGCTTATGCGTAAGAGTTTCTTACGCGTAAGACAAGCTCAAAGGTTTTAGGCATATCGCGTGAGGAATAAGCTAGATGTTACGCGTAAAGTTTACTAAGTAGAGTAAAGCTTATGCGTAGCAAGCCTTTTTCTGAATATCTTTCCAAGATCGCGTACTTCACATGTAGACCTCTTATGTAACATGTTAAACATAAACATGAAAACTTGATTGCAGTTAATTCCAAACATCTTTTAGATCACAAAACAAGCATAAGAACATATCAGATACACACAGAAAGACTTAGGTGTAAAATTACTCAAACCCTAAACCCTTAATCTATGCGTAAGAGATATAGCTTCACAAATCAAACAAGAATGTTTCTGGAGTGTCCTAGATGTCATGTGAGTGCAATGGAACAAGATTTAACACATTTCCACCACAGAATCAGAAGATTCATGGGAGATGAACCCTAAAAAAAACTAAAACTTAAGTACATACAGTTTAGATGTTTCTGGGCTAATTTAAAGGTTAAAAAACATGCATATAAACTTATTCTAACACTTTCTTGACTACCTAATAACATATCACAGAAAAGAAAAACCCTAGATGAGCGCAAGAACCCTAGAATTCAAATTAATGAAATTTTAGATTCAGGATGGTTTGGGCGGATTGAAACAAGTTTAATAGACACTAAGAAAGGTTTTAACACAAATCATTTCAATCCAAACACTTTTATGCATAAACAAATTGTTCGAGTGAAAAATTTTCCAAAATCAGTTTAAAGAGTTTTAACCGTTGGATTTGAAAGAATTTTAGAAATCCTTGTTTATCATCTTGATTAAAAACAGTTTAGAACTTATAGATTATAAAAAACTTGAAAGGATTTAGAAGATTTGATTTGGGCCTTTGATCACGGTGGTTTAGGAGTAAATGAATTAATTTGCCAAGTTGACACATTCAGGTCCCTCAACCTTAAAGAGGTTCCAACCAAGATCCTTTAACTTCCGTTTAGGTAAGACAAAACATTTGTAAGGCAAGAAACTTCACGATACTCCCCCTCAACTTTTGAAATAATGAAATGGTTAAAACATTTGAGTCCGAGGAGAGTATATGACAAGAAACTTATCCACCATTTTAGAAGAAACAACATAATTTTGAAAACATGGAAGTACAAGGTTTTATGAAAACGAAAAATATTTACTTTCTCCCCTCAACACTTGTTCGGGAAAAATAGTGAAAGATTTGATAGAACAAAGTGTTGGTGAAATTGTACTTGCGATGTTTGAAAGAATTTAGATAGAAGAATGTTTTGAGATTTTTGATTTTATATTTTTGTATTTTGTTTTTGAAAATAATATTTACAAAAGAAATTTTGGTGTTTGACGAGTTTTAAAGACATTTTAGGAGGTCATCCAATTCCTCTTGAGTGGAAACACCTCATACCAATCCGATTGGGTGGACCAACTCATTAAACCTAGCGGGAGCAAGGCTTTGGTGAGAAGATCACACTTGCCAATTGGTATTCTGTACCCACAAAATATAATTCAACAGTACCCTGTTCCACGTGATCCTTGATGAAATGATATCAAAGATCGACGTGCTTTGATTTCGAGTCTTTGGTAGGTTGCACGAGATCTAACACTCAGGTTGTCGCAGATACATCGGGATTACTGTCAAATACGTAACCATAGTCTTTGAGTTGTGTTCTCATCCAAATGACTTGAGCACAACACGCCGACATGGCTACATATTCTGCTTTGGTTGAGAACAGCGATGTACAATCCTGCTTCTTCGATTGCCATGACACTAGTTTATCACCAAGAAATTGTAAAGCTCCTGAAGTACTTTTCCGTGAGTCTAAGCATCCTGCATGGATTAGTTCTAAACCAGAATCCTTCGGATACCAGATCCCCAAGTTAATGGTTCCCTTTATGTATCGGAGGTTAGCCTCAGAGAGGTGGGTTTCATTGGTCGCGTCGATAACGAGAGAAAAGATATATGGCAAAGACAATATCGAAAGTCTGCTATTTGTTAGATACATGAGAGACCCAATAATACTACGGTATTTTGTAGGGTCCACCAATTTCCCATGTAAATCAGCGTCTAGCTTCTTAGTATGAGCCATTGGTGTGGCATAGGTGTCCCAGGTTTTCATTCCAAATTTGTTTAACAATTCAAGGGCATATTTGGGTGACTCGAGAAAATACCACGGGGTGATTGATGAACTTGCACTGTCCTAAGAAAGAACGTGAGTTCACCCATCATGGACATTTCAAAATTTTTCTTCATTAGTTTTGCAAAAGTAATTGAAAACTTTTTAATGAGAAAAAATGATGTCATCCACGTAAATTTGAACAATTAAGATATGTGCCCCGTGATATTGTATAAAAAAAGTAGGGTCGACCGAACCTTTGGTGAAATTATTGGCAATGAGGAAAGATGATAGCTTATCGTACCATGCCCGAGGAACTTGTTTGAGACCATCTGAGCTTTGTTCGTTTGTAGACGTGATTCAGGCTTCGGGATCAACGAATCCATCGGTTGGTGACATAAACCGTTTCTTTAAGTTGTCCATTAAGAAGCGGTTTGACATCCATCGATGAAGCCGTCATATTCATATGAGCCAGCGAGCGCGAGAAATATCGAAGCCTCAAGACGGCGGCCAGGCAAAAGATTCTTCAAAGTCTATTCCTCTTCTGGCGAATAACCCTTAGCCACCATGACGTGACTTTTGGGATAACATTCCCAGCATCAATTTGTTTTTCAAATCCATTTGAGACCAATGACGTAGACCCTGTTGGTCTTTCAACCAGTTCCCATACTTCAAGACGTTTGAATTGGTTGAGTTCTTCTTGCATGGATTCAATCCGGTTGTCTTTTGTCATTGCGTCTTTGATGTTTTTAGGTTCAGATTGGCAGACGGTAAGAGCATAAATGCAATGTTACACCGTCGTGTGAAGACGTTGTCATGAACTTGGCCGTTGATTCGTTGCCAATAATGTTTTCAGAGGATGGTCTTTTGTCCATCTATGTTTGGAGGTTGATGTTGGTATACATTGTGCGGTCGAGGATTCAAATGGTTTGTTGAAGATTACGACATAGTGCGGCGATCTCATTAGTAAACGGGTTAAAGAACGCATTTGGATCAAAATCTACAGGTGGGGGTACTTCATTGTTTACATCATCAGCGGTTCATCATTGTTAGGCGGTTTGTTCAACGTTGTGTTGGAGTCAGCTGGTGGTGCTTCTTCAACCGTAGTTGTTGTAGCAGTGTATCGGTATAAAGTATTATCGGGTTGGCGGTGAAAAAGCGATTGGATACACACGAACACGTTCATCAATATCGATCTTTGACGAGGAGCAAATAACCGTTCCATTTGTTGTGCGAGTGGTTGGGGGCTTTGTTCAGCTGATGATGGGGTTTGGGAGAAGTTTAAGCGGTTTTGTCCGGGTTCCAAGGTTTAATTTATTATACTCGAAGCCATTATGAAGAAGTTTCAGAATTAGTTTCCCCAACTGACAAGCTGTCTTTAGCAGATTTGAAACTTTGATGAAGTCTACTTTTCCTCTAACTTTTAAGGTTTCAAGGTATGCAGCGGAATTTGTAGATGAGCGGTAAACCATACAAGAAAATCGACTAATTGCGGAAGATCCGTTCGAGGGTAACATGCTAGAAATCAACAAGATCTTCTCACGTATTTGGGTAACTTCACACAAGATCACCCGTGAAATTGAGACGATAACACCAAAGTGAGACGTTTGAGCCACATATCGTCTTATTTCTTCCCCTAATTGAAGAAATTCAAGAAGGCATTGGGTTTTTCGCAAAGAAGCATGTAGAAGAACAAGGAAGCAATGACCACCTACACACTCTATCCCCCTCGATGTTTTCAATGATTCAGAATCATACACCACGTATGTTGATGATGAATTGAAGGCAAAACCATGTATAAGGAGGCAGAAACCATGTATGTCCAATTGATCGAACAAGTGTGAAGTACCAAAAATATTTTGAGAGAGTCAACTGCTGATAAAACATCTCTGTTCATTATGTTGATCATCAGCTGTGTCATTGTTGTTGGAAGCAGTTTGATCTTCTGTTATAGAAGATTTGGTTGTTCTTGTAGATTCAGGTGTATCCCGAAATTAGAGTATTATCGGTTATGCAGCGGAAACATTCGATACATCTGAAGCACAACTTTTGGCGAATCTTTAACGAGGAGCAAGCAATGTTTCCAATTCATGGCGATTAAGTTCAATGGTGGACAGTGATGGATCATGATATTTTTAACCATGATGAAAGCGGGTCCTACGTTGTTTGGCAGTAGACCATAGCTGTAGTACCTGCATAGAAAAATAGAAGGGGGGCAAGGAAGAGAGAAAAAAAATGGATCCCCAAGTGCAGCGGGTTCCGGATGTTAAGCATAAAGATGTAGTGTCAATTATATTCTTGACACTTGAACATGCTATTTTGATGATTTCCTTTCCTTGCCTCGAGGATGGATGTAGAGGTTTCACACTTGTTATGGTGCAACTACTTAATATCTTGCACCTGTAGGAATGCCTTTAAGACCAACAGTGTTGAAAACTCTACCCGTTGGTATCCATCTAAGGTTAGATCTAAGGGATGTTGAAACTTCTTTTTGGAAGAATTTGCGTCCTATATTGATCCACCTATTAGGTTTCTGAAATTTTACGTTTGATCAACGGGTTTATTTCTAGCTTTGTTTGAGTTAACTTAGGTTTTGGTTTGCTACTACAAGCGGTGTTGATAATACACTTTCGAAGGTGATACACTAGGTTGTGAACCTAAGATTCCATCCTTTTGGAGTAGTGCCCTTTTCCTAGCCTTTTCTAGGTCATAGTTCTTGTATGCGTCATTTGAATCATATGAATTTTTACGTTTAATGCTCGGTTTAGACACGGTGTTCGAACAAATCCTAGATTGGCGAGAAGCGCCACTTATGCAGGTCTGCGAAACAGGTTTAACGAAACATGTTTAATGAAGCGAAACATTATTGTTAGGCCCGGAATGTGGAGTGACTGGTTTTGACAAATGATTATTCTCAACAACTTGGGAGGGAAGCCGTGGTTTTGAAGATTTTGAGCGTTGATTTAAATGCGTTGGTTGTCTAACTCTTGATTGATTTCGATTGGTTGAAGAGACGATTTCCCAAGATTGTTGGTTTTGTAAACTTCGTATCCACACTCTTGCCAGTTAATCTTCTCAATTTGTTTTGTAAAGCAACATGTGCAAGCCCCTTTGCTTGAATTTGAGCCTTTAAATGCTCATTTTCATTTACTAATGTATCCACACGAGTACTTTGTTCATTTGAATCACGACCATTGTGTTTGAAGAAAAAATTTGTTTTGCAATGTAAGTTCAAGAGAGATGCAATGTGCCTCTAGTTTTGAAAAATCTTTATGAAATTGAGCAATGGTCTTTTTAGAAGAATGTTTTGATTCAAGAGTTTGATTTGGCGTTTGAGTTGAATTATTTAACAAGTAAGGGCTCGAGACATGAGATAGTTATGCGGACATTGTGCAACACCTGTAGTCAACCTCTCCTTCATTACTAAATTCGGGTTTTCGGTATGTTGTGTCGCATTTGCAGTGAATATGATCGAGTAGATTGTACCTATACATTGCAGTGGAGGTGTCATAGGTGGGTAAGATATCTTCCTCAACCATTTGTTCTTCGTCACAGTTGGGCTCGGTGTCATAGTTAAGTAAGATATCTTCTCCAGATCTTCTTTGTCATCCTGCTTTTCCAATGCTACACCTCATTGTCCGCATTAGCCGATAATGAATCACAACATTCTCAACGTCCATTTGAGCATTCCTGTCATGTACATCAATTCTTTCACCTTGCACTACGGGATATGGGTATTTGATGATGTCACGCTTGGAATTGTAAATCATTGGGAAGGGAATTTGATTGGTTTCATCTTACACACCTTTTGCATCGGAATCCATTGATTTAAACCCCTATGAAGAATCAAAGAGAAAAGATGGTAAAGTCGATATAGCACCTGAAGGCCGATATAGTGAATTTCAATTTTCCTCCAAAAATAATTTTGAAAAATTTTGACTCTCAAAATTTGAAATTCACTATAAATTCAATTCTAAGGTTGTAAGAAAATTTTGAGTTATGACAATTTTGGCTAAATTTGAGGAAAATTTGAATTTAGGCCCAAAAATTTGAATTTTTGACCAAAATTTTCACAGTTAAACCAAAATTTGAATCTCGCGTAAAAATTGAACGTTTAGTCTCCTCGAAAAATTAAATTTTACTCAAATTTTCCCGCCAAAAAGTTAAACAAACCGTTTCACCCAACTAGATGGCGATTGATACCCTTTGTTAGGTCACTAGTTTTACAACACAAGCATCAAGAGAAGAAATAGAGAAGGAGATGGGTTGAACCCTTATCCAAACACACGAAATACTAGGAGAAAGGTTAAAGCAAAGAGTGAAATAGAAAAGAGAACAACCAACCTTCAAATGAAGGTTTACATTAGGTATTTATAGGAGAAAAGCTAGGGCAACACTCCTAGTTTCCATCATTTCCTTAATGGACTAAGGCCTAGGCTTATGGGCCTTCTACATAAGCCTAAGGCTAATTGCAAACATAAAGGCCATAGTATAGCTAACTATTACATATTAATTACAAACACTTGATTATGGTTTAGGAGTGATTCCAACAAAATCATTCTCCCCCTCAATCAATGACATAAGTTGTTGATTGAGAGATAAATATTTTGACAAACTTAAGTCCAGATGATTATCAAAAATAGAGCCCGAGTTATTTTTCAAAACAACTAGTTTTCATTAGATAGTAAGGATTTGTTTAAAGAATCAGAGCATGAGATTTGAAAACCAAGATAAAGCATGGCTCCGTTCTTTCTTTGAAAATGGATTCTTTACTGAAATGACAATAAACCATAGTTTCACTTTCTCCCAAAAATATTTTTTGATTTTTTTTTTTTTAAGAACATTCGAACAACATCTAAAGTCCCGTATCATTCTTTGAATGACAACATTAAGACCGTAGATATTATCGAATCGAGAAAAGCATGACAAAATGACAATATATATTTTTTTTGAGGATTTTTCCAATTTTCAAAAAATTTTTATGGATTTTGAAAGTTTTATATTTTCTATTTGATTTTTTTGAAGGTTTTATAATTTTGTATTTTGTTTTTGAATAGATATTTACAAGAGATAGATGAAGGAAACCTTTTACTCCTCTTCTTCCTCTTGAAGGCGTTTGAGTGTTTCTGGTCGTAGGCTCTTAAGACTAGTCGTGGAAGAATAAACTCAAAAGCGTTCTCTAGGAAGAGCTTTTGTGAAGATGTATGCTAGCGGTATTGAGTCCTCACAAAGTAAAGTTCCACCACACGTTTTCAACTTGTTCCACTGATGAAATGATGTCGAATGTCGATGTGCTTTGCTCTTGAGTGTTGTACGTTGTTGCATGAGAGAGGAATAACACTTTTATTATCACAGTACAGAGGGATTTTGTTAAATTCAAAGACATAGTCAGATAATTGGGATCTCATCCATAGGATTTGCGCACAACAAGATGACATGGCTATGTATTCAGCCTCTGTAGAGGAAATAGAAGCACTCTTACCTCAAAATAGGCCTAAAACTAGCTTTTTATTTTTCTTTATTTTTTAGGATTTTCTCAAATTTTTCTTGAGTCATCATATGATATCTAAGACTAAGTGTCATCATTTTCCCATTTCAAATCAAATGGTATCCTTCTCAAGCACTTAGTTAGATTTTATAAAGTCCACTTTCCTACCCAAAACCATCATTAACCATCCTCACTCCTTATGGTTGAGCATTTAAGACATCCA
>OU343219.1:195354007-195469328 GCA_910596185.1 Chrysanthemum makinoi | reverse complement strand
ATAGACTCAGACTACACAAAAGGTGCCATGACTTATTTTCAAACTAGTTTATAAAGAGTGTGTGATACTCTTAAAGTAAATTCTCCTACCAATTTGTATAGTGAAGCAAACTCTCCTTCCAACTTGTCTTCCAACATAGATATGGTACACCATCAAATAAAAAAAATGAAGAGACACAACATGGCTGGTAATGATACTGACATAAGGGTGTTGGATGACTTAAGTGAATAAAGTAAAATGACATATATTGATTGTTATTTGGAAGATCAAAATAAGGTTGGTTTAACTATTGATGCAAGGTCTAAACTTAATAGAGAAAGTATGTGGTATTTTTGTTAGAAGCATGATTACAGAGACAGAGGTGTTGTTGCAGCTGGTAGAGGTGGTGGTATAGTAGCTATAAGTGGTGGTGTTATACGCTTAGGTATTAGGTGATACTTCAGGGGTGGTTCACATGGGTGTGTAGAGATGTAAGTGAGACAAGAACACCACCTGAAGATCGGGAAGAGGAATGTATTGAAGTAGACGACTATAGATCTCCCCAACCTAGTGAGAGTAATGAAGAAGAAAAAAATGTAAGAGCAAGTCAAGCAAAAAAAAGCCAAGAAACTTCATTAAAAAAACCAATAAGACCGCATGTAGGTTCAGTCCATGATTATTTAATGGTTGTTGGATTTTAATGAATGTGTGTTACTGTTTTTGTTGGTTTTATTAAACAATAAAATGCTTATTCTATGGTTGATCATTTATCTATAAAATTTGCATGCCTATCTATCCTATGAAATGCTGATACAACCAACAAGTATGCAGACAATCTGATATGTAAAGAATAGGGAAAATAACAAATTTAACCAAACCAAGTTGTATTACTAATACGAAACAAAAGATAAAGAACTATTACAACAAATGCCATCCAAATACATAATTAATTAAAAACAACCTAATACAACCATATCATAAAGTTAACAGGAAAGGTTTCATTTTCTTAACTCGTTCCTTCAAGAAATCCATGAGATAGTTGTGAATGCTTGTCCACATGAAGTGCGCCTTGATGCTGGATTTTAGACCAGATTTTAATATTTATAAATATTCGTCTACCTATCGTCTACCTAATGCACTAACGAGCAGAGAACCCCGATCGTGTGTAGTGTAGGGGTGGGTCGAAAGAATGCGATATTGGTGAGATTTATTCTAGGTTCTATCGCATAGTTATAAAGGGGGTTTTGATTGATTTATTATTAAGCTAATGAAATGAAATGTGAAACTAAGATGAAAGACAATCAGTAGAGAGAAATGTGATAGCCTGGTTACTAGTCTTGTTATGCCTTAATCCGGTTTTCCTATTGAAGCCTTCTAATGCCTTAGGGTAAAAGTCACTGAGACAGTGGGATTGGTTAGTCCTAGTCTATAAGTCTAAGATTCCTATCCCCACCGTGGGTTCTTGTTCAGCTAACCAAACCTTATGATGAAGTACCACTACAATCTAGACTATTCTAACCCATGGTTACCATGGTTCCTAACTTCTTAAGTATCTTCACATGGTAGGTGGTCCTATGGTCAATTTGTACGCATGAGGAGATGGCGGTCCTGATGGTCAATTCTTACCACTTAAAGCCTACTCAACTGGGTCATATGGTCATTCAATTAGCTGCCAGATACTACCATACCTACTAAAATGAGGGTGTCCACGAATAGTCTAAAAAGCATACATAAAAGGCAATAGTAAATCGAAAACCATGAATCAAAGCAATAACAATTTCCTAACTAACAGAGGTATTTGCTTTCCATTCAAATAATGCAATAAATTCAATGTAAATGATCATAATTGAAGACATTGAATGAATTGCAAAGATTCGATACGAAATAACTAAAAACTTATTGATAATGATGCGAATTCTCCTTTAAAGATGGTCTAATATTGTTGGAAATTGTCCTCCTGGAAGCCCTAAATGTCTCTTGGTGTTTTGGTGTTGAGAAGTTATATAAAAATGCAAATTTAGAGCTTGTATTTATTGCCTCGTCTAAGTTACGGTGTAACCTTAAGTAAGAAGTTACGCCATAACTAGCGTATCTCAGACGATCTTATCTTCAATAACTACCTTACGGCTTAACCTAGAGAATGGATTATGACCGTAAAGTGCTCGTAGTAAAAATCATCACTTCTACGTCGTAACCTTGGAAGTGAGTTAAAGTATAGACCATGAATTCTTCGAGGTCATTAGAAATATATGGTATAACCGTCGATGGAGTTCGTAGTAACGCATGAGCTATGTTGACTTTGGTCTTCATGTATTAAACATTGTTCTGTAGCAAATTAAGATTGGAGCTCATTCATCAACTTCTTGTTGGATAACCTTTCTTGTATAACTTTGCTAGTTTACTTCCAAATCTGCGTCTCTTTGTTCCTATGCTCGTTTATGCCTTGAAAATGAAACATCAAAAAATAAGAGCATATATCCATGTACAACAATACAAATGATGAGCATATTATGGGGAAATTGACACTAAAATATCATGACTATTTGATGTTATCGCGCCTCTTCCTTAAACACATGTATTTCCTTACAAAACTGAAATGTGTTTTGGCAACATTGACAATGAGAGCAATGTGGTTCTGGCATTGGTAAAAGTGGTGGTCCAGGGAGACGGGTGGGATACCAGAGAAAAGAAGCATGTACGGTTCTTTTGATACCATAAGGGCCTTTTGTGATTTTGTGGATTGTGCATAAGGGTGTGTTTTTGAGTTTGAGGATTGTGCATTCTTGGTAACTAAATTTGATGAGCAAGGTTTATGAGATGAGATTTGAGGATGTAAGTGTGGTGTGGTGAATATAAAAGGAAAGACCTTTGACTAGTCAATGGGCAGGTTTGTACGAATGTGTGTGAGAATTTAATGATGTCATTATAAAGTTGCTAAGTGAATGGTTAGGTTTTAGTATCCGTTGACTTTTAAAAGTTAAAATGCGTAAATCCAAACACCCAAATATATTGCGTATTCAAACAGAAGCAAAATGAGTATCCAAACTATTTTTTGTAATGTTTTTGGAATGAACACAGTTTATTTTGTGATCACATGTGATGATTTGGTATCAGTTACCTTTCCAAACACCCTTTTAAGAGGTTGAATACTTTTACCTAGCATTTCAATCCTTGTCCTGATAAACAGATCATCAAGAAATTCATCTACATTTCCTCTGTGATGGTTTTGTATGGCACATATTGATGCAGGTTTTACTGACCAGGTCTTAAATTTATAGTGTCTCATTATACCTATGGTCTACTGAAGTAGTACCTTAGCAGGCGAATGTACGGTCGCGTGTAGTGTAGTAATGTCGGTGGCGAGGTCGTCCCAGAGCTATGTGTGATGGATTATTACTAATTCTAGTGTCACAGATTAATAAAGGTTTCGATAGGGATTTAATTGATTAAACTACTAGCGAATAAAAGCAAATAAAAGCAAATAAAGGATAAAGGGAAATCAATAGAGGAAGGTGGTGCTAACCTAGTTAATCCTCCTAGCTAGTTATGTTTACGTCTACTTACTTCCATTACCGGTGGGGGTCAAATTCGAGGAGAATGACATTTGGTCAATTCGCCCTAACCTATCGGCAAAGATGCCACCACCACGGGAGAGAAGTGACGCCGTCATAAGTCCCGTTGTTACGGTCCCATAAGCCAAGTCATTAAGTCTGCAGCTGTACTAGATTTATAATAGTGAATGCGGCCGTTAGGAACTAGATCGCACCCCTAATTCTTAAGTTCATCAAGCGATAGGTGATCAGTTGGTCAAATCGCACAAGTGGAAAGGGTCGTCAGTTGGTTATATCTTACCCTTCCCGTCTCAGTCCGCTCACCTAGGGTCAGTTGGTCATATCTCCTAGGCAATTGGCCTCTATCGCCATTCAAAACCGTGGAAAACTAGAAGGGGGGGTTGAATAGTTTTGCCGATTTTAAGTTGATTTAAAAAAACTTTTAGATTGATATTATGTGTGTCGTATGGATGTTGAGAACGTATAGATCTAATGATAATGCAAGCAAATAGATAAAGTTAAGGGATATAAATGACACAACCGATTTATAGTGGTTGTTACAGGTCACCTTCCCTTGCCACTACCACTCCGTGCCTACTCGAGTTTCAAGCACTATGTCAACAAACTCCTTCACTTGCGGAGAAACCTTCTAGCGTTGCTTACACTTTTTCGGTACAAAGCTAGATGCAGAGTTCAGTAACCTGTGGACCAAAACCAACACAACTATTACACAACAAATATGTGAAATATCACAAGAGATCTTATTCTGGAAATCTTGCGGGTGACAAATCAATCAAGGACCCACTTGCTTGGATGACTTGTAGAATGCTCGATCTGCCTTAGAAGGACCTATGGAGGATCACAAATAGAAAGAAAGAAGAACAACTCTCTAGATCAAGTGATCTATATGTTAGAAGAGAATGAGAGTGTGTGAGAGATTTAGTAAGAAGAGGGGTGAGTTAGAATGAAGAAATGGCTCTTTATTTATAGGCAATTTTCTCCTCTGTTCCCGGATCCCGGATCCCTTCACTTGGGATCATTAAGTGTAATCCCTAGGGATCCAGGTGGTGCTCCCTCTTTTGCCATGGGTTTTTGGTTATGGGTCATGGGTTATGGGTTGGTCCATGGGTTTCTCGTTCAATGTATCTAAGTATACATTGTATCAAGTCTTCTAACATGGGTTAAGATCCATGGGTTATGGTTTTTACATCCTAATAAACTATTACAACAAATGCTTAATTATTACATTTTTGTATTTAAATGGCTATATGTAAATACTTTACAAAAATATGTATCCTTATAATTGTACTTAAGATAACATTATATTTGTTATCAACAAAACACAAAGAGAGATGCAAAATATTAATAAACGTTTTTACGGTTTATTTGTATTAACAAAAACTACCGAACCAAGGGTGGCTACCAATAAATTATGCATGCATACACTTAGAAATAATTGTATAGAAGTAAAGTAAACGCAAACAAAACAATTAAGGAATCATAACTAGGCTAGCACCAAAAGGTGCTTAGCCGCTCATATTAATCATGTAAATCAATTCAATATTCAAAGGTACGAAATACATGAATTGAAAGTAAATATAAAACACTAATGCTTATGTCGTGGTGGAGTGATTTCTCCTTTGGAGCGACTCAGTATGCTCCTCTAGACCGCCTTGGGCTTTTCCACGTTCGTGTTGTTGTGTGGAATGGAATGAATAGAAATCTTTGGAATTGGGGGTATTTATAGGCGGTCGGGTTGCGGCGTAACTATAACAAGAGTTACGCGTCAGCCTTTAATACTCGTAATAGCGCTAGATCTTCTAGTTATGGCGTAACCTTATAAGTGGTTACGCCGTAGTCTTCAATAAACATGGTTACGCCGTAATTGATGTAGTAGTTACAGCGTAAGTGTCGGCGCGCATGGATCCTCATTTGACCTAATGTATTAAGTAGCGTTTGGGAAGAGATTACGGCGTAACCTCTTGATAAGTTGGTATTACGAGTCGCGCAATAGTTGCGGTAATATGAAGTGGAGTTGCGCGTAACTTCTTCAAAATGGCATCTTCGCGATAAATCTTTAAATAATTCTCGGGTTCAGCGTCTCTTAAGCAATGCTCATAATTTACACGAAAGTGGAAAACAAGCGTAAATCTATATAAATGATATAAATTACAACCATTATCGGGGGAAATTGACACTTAATAATCGGGACTATTTGATGTTATCAAATATCCCCCCACTTAAACTCTACTTGCCCTCAAGTAGACCTTGTAAGATAGATTCCTAAAAATATCTCTCCCATAACTTTGGAAAATATGAGTTTACAAATCACTTATGCTAGAATAAAACAAAGCGAACACACCTCGGAAGGGGAACAAAACACTCAAATCTTTCACTATTCTAAGTGTCAATTTAGGGTGATAACTCAATGCATAGATCATAGCATGTATTCTATCATCATAAGCGGCGGTTACCTCAATCCACTAGAGTTAAACTAAACAATTCTGAGAAGGTATGGGTAGACACGACAAAGGTTAAGGGGTGACTCGTCATTACTAACATGTCACGGCGAAGTGGACAAAATCAATGATACATAACCAAATCCATGGCCAAGACACAAAGATTTCTGTCATCACACAGACCACGATTCATGACTAAAGGGTAGGATAAGACATGGGATATATAATTGGTGTAAAATGAAAAACAAGCAAGTAGTCTAAATCTATAACCCAAGTCATCACCACTTACCGTCCGCCCAAAGTTCAAGTTTTGAAGTCAAGAAACCGGATCATGAAATGCAAGATAGATGTGTCATTAGAGGACGTCGTGATGGGCACACTAACTTTTCTTCAACTGTTGGCAAAACTACCAACTCCAATCTTCAAATGTGGTGAGGTGGCCTCACGATACTAAATCAATAAAGCTCATACTACGGTGCTTATAACATGCGCTTTACAATAACATAACAACTATATTTTTTCAACATAACCATAACATAACATAATAGCCCACTTGAGATGAACAATGGGAATTGGGGGTCTTCAATGATCTTGAAATGTTGTCGATGGCGTGATTTAGAACCTTTCCACTCGACCTTGAACTTTGAAATGATGACTTCCCAATCAGGTGGGGGGTAGGCTAAGGTGTATAGGTGAATGAAAACAATATATCGAGTTATCAAAATGAAAGGAATGACTCGGAAGGGTGTATCTAGGGGTATCTTGCACTAAAGATGGAGTGCAACAAAGGGTTTCTCATGGGGGTCGAAAAGTGAGGTGACTAATCGATAGACAAACAATGGTGAGTGTTTGGGTGATAATCCTATAATATTGGAAACGAAAAAGTTACAGCTTTGCGTTTGTGGGGAAATGATGCAAATGCCAAGTTATAAATTCAGAGAGTAATAATATTGGAGAGGTAAAATATTGGAAAGGAGAAAGGCTAATCTCACCATATAATATCAAGGGTTGTATGTGCTCGACTGGGTCTAATCTAGTTAGGTTAAGAAAAACATGTCAAAATTTTAAAAATGGCATAATTTTTCAAAATAAACTAGAAAAATGAGATAATTCTACTCCCGTCCCCCCACTTGAATTGTACAAAGTCCCTTCTGTACTAGGCATTAAATAAAGGTAAAGAGAAAGGTAGAATTAGGCTGAGAACTTCCAAAATTTGTTCCATAAGAAGGAACGAAAAGAGGCGTGCCTTCACATAAGCATCATGAACAAACTTCAATCACAAATCACAATCCGACAAAAACATAATACTAAAAATAAAAAATGAAAAATGAAAAACAAACCTAACTCACTTTCGTAGGAATCACGGTTGCATTTAGCGTATGCAACAATCCTTTTAAACCACTTGGTGTCCCAAGTGGACGAGTGAAGTCTCGTGAGGGTTTACAGGGAACACACCCACAAATTTCATTTAAAATACTAGTACAAGGTTATTGTGTTTTAAAAAGAAAGAATTAAAGCATAGGAAAGTTACGTAACTCTTTTTTGAAGGAGTTACGCCGTAACAGCAAAACGCTTCGACATAAGTTGCAAGTGGTTACGGCGTAATCATCAGATGGTATTACGCGTAATTGGTAATGCGTCAAGAATTCTGCTGCTAAAAGGTTGGTTACGGCATAATCACCAAGATGAGATTCTTACTGCATCGTAACTCTGTTGAATCATGGCGGCTTGAATTAGTTCCTCGTCTTCAAAGATAGTTAGAAAACACAAAACCCAACATAAATGGAAACAAAACAAAAGAAAGGGATAATTCGGGTTGTCTCTCGAAAGAGCACTTTTCTTTATTTACGAGTCTTTAAGTTAGACTCAGGGCCGCGGGGCTTCTATGGGGGCCTTTGGATGCGCCCACTTCCACCATGTTATTTGAAGAAGTCTGGTCCCAAACATGTGGAGAAACATACTGAGTCATGGCATATCTTTTCGGCAGAAAATTAGCTCGTGCCCATTCGAAACAAAATTTAGCCTCATCTACCCCGTCAATTTTAGCATACCCAAACTTTACTCGCAACCAATTTTCAAATGAGATCCCCCTGTATCCAACTTTGCTTCTCTTATCTTCGTCAAAACATGCCCATTCCTTGCGTTTGAGCCATTTAAGTTCAGGGTATTCTCCTCCATCGCAGATCTTACGATTGGGGTTGCATGTAGGCCATGCCATGGTGTATTCATCGTGCATGATAGCTGGTTCGCAAAAATGAATGGTCCAATCAATATCGGTGAACCATTCGCTAAAAGCACTATGCCCTTGTAACCATTTTTCTCTGATATCCTTTTCGTTTTCCCAGCACCATCAAACTTCTGCAGCTTCTTTAATCATACGAATGAGATACTTCCCTCCTCCATTACATCCTTTTTAGAAAGGGGAACACGTGGGAAATATTACTTTGGTCCCCTCAACTAAACAAGTATCCGGAACACAACAGTGAACTCTTCCTTTTACAACGTAACTAGGAACAGAATACGGGATCTCTTCCTCATCTTTTTCATCGTCACTTGATTCGGTGCCCTGCAAATGGCCAAAAGATGAAGGCGGAAACCTATCGGAATCATCTAATTCAATCCTTGGTGGTTCCTTAGTCGTAAAAAATTTTTCCGGTTCAAGGCTTAAGGTTTTATCCAATTTAAACTATAGGATCTTACATATATTGTGTTAATGATGATTCGGGTGGCCTTGGAGGTTGATGATACAAGAAAGCCATGGTTTTAGAAAGATGAACAGGGGAGAGGGTGTTTCTAGAGAGATAAACAAAAAGAGAAATGTTAGATTAGAATGAAGCTCCACCCCTTCCAAGGATGGAAGGGGTATTTATAGTTACAAACAATACACCCTCCTGACGGGCTGTGGATCAGGCATACAGTGGGTAAAGACCCTTCCTTCCTCCACGGTGTTGCACTAAGCTAGTAACTAAACTAATAAACACGTAAATAACGATATGTCTATGAGCTAACTTGTGCTAGACTATATTTGGGGTGACCGACACTTCACTATGGATTTTCTAAATCCTAACATAAACTCCACTATATCTCCACAATATCCACCGTAACGTGCTAATGTGTTAAGGAATGGTTTGCCAAGAATCAAATGTTCCTTTTTGTCTTTCACATTATTGATTACCACAAATTCGGGGGCTGAAATAAATTTATCGACCTTGACACACGTACCACCTGTAATTCCTAAAGGGGTAATCTTAGTTTTAGTTGTTGAATCAATCACAATATCTGTTTCCCAAAGGTGGATTATCTTCAGTTTCAAGAATATGGATAGAGGCATGATGTTTACCCAAGACCCAAAATCAACTACCCCCAAGATATCAATATTACCAACAGAACACGGAATGACTAACTCGATTGCACTAATATCCTTAACTGAAAATTAACTTGATCCTAACCTGGATACGCCTTCTGGAACATGGTTACGCCGTAACTCAGGGAAGTAGTTACGGCGTAACTCTACCTATTTGTCGGCACTCGTCACCTCCAATTTATCGATTGTGGTCTTGCATCCCTCAATTACCTCCTGAGAATCATTGGTGAAAACAGCGTTGCATTCCTCCTATCGCTTGGCTTCATTAAGTTTAATTCCATCTATCTCAGCACTGAGTTTTTCAATCATTGCTCCTAGGTTTTTTAGGGTTTCGTCGTGCCTGGAAAGATTTTTATTTGTGTTTTCCTGGAAACCCCTTAACCATGTATCTTGTTCTTTTTGTTTCTGGGCTGAAGTTTCCAGGAACTTATTGATTGTTTCTTCAAGACTGGGCTTTCTTTCTCCATAAGGCCCACGGTTGTAATTTCCACGATACCCGTTATTATTTCAATTCTCACCGTAAAATGGTCGATTTTCTCCATACTTAGCTTCTTCAATATTCTCATCGTCCACATGAGGACAATTCTTCATTAGATGTCCTCCTCCACAACTTTCACAACCTACTTGGATGGCATGAACGATTTCTCTGACTTTCAGCATATCTCGACTGAGATTTTCAATTTTACTAGCGATTGCTACAATTCCGTCAAAACTTCCGCCTTGGTTTCTTTTACTTCCTCCGTCGTGCCATTTTTGAGAATGATCCGCCATTTTTTGAATGGCTTCAATTGCAAGAGTAGGAGTCATGTTTGGGATAGGTCCTTGATAGTCCAGCATTTGCCTTGTAGTTATGTTAATTCCTTTGTAGAAAATGTTGACCTTCTGTTGGTTGTTCAGATCATTGGTAGGACACTTGTAAAGGAGATCGTTGTATCTATCCCAGGCTTGATACAACATTTCGTCATCCTCTTGTTTGAAATTATGGATTTCCAAAAGCTGGTTAGAAATCTTCGATGGTGGACAATATCTCTGAATAAAGTGCTTCTTAAGTAGCGCCCAAGTATTAATTACTCCGGCGGGCAATCTTTCAATCCATCTCTTGTAGCTCGGTAAGAGTCATAGGAAATACCCTTAGCATAATGGCATCACGAGACACGCCCGGAATGTTGAAAAGGCTTGCAATGTAAAGGACATTTTCAACGTGCTCATATGCATCTTCGTCCTGTTTCGAAAAAGGGTTAGCGCGAAGCTCCCTCATAAAATGGTCTTTGATTTCGAAACGGACATCCGCTCCAATTGCCGGTCTTACGAGACTCGGACCTTGTTATGCTCTTGTCAACACCAAGTATTCCTCAAGAGTGAGGTCATCGATGTTAACAACTTCCATGGTACCTGAAAACTTAAAATATGATCGTGAGAAAAGTTTAAAACGAAATTAAAGACTTAATATAAATCCTAATATAACTCCCGCAAGAACGGCGCCGAAAACTTGATGCGATTTTCTTGACAGGTCTTAAATTTATAGTGTCTCGTTATACCTATGGTCTACCCTAGTGCACTAACGGGCATACTGGTCGGTAGTGTAGTAATCGGTAGGTCGTCCCAAGAGCTATGTGTGATGGATTATTACTAAGTCTAGTGTCACTTATTAATAAAGGTTTCGATAGGGATTTAATTGATTAAACTACTAAAACAGAATAAAGCAAATAAAATCAAATAAAGGATAAAGGGAAATCAATAGAGGAAGGTGGTGCTAACCTAGTTAATCCTCCAAGCTAGTTATGTCTACGTCTACTTACTTCCAATTACTTCAGGTGGGGTCAAATTCGAGAGGACAGCATTTGGTCAATTCGCCCTAACCTATCAGCAAAGATGCCACCACAGGATAAGTCAGGCGCACCGTCATAAGTCCTGTTGTTCCTAGTCCCCTAAGCCAAGTCATTAAGTACCGCTACATGCTAGATTTATAATAGTGAATGCCCGACTGTTAGGAACTTAGATACGCACCCCCTAATTCTTAAGTTCATCTAAACGATAGGTGATCAGTTGGTCAAATCGCACAAGTGGAAAGGGTCGTCAGTTGGTCATATCTTACCATTCCCGTCTCAGTCCGCTCACCTAGGGTCAGTTGGTCATATCTCCTAGGCAATTGGCCTCTATCGCCATTCAAAACTACCAAACCAAGGGTGGCTACCAATAAACTATGCATGAATACACTTAAAAATAATTGTACGGAAGTAAAGTAAACGCAAACAAAACAATTAAGGAATCATAACTAGGCTAGAACCAAAATGTGCTTAGCCGCTCATATTAATCATGCAAATCAATTCAATATTCAAAGGTACGAAATACATGAATTGAAAGTAAAATAAATATAAAACGCTAATGCTTATCGTAGTGGAGTGATTTCTCCCTTGGAGACAGCTCCGTATGCTCCTCTAGACTTGCCTTGAGCTTTTTCCCGCGTTATCAGAGTGTTGTGTGTGGAATGGAATAAATAGAAATGCTGGAATTCGTGGGTATTTATAGGCCAGATCTGGGTTACGGCGTAACTATAACAAGAGTTGCGCCGTAACCTTTAATTATTCTGTAAAAGCGCTAGATCTTCTAGTTACGACGTAACCTTATAAGTGGTTACGCCGTAGTCTTCAATAAACATGGTTACGCCGTAATTGATGTAGTAGTTACGGCGTAAGTATCAGCGGCGTGGATCCTCATTTGACCTAATGTAGTTACGTCGTAACCTTTGGGAAGAGTTACGCCGTAACCTTTTGATAAGTTGGTATTCTGAGTCACGCAATAATTACGGCGTAATGTGAGAGTGGAGTTAAGCCGTAACTTCTTCAAAATGGCATACCGTGATAAATCTTTAGATAATTCTCCAGTTCCGCGTCTCTTAAGCTCCAATGCTCGTAATTTACCTAAAAGTGGAAAACAATGGAAAACAAGCGTAAATCTATATAAATGATATAAATTACAAGCATTATTAGGGGAAATTGACACTTAATAATCAGGAGTATTTGATGTTCTCACATATCCTACTTTGATCTATAATATTCATCATAAAATTTAAAGTTATTTCCCATGTTACTTGCATCATCCGTCAAACTTTCAATCACTTTTTGCCGAACCTTGTACATGATATTTGCAAAGCTTATTCAAGATAGTCAAACTATAATACAAACTCCAAAAGTAGTATTTACATTTACATCATTAGAGGTTGAAAAAATTAACCTTTCAGGATTTTTTCCCTGTAAGACACATCTTCAAGTTTTTCAATCCTGTTTTCCATACAAGCACAAACGCTATCCATATGTTCCTTGTCATCGATAAAGATAGCCAACAATAATAGATGTGATCACTTTCACTGAATGAAACATGAAACAAGACTAGACTTGTTAACCATTCACCAAGACTAGATGTTACCACCGAGCAACCACTTTTTGGCATCACTCACAGTCAATACTAGCCCATGAATACTTACAACCTATGTTACAACTACCAAAATCAAACTAAGTCAATTTAAAACACATAAAGAAACTAAAAAACATAAACTTACCAACATCCCGTTACATACTTCCAACCAACAAGGCTTCCCCTCTTCTGTTGTGGCGTGGGTGTACTCGGGTTAGGGGATGCAACCGAAGGTTCAGATAGCGGACCGTATTTTCTAGGCCTCCATCTCCATTTGTTTTTCTTTACCACAACCCATTCCGACCACCATCCATGTTAAAAAATTAGGGTTTGTGTAGGCTAAACAAGCAATTAGGGATTATGTTTGTATGTGTTAGACGAATAGACAATGTGTTTATGTTTATATCAGTTTGATATGAAAGTTTTATCGCGAATATTGTCCCTCAAGGATTGGAATGTCAATAAGTCATTTTTCATATTTGCGGGAAAGAAGGCAAATGAGTGGAGTAGAAATTATTGAATACAAGGAGGGTAAATCAGTCATTTCACATGGCCACTAACAGAAAAACTTAATGAGTGTTAGCAAAAAAATGGGAATTTGCAACTACAGTAGCGGCGCAAGGGCATTTCTCGCAAAAAGTTTAAACGTTAGGTACACAACTTGCAATTTACAAAATTAGGGACGTTTCTCGCAAAAATGGCAAATGTTAGGGACATTTTTTGTAGTTTACCCTATAGTTAAACTCTTCAAAATACTTCGTTTGTCCCCAGACAAGAAACACACAGGTATCATCATTACATCTTTCTCTTTTTACTTTTTATAGAATGACAATTTTACTCTTAACTAATTAATTTAAAATTTATTTAATGTTTGTAATAACAACGTCAAATGAAGGTAATATGGTAAAATCAAACTAAATTCTTTATCTATTTTTAAAAGTGGACAATTAGTTTGAGACAACCCAAAATAAATTGTGTTATCAAATATAAATTTTGTTCATCGTCAATTTAAAAACATTGAATAAAAAATTAAGTTATACTACTTCCGTCCCAAAATTATTGTTCACTATTGACTTTTTTAGTCTTTTTTCTTTAACTTTGACCTTAATTATTCTTTAACTTTGACCATAATTATTTTTGTTTGTGTTATATAATACTTGATGAAAAATATATGAATATATTGGGTTTTAAATGTATTTTTCATTGTTATAATTTTCATCAAGTATTATATAACACAAATAAATATATAAATGGTCAAAGTTGAACAAGAAAGATTGGTCAAAGTTAAATTGGACAATAAAAATGGGATGGAGGGAGTAATATTATTTAAAGAAAACTTTATATTAAAGTTTTGTTTGATGAAAAAATGATATATCAAATGCAAGAAAATAATGATAAGTAGAAGAAAAGAAAAAAAAAATGTTAAGTGTAGTAGAAATAGAAAAATGAGCTGCCATAAGCAAAAAGAATGGACATATCTGATCCTTTTTGTATTTTTAAAATTTTACCTGCATGTAAGCCATTAAATCATAATCGGAGATAGAATCATAATCAAATATGATTGAGTATACAAATTTTTTTGAACTGTAATATAATATATTTAAAATCGATAGACCAAACATAGGTGCATTTAAGATACATTTTAAAAAAACGATATTTTTTTCAAGCACTACATCGAAAATATCCGTAGGGTTTCCGAGAACCCGCAAAACCTCCTAGTTCCGACCCAGATCATAACTCGCACCTAATCCACAGCTGTATTTATAGGTAGTACTATACGTACATGCATGGGCCGAAAACTTCATACTATACAGGTGGGATCCGTAATTCTTACTGATATTCCAAGGCGCTGCAGTGGAAATCCCTTAGACCCCTGCCCGCTAACCACCTACTGATAGTTGGGAGCCGGGAAATATAATGACAGTGGTGACCATAAAACTTATAAAAGCATGAATGTAAAAATGTTAGTATACTATGATGTAAATTCTCCACGACGAGATTTCATAAAATTAACTACAGTTAATGTTGTTTTCAAAATATCATACTGGTTTTCTATATGTGTATGTCATCACGAAGTGCGAGCTTTTGACTCAGATTTATACAGTCAAATCAAAGTATGTCGTGACCGTTTCCACAATAAATCAATAATATAGTAACTCTATTAATTATGTAATTTAAATAGATAATTCTTCTAGTACAGACATGATTAAAGGGCTATGTTTGGCGCAGAGCTTTTTGGAGCTTTTTGGGGCGATGAGCGGTGAGGAGTGAGCTTTTTTATTTTTAGTGTTCGTTTGGTAAAGGAGCGCGCGGTGAGCTTTGCTATTTTCTAGGAAAGCTCATTTTTCCAATGCTTATTTAAGAAGCTGTGAGCGGTGAGCGGTGAGCTGTGGCTACAGCTCACAGCTCACTGCTACTGCTCACTGCTACCGCTCACAGCTACTTTTGCCAAACACAGCCTAAAAACTATGAGTTGTATCATTTGGACACCACGCGACTTTGTACTATTACATGATACTAGAAGGGTGTTCACGCAATACGGCGGCAGGTACCCGGTGCATAATTTTATTGCGAGCAAATATTTTTTATTTATACGTTTTTTTTAATAGTAACTTTACGAAATTTTACGAATGAATGACAATTTTTAATTAAAATAACTATAATCAATAACAATGCAAACTATTTCATATCCAAATAAAAGTTGTCATTCTATTGCTATAATCGGATAAGCAAATCTTATTTATTTCTACTGTAGGTAACCGAACACCAATATGAGAGTAGATTTATCGAATTTTTTTTGTGTCTTTTTATCGGTGCTCGAAAAAAAAAAGAGGGTGTGTTTCGCATTGGTGTTTGTGTTTTTAGGTTGGCTTATATACCATTGAGGTTTGAGCTGTTGCAAGTCAACACTTAATGGACTGTATAAATATTTGACTGTATTAATGGACTGTATAAATATTTGAAGGGATGTTACTTTTTATTTATGAAAATTGTCATGGAAGCTATATGGTGAATATCATTAACTAATGGCTTATTAATTTCCTATTAAAAAAATGTTTTTGGTCTTAAAAATTTTAAGATTTCTTTATTTAAAAAGTGTTAAACACTTTATAAAGTACTATAGATACCCGACTTATGCATTTACTGTTCATTAAGGTTTTAAGTCATTTGTATTATAAATAATTGAGCTTTCGTGATTTCGTCTTCTCAAATTATGTGAGAGTATTAGATGACATATTAATAGGCCGGTCCGAGCCTAGTTGTGAGCATAGAGCTCAGTTAGGTTTTAGATCATTTGTATTATAAATAATCGATCGATAAAATATAATACTTACGTGAATTCAACCATTCAACATATAAGACCAAATATTATAAGTAGCAATGAGAAACTATTTATTTCAAAATGATCTTACAACATGAATCACTCGGTACATTTCTGGAAAAATATAAAGTTTCAAACATGAATAAACCAAACATACAACATTAATACGACAATAAGTGTTAAAAACCATACGAATTATTTATATCAAATCGAAAGCTAGAACACACTTAATTTAACCCCTCGCTGGGACAGGAGGAGCGTCAACACTTCCTGGAGTAGGGACCTCAAAACCAGGGTTCGGAACAAATGTATCATCACCACCGGGCACATAGCTTCTTTGACCACCAATACCACCGTACCTAGGCACTTGCCCACCACCCAAGATTCCTCCATCCTGGCCACCAGTGATGGGGTTATAAGTAAAGGGATTGACACCCTTTTTGCACTTTGGTTTGATAAATCGACCAATACCCGGGATTAGGTATCCACGATCATATTTGAAGAACGACTCTGGCTGTTTCACGTCATCATGCTCCTTGCCCTTGAGGTTTGGGATATCACGTCCCGCCACCACAATGGCCATGAGAATGTTGAAGATGAGAATGAGAGCCGTGATTGCTTGAAGGGTTTTAGCCATTTTAAGAGATGATGTTTGGCTTAGAGATGGTTCAAAGTAGCAAGACAATAGGGGTTTATATAGGCTAAGGATACTATAACATGCCCATGCACACACGCCATACACAAATACGTACATAATATAAAAAGAATGGTGCGCAAGTTTGGTAACATTCTCATCAACGGCTTGAGCGGCCAATAAAGTCTTTATATTCAGTAAGAATATACACAAAGTAAGAAAATCATTCACGTGTATATTTACTTATACCAACTTCCTAGTTTGTTCTTTTTTAATGTAGTGATCTTAAATGGAGTGGGCAATGTACAACTGTACTTGACTAGTCTACAATGTCTTACACTCAACCCAATAAATATAGATAGGTAAAACCAGTTTATTGATGTCAGATATTCTATGTAATGAACTCTTGCATGTTTGTTTACCATTTTATGTCATATATTTTTTCAATTATATGAGAAATAACCTGTTAATTGATGTGTCTACCAAAATTAAGAGCGTTATAATTAATTTTTAAAGCATTAGGGTTAGGGCAATGGTGCAAAGACGTACGTGAACAAATAATATTAAATCCCATATATGGTGTATTGGTGGATACTTGGGATTCTTCAAAGAAAGTTTCTGGTACTTTTATATTCCCGCCCATATTGATGAGTCTATAAACTTTTTATAGAAAGCATGTGTGCCGATAGGGAAACTTTTGTCATTTATAATTGACAATCAATCCCTATATAGTAGTGTCTATGATGACTTGTTGAATGTTACACATACATGAAGTCCATATTGGAAATGTCTACATTATGGGTACATAATATGAGTTTTTTCTTTTAGATCTCAAGGCACAATGTACAATGTAGAAGTTACATATAAAATGCCACCTAAGCTCCCAAATTACCTCCATTGATTATTAGAAGTAAGAAAAATATGAGCAACCAAAATTTGGTAGCATTTGAACTTCACCAAACCATTGGAGGCTGCATTTACGTTAGTACATAACCACCATACATATGGACATATGGTATATATGCAATGCATTATTTCGGGCCCAACTTAAAGGGGTTACCTGCCACATTCCATTTTTAATTTACCCTTATGTATGCTCTTTAATGTACATTTTACAAGGCATATCAATATCAAGTCAAAAATTGTCTCCAAATATATTTTTAAAAAAATGGAAATTAATTTTCCAACGTATAAGAGTAATGTAAGCGTTCATTTTAAAAGTGAAAAAATAAAATAAAAAATGTAAAAAAGCACATAGATTTTGCTAAATCATCTACAATAACAATAATATCCGCACAAATCTTCCGCCACACTATCTTTCTTTTCTTTTATCAATATTTTCGGTCAAAAGATTAGTTTGGTCATTTGACCCGTTTTTTAATTTCAGCCTCAAACTTCAAATTGTCAATATTTTCAAATGACAACTTTTTACGAAAATTTGATTTCACAATAATTTTCAGAACTTAATTCTCTTTAACTTTGTATGAATTTTGATATATAAACCGCATTTTTTAAAAGATTTTAAGTAGATATTGATTTTCTTGAAATTCTCGGTATCGTCGGCCCAAACTTTGTCTAGGTTAGAGACTAAATTACGCAAAATTTAAAACATGAAAGTTGTAGCTTTTTGGTCTTTCTTTACCCAGATTGAATCACTCAAATCCGATATGATATGAGTGAATTATCGCATTTTGAAAATGATATTTTAAACATATTTAGTGCTTACAATGTGTTTGATAAAATTTTAAGAGAGATTTTTCTTGTAAAAGTACATTTAAATACACTAATTGGTGTATCACAATACATTTTTAGATCGAGATGTGGGATATGGGATGAGGTTAGGACGTAATGTATTTTTGTGTAGGACATTTTTTTTTATTGGTTTTGGAAATAGTTGAGAAAATTAAACAACCAAATAAAAGTTTGTGAAAAAATTTTCATAGCATAGATGTAAGCTGATGATGAAAAACATTGATGAACAAAGCATGTTGCCGAATAACATTGGTGGACAACATGGATTATGATGAACACTGATAAAGAAATGGCCGAATAGTGACAAATTGAGACTAGTGCATAAAGAAAAAAGAAAGAGAAACACTAGTTTAGAGCATAAGGTATGGTGAAGAGCATTAGCTTTTCATTTGAGCTCTATCGGTGCCACCTCATTTCAACACTCCATTTCAAAATACCCCGTTACTCAACACAAAACAACCTCTTCATTTGGGCCCCACTCACCCCCAATTTTATTTTCTTTTTCATTTTTATAAACAAACTAAATTTCATGCATTAAAATAAGACTAAAATACACCATAGGTCCCCAAACTTGGCCAAAAACATCGTCCTGAACCAAAACATGGCATTTTAGTCGCCAGTGGTCCAAACTATGGGGTTTTTTAGGCTAAACCAGTCCCTTGACCCGTATGTGCTAGCTGTCGCTTTTGTTCCATTAGCTTCATATGTGCTAGCTCTTGCTCATTTAGTATTTTTCATGAACTTTTTCTGAATATATCAGAGTATACTTAAAGAATGAGTTATTTGGGTTGTGTTTAACTTTTTATTGTCAAATAGGTCAAAGGGTTAAATCAGGAAAAAACACCAACTTTTTTGGTGAAATGATGTTCGCATGTAGATATAATCAAGAAAACTAGCTGTAAGAATAATGGTCCAAACAGGCTGAAAGTCGCCCAAACACTATTTTTAATGCATACAACCACCTAAATCATTTGTGTCGTCATAAAATTCTAAGCATTGTTTGCAGGTCAACCGGGTCGATTCTAACCCATACAACATGAAACTCTTACTTGTTTTACCCAACCAGCCCATATTTTCCACCTATATATACAATCGTTCGGTAGCGGTAGCAGGTCATACATGAGCACAAGCATCCAGTAATAAATAATCAATCAATATATTTAATAAATAATAATCTATCAGTAGAAATTGAAAAAGCATGAATCCTTTAAGAGCTCCTTGCTGGACAAGATCATCAGTTACATATTCGTCTTCCAAAATCATTACCCATTATCAAAAATTATATTCAAGTAAGTGTAAAAGCAAGAATATAGAACTAATAGTCATCAAAGAAGATTCAAATTCAAAATAGATATTGGTTCTTTAAGAACCCTTATCAAAAGTAATTCAACAACGAAATGTTACTCATCTATCACTAAAACATGATCTCCATGTATGATAAAACTTAAGTTTCTTTCACTATGCAGTATGACGCGTAAAAATCTTAATACAGACAGCTAATTGATCATATGTTATCAGCCAAACGGTTTCAATTCAAAGAAATATTACGTGCATACTATTTGGTAGGTTTGTTGATGGACGAACTTTGACCCTCTATAGAGCTTGGTACCTCTCTCTTTACAAATATTATGCAGTCTCTCTTGATGGCCTCTAACTTTATCTTCAGTCTTCATAAGCTTCCTATATCAATATGACCATTAGTGTTGTCTTCACGTATGGTGATAATTGCGGTGTTAACCGAATCTGACCATTTGGAAGGAGTGGTGGTTGGTAACTGTGAGTTTGGAGGAAGTGTGTGAAAAATGTGAGGAAAAGAAGATTGATGACTTTATATATGGGCAAAATAGTCATTTAATATAAATAACGGGATTTGAGAAAAGTATAACGGACGTGACCAACAGAAAATGGGTCAAGGGACCAGTTTGGCCTTAAAAGCCCATAGTTTGGACCACTGGCGACTAATATGCCATGTTTTAGTTCAGGACGACCTTTTTGGACAAGTTTAAGGACCAACGGTGTATTTTAGTCTTAAAATAAAATACAATACAAACAAATAAATAACGCGAAAAAAAAACATACGAAAATTCAAACCCGAAATTAACAACTTTTTCTCCTAAACTTTGTCCCTTTGAGAGTTTGAGTTAACCAAAATTCGTCCCTTTACATAACCAAAACTCGTCCCTTTAATAACTTAATAGTCCAACAGCCCAAAATACTTAAACCAATATCTTGCGGCCCAAATCCAACTAGTCGGTATAAAACACATACTGAATTACTGATCACATTACAGCCCTAAATATCTTCAACCCAAAACACGTAGCTCTCACCCGCTATTCTCTTAAAAGAAATTGAAGTCTTACCTTATCTTTCACAATCACAGAAACCATCTCATTTGGTTGCTTTAATTTCAAAACATAAACATAAAGACACTTAAACCCAATTAGGGGGAATTGCATTTATATCCTTCCAAAAGCCTATAATTGCGTATATATCCAAGCTAAACTCATAATTGCATGTATATCCTTCACAAACATTAAATTTGTCATACATATCCGAATTGTTATTTTATGTATTTTTTTAATCCCAAAAATACATTTTAATCAATATTGTAATCTAAAATGTCCATTATACCCTTTGTGTTATTCATATGATCTATAATCAATATCGGTTAATTAGCTTTTTTCTATCCACGTACATCACCTACTAGAACTACAAACCCTAATATCTACTCTGGTAAAATGCCTCACTAATAATTGTATTTTTGTTCATTGTTGATTGTATTAATATTTCTAAATATTGTTTTTTCAGTTGTAGTTCTTGATCCTTGCTGGCAAGCATTGTCTACTTTTTTAATTGTTTATATAATGTGGATTGCTTATGATCACATGGTATTATCATTTAAAGAACAATATTACTACTGATATATATGATCTACACATAGATAAACTCACATATATATATTCATAAAGTGCTGCCATATATGAAGTGACGTATGGCACTTTGTAGTAACTATTTTATTAGGTTTTCACCAAATAATGAATATGAGTATTTTGATTTTTTTTGTGTTGTTGCAGAAAGTGGCAAGTTATGGATGAGATGACTGATATTCCTACTCATGACTCATCGAGACCAAGTTGGGAGAACATTGTGCACTCACCAGTTATTGAGTATGTTTATGTGATTTTACTGAAGTTCGATACTTTTTACTCTTGTTGGTTCGTAATATTATTTGTGTACTTAATTTTACTTTTAGGCAAGTATCATCAAAGTACAAGCTAAAATTGAGATACAAAGGCTTCTTTAAGATGGTTAAGAACTCATGTAGGAGAAAATATTGTTTTGGCTCACAAAAATCTATTTATATGGACGCATGCTAATTCGACTTTAACGAACTAAATGAAGAAATCTTGAAGCATTATCCATCACAAAGCGATCTAGTTTTCTCAATTCTTTTTGTTGAAAAGTACGCGAAAGAGCAATCTTTTATTGAGATTTGAATTACGATGAGACCTTCACGATTATGCTTAATATGTACGAGGAAGAAAAAGAGATAACCATTTATGTGACCACAAATAAGATTGTTGGGACAAGTAATACTCAACAAAGGTATAACCAATATTTATATGTATTCTAGTGCACCTTATGTATTCATGTCACACATCTAATAATCTTTTGGTACAGTGGTCAACATGAACTTATTGAAGAGCCACAAGGTGAAGATGATTATTGTCCGAGCGATGAAAGTTACTTTAGCCATCATAGCAGTGATAATGATGATGAGATATCGAATTGTGAAGTTGAAACTTACTCAAACCGAAAGAAAAGTCCAACGATGAAAATAAACAAAAGGTTTCCAAACGTGACTGATTTTAGAAGAGTTATGAATCATCATGCAGTCATAAATGAGTTTAGTTACTTCATCGAAAAAAGTGATCTTGAACGATTCACAGCAAGGTGTGAACACGAAGAATGCCCATGGAGGATTCACGCTTCTCTTTTGCAAGATAAGGTTACATTTGAAGTAAGTATGTA
Source organism: Chrysanthemum makinoi (assembly GCA_910596185.1). NCBI lineage: Eukaryota > Viridiplantae > Streptophyta > Magnoliopsida > Asterales > Asteraceae > Chrysanthemum > Chrysanthemum makinoi. The sequence goes on along the minus strand of OU343219.1, from coordinate 195,446,821 downwards.
AATACATAACATCTCATTACATTACATGAATGTTTTTTTTAATGATTTAGTTTTTATTTAACACTTTTGTAGGTTAAAAATTTGGTAAAAAAACATACTTGTACACGAAGTAACATGGGTGGAAATAAGCATGCGACTCAAGGGTGGATCGCTAGTGTAATTACTGACAAGATAAAATCTGATTGGAATATAACTGTTACAGAGCTAAGTAAGTGGTTAAAGAAGCATTATAATGTTAACATACCATATCATAAAGTATTTAGAGGGAAGGAACAAGCCTATACTGATATGTATGGTAAGTGGGAAAACTCTTTTCTTCAGATGGACGAATTTAAAGAGGAACTACAAAATAGGAACCCGGGAAGTGTTGTTGATATTGATTTTGAGAGAATTGATGGAAAAAATGTTTTAAACGTTTTTTTATTTCATTAGCTGCTTGCTCTAGAGGGTTTCTTGCTGGTTGTCGTCCTTATATTTCTCTAGATGCTTGTCATCTAAAGGGTAAGTTCAATGGAGTACTAGCCGCTGCCACAGCTATCGATGGTAACAATTCCATTTTTCCATTAGCGTACAGTGTTCTTGAATCAGAAAATACAAATTCTTGGACATGGTTTCTCGAGTCATTAAAAAAAGCAATCGGGACACCGGATGGCCTTGTTATAGCTTCAGACATGCAAAAAGGTTTAGCATCAGCTATTATGCAAATTTACCCAAATGTTGAGCATAGGGAATGCATAAGGCATTTGTATAGCAACTTTAAGAAAACATATCGTGGTGAATTCTTCAAGACTAAACTTTGGGGTGCTGCAAATACTTATTGTATTATTGAGCATGAAAGATTTTTAAAGGAGATTGCTAGTGAACGTGAAGATGCAATTACATATCTTGCTATGAACCATAATAAAATATGGAGCCGAAGCAAGTTTGGCACTACATCAAAATGTGATTACATGACTAGAAATATTTCAGAAGCATTTAATTCATGGATAGGTGCATGTCGTTATCAACCCGTGCTTGATCTCCTTGATAACATTAGAGAAATGGTAATGAAGTGACTTGATGAGCAAAGAAGGATTGTTACAAAATGGAATGGTACATTAGTTCCTATGGCTAAAAATTATCTCATCGGTATCTCTAAGGCATGTAAACTGACTACAACTATTTATTCTTTCTTAAATTTGAATACCGCCTATGTAATACGTCAACGTATCTTTATTTATGTTTTGAAATCTAGAACTTGGGTGAATATGAAGTTTGTAGAAGCAACGACAATCACGCAGAAGTGAAACATAAGGGAAGACGGTGGGAGGTAATGCTAGATGAGAGAAAATGTTCTTGTCGGGTTTGGCAAGTAAAAGGTCTTCCATGTGTCCACGCAGCTGCTTTTATTGCATTCATAAGGGAAAGTTGGGAAAAATATGTTGATCCGTATTTCACAATTCAAAAATTCAAAGATACATATGCTTTTGAGGTCGCTCACGATGCCGGAAAGGATCAATGGTTGCACCTAGAAACAGGGGAGATAATATATCCACCTGTTTTCAAACGCCCCACTAGAAGACCTAGGAAGAACAGAATTGTACGGCAGATGAGCCCAAAAAAAGACATCAGTGTAAGAAATGCCATGGGTTTGGACATCGTCAAAAGACATGCAAAAATCCACCAGCGGAAAGTTCAAGTCTTGGTGAAACATCAACCACCAAAAGGTTTTACACTTTTATGTTTTTATGGAAATTTTTCTGAATACAGATATTCGAATGATGATGATTGTTTTCCATTATAGGAGAAGACGGAAGAATACAAAAGCTCACGAAGGCTGTGCAGAATTGGGGCCGAAATAAAAAAGCTCCTGGAGACAACTACTTTTTGAAATATTTTGTTGGTCTAGTTGCTAAAACACTTGCTAGTTTGATATATTGTGTTGGTTTAAATGGTGTGACATTTAATTCAGATGTTAAACGTTTGGTTATGATCGAAATAAAGTCGGATTTTATGTGTGGGAATGCCATATTTTTGTCGAGTTTTTGTTACCTGAGCATCTTTTATTTGTAATGTTGTAGTCAATTTTAATATCTTTTGTTGTATAATATTCAAATGGGTGAGTAATGAATTCCATTCTTGCACCCATGTTAATAGTATAAGAAGATAAAGGTGAGGTTTTGGTGATGGGTTGGTACTGTTCCACAATCGAGATGGATTAGCAAGTTTTGGTGATGAGTAGTGAATTTCACGCTTGTACCCATGTTACTTGTACCGATGATGAGCGAAAACAAGTTTATATTAAAGAACGTGATCGAGAAAAAAACCGAATGTGATCGAGAAATAAAATCAAGATGGATCGGTAACTTTGGCTTTTTGATCCTATAAAATGTCGAGTGTGATCTGTTTGCAAGAGTTGTGGTCACTTCTTCATGTCTTCATATTCTGTGGTGTTTTGTGTGATGTGCACTCTGTATGGGCATGGTATTTATGTATGCCAAGTTAAGTTGTCATGGTGATTATGTATGTCATATCAGTTGCCATGGTATTTATGCATGCCAAGTTATGTTATGCTAAATCAAGAGATCATGTTGTTAAATAGTCACTTTTCTAAAGTAGTATAGTTATGCAAAAATCAATAGATTATGTTACAACAAATTGCACCACTCACAGTAGTAGTATAGTTACTTAAGTTATGTCACTGTTACGTAGTGAGTTAATTAGAGTTGTAGATGATTAGTAATATAGCAAATTGCACCACTCACAGTAGTAGTAGTATAGTTGTTTTCATGATATGTAAAAAGCTAATCGAGTTTGAGGTGTGTTTTATGAATGCGTGTATGAAATATTAATCAAAATAATAATATAAATTTGTTGTATTTGGTTTTTGTAAATTAGTTGAATCTTAGGGGAAATATGTGTAAATATGAAAAGTAATAAGAAAAAGGGTATAATGGACATTTTAGATTACAATATTGATTAAAATGTATTTTTGGGATTAAAAAATACATAAAATATTAATTTGGATATGTATGACAAATTTAATGTTTGTGAAGGATATATACGCAATTATGAGTTTAGCTTGGATATATACGCAATTATGGGTCTTTGGAAGGATATAAACGCAATTCCCCCAAAGTCGAAAGAGGTGTTTTGTCTTTTTCTTCTTCACTTCTCCGGCAAATCACCAAACGGTGAGCCACGACGAAAGGGCCTGGTGTGGTGGTGAGGAACGACGAAGGGTGAAGAGGTGCCACCTAGGAACTATGAGCCCTCCCTCTTCACCATACCTTTCGCTCTTAGTCGGTCGTCGATAATTCAAGTATCAAATGCGACAAGAAATTTTAAAATGAGAATGATGAGAAGTAATTGTAACCACATATTTGAGATGCATCGACTTGAATTAGATGCATCTATATTCATTTAGATGCATCCCGGATAGTTTTGAAAATGACTTTGAAGTGAAAACGATGCAAAGTAGTACTATCAAGAAATTTGACTTGAAGAGAACAAAAAAACATAGTATTCACCTAACTTGATGAAATATACATAATGTATGTATATGCATTTAATTTTTAGCTAAAAAATATATTAGGGACGCATCTTTAATGTGTAATTATAGTTATTTCTCATCTTTTTCATTTAAAATTTCTTTTCATTTAAGTCAATATCACATTAGTACATTCAAGATGAATATCTTTAATGTGTGGTTATTGTTATTTCTTTTCCTATTTGTTTTAAAATTTCTTTTCATTTGATCATAAGTCAAGATCACATTAGTACATTCAAGATGAAGAGTAATAAATTGGATATAAGTAAGGGTGGAAACGAGCCGAGCCCGAGCTGCTCGTTTATACGATTTGGAAATGAAAAATTAAAGCTTGGCTCATAATATATCTATTTTGAGCTCGTTAATAAGCTCGCCTATAATACAAATGCATAACGTTTTATTTATGTTTAATACTTAAAATTTCCTATTTTCATTAGGCTCGTTTAGACTCGCGAGCCCAATCGAGCTTTGTATGTATAGCTCGGGCTCGAGTTGGATTAATAAATGAGCTTCAACTTAGACTCGACGTCCGGCTTGAGCTCGTTAGGCTCGGCTCATTCGAGCTTTTTACCGATCCAATCTTGAGTTTTTCACGAGCGGCTCGGCTCATTTCCACCCCTAGATATAAGTATCATTAAGGACACTTCTAAAATATGTGGATGGTATTGTGTAACTCAAAACATAGGACTCCTTTAGTAAAATTTGTGGCTATTATGTAATGTTCGATTTAAACATGAGAGTTAATATTGGGTTTCTTGTGAAGGAAAAGTTAATCTTTATTAAAATATAAGTTATACAATAAACCTCTCACTTTTTTTTCTTTTTTTTTTTCACTCACAAAGTAGTCAACATTACCTCTCGTATTTAGTTTGAACATGAGAGGATCTCGATATATAATTTAAACCTTCGGAGCATATGGAGTACCCACTGGGATCATCTGAACACCACATTTACTTACCATGTCAGCACTTTTATCTCGCAATCCTACAATCATTATCGCTATCCCCTAAAAAATGAAAAAGAAAATAGTCACACAAATACTCGGCTTCCACATCACGATCCATCCGACCATGATCCAAGGCCGAGCCACCTCCAATGGTGAAGTCAACGGACGCCGAGCCCGAACCCTTCCCATGCCGAGCACATATGCACCGTTGTAGATGCTCTAAATGAGATGGAGGGACTGGCCGAGAGAAAGGAGCAAGTTATGCCAAATACAAAACTACAGGGAGAAAAACTGAAAAGAATCTCTAACCGAAAGGGTAGAAATATGCATTCATAAAAGGCAAAAGGGTTTAATTCAATAAAATAAAATAAAATAAAATAAAATAAAATAAACTTATTAGTAGCTGTTAAGATTCCTATGAATATTACATAGTATCAAAGTGACAAACAACATAATCAGATGGAATTAAGGATTTTATCTGGTACTAACAATTAACTGCATACAAGTTGAATCCCAAGCCAATATCATACAACACCTACAATTAGTAGCAAAACAAAACAATCATGGTCTTGGTGTCTCTTCCGAAAATCTTGGAAGTTGAACCAACGAATTAACTCTGGTGACACCTTCAAGCCCTGACCATCCGACAGCCGTTTCCTCATCCCCAACTCTTTGTAACCCGTCATTGTTCTCTTCAGATGATCTGACCGTACAGTTTCTCTGCAACAATGGCTCAGAATTGTGGCCATCGTCTGATTCACCTGCATTACCAGAATGATTGCTTTGGAGGGTTGCGGAAGAGAAACCTTGGTCTTCACAGTCCGATTCAGAATCCATTTTACCATCTAAGAATAAGCAGATAACTGCACAATCATCCATTCTGGATGTCGGGTACTTGGTTTTCCATTCACGAGCGGCTGAGTCAACAAGTGTTCTTGCTGCTGATGCCCGTGTTGAAACTGATGACACTATCTCGATTACTTCTTCGTTACTCAAAACATCCCAAACCTACAACAGAACAGTTTGACTTTTAGACAGATTGAAGAGTATTCACCATCTGGATTTTAACTTCAGAGAAAAACTTTTTTTTACCAAGGGTGACTTGTTTTTAACTCAAAAGTTAAAGTAGATACAAGGGGAAAGAACCATTCACATAGTTTAGCCACATGTATATATTTGCGAGAATATTTGTTTGATCTTTTTTATTATTGCTTAAAATAATTTTAACTGACTTTGATGTCATACTCCAGTCAACATTATAATTCTACTTTCCGATTGAAAACTAAAAATGGTGGTCACATTTTCTATTGATGAGCCTTGAAACGCCACCATTTTAATCGAGACAAAAGGAGAAACCAATTAAAGTTGTATGTTTCTATATTGAAGAAAAGGTACCAGTGGGTGAAAAAAAGACAGCAATATGATATACAAGAGCCACATAAATAATAAACAATTTAATTTACAATACTAAAGAAACTTGCTTTATTCGATAAAGCGGAGTTGAACAAATAAGTTTCCTATACACTCTAATCAGGTAAAGGTTGCAATTTCTACCTACTATATGGGTTGTGCTTTTATCTCAAACTAGTGAAAAGCAAAATGGATCAAATGCGTTGCAAGTTGTCCAAAGTCTAATTTTAATGCATACCCGCTACGACGCTACCCCATAAATTGTTGAGTTTATAAAATATATAACATACAATAAACAAGTAAACATCAAGAGTACACAGCGGAAGACTTAAGATCATAACAAATAAATTAATTAACTGAAAGTATGCGTAATGTACCTCTTGCGAATGTCAAATCCCTCGAGCAAAGCAAAACAACCCTCGAGCAAAGCAAAACAAAGAAGTACTTATTGGTGTAAGAATAATGTCTTACAACCACGTTCTTGTACACACGAATTAACCAACGAATCAAGCGATTGCTAGATCTAACACAAGTCCTCGTTTAAGGAAAACGAAACCGAACTCCCTTCAAGTGGGGTGCTTCGGCCGATTATAGGACAAAGAGAGGAGAGGAGAGATCTAGGGTTAATTCAATGCACAAGTGTATGAAACCCTAGAACCTACCCTCCTTATATACTAGTAGGTAAACTTAGGGAACAAGTTAGGGGATTAGGCTTTGTAAAGCCCTATGGCCGGCCATGATGGAAAGCCCAAAGCCAAACCCATAACTTTTCAAGTTTTCCATTTCTAGTCCTTCTCTTTTCCATTTAACGGTCGTTAGTCATTTTCCGTTAAATACTTAACGATCGTTAACCGGACTTAATGTGTAATAATTAATCGTAAACATAAACATTAATTATTAACTTTAATTCTCATTCGCTAATGTGTGCAATCCGTGGTCACGAGTTCGAATCCGGACATTCACATGTTTGTAAATATATACATTTCCAAGAGCTCCCACTTGGATATGTTTACAAAACGTGAAATGACATTGGTTAGCGTCTAGCAACACGCCAATGCCCCGGTACAACTCGTGTATGGTTTTCTTGAGAAAAACCAAGTTTGATGATTCATCATCATATTCATCCTTTTGTTTCTAATACCATGTTAATAAGAATATGGATCTCACTCATTTCTTAATTAACTATTCTGTTTCTCGCTTTATGTGATTGATCAAGATTACCAATTCTTCTGAACATATTCCCGAAGACCTTGGGCATGGCCATGCAAACATCTTAACAACCCTACGAGGGGCCCAGTAGGATTATACTTCAAAATAAATTTGAAGGAAACAAATCCCATTTTGACTACAAGCAGGATTCACAAATTTCGCAACACTTCTGGAAACAACCCTTATAACTACCAGATTCATTATAGCGTTAGATTGCTTCACAAAAATGCACTACATCCATGACATATCTCTTGTATCTCAAGTCCGAGGATAAATATACATGATATACTTAATGACTAAGATCCATAAAGTATCATCATGTGGGTGGGATAAGTCCTATACTCAATTCATTGAATATCATCTGAAATTAGTCATGCTACGCATCAATATACTTTCAAGTATATTCTAACTAATACTCAGATTTGTCTTAATTCAATATCATTCCCATGTTATTGATCGACAACGGACTATTTAGAATAACTTAAGTTATTCAAGGATTTAAACATGCAAATACAGGACACAATATTATAAATGAAAATAAACGTATACCGTACTTTAATTCATTATAAATAATAATTGTTTAACATCCTTTATCCAAATACTAAATAGATCAACGCATGATAATTCTTAGTTAATGAATTTTGCCTCAAGTCATGATAATCATACTTGTTGACAGGGCATAATTTCAACTAACTTTGATCTATAGGAATTTTGAGAATACTTATTTCAAGAATTCAATAAGTGAATTTCTTGTATGTGTTTACACATATCTTGATATTGTCATATCATTCCATAAGGTGCGTGATAACCTGAACCACCCTTTTATGACAATTATCTTTCAAAACTTTAAAGTTTTAAAGTATTCTTTATTCTTTAATGTATAATGCAACTATGCTCTTAGTTGAGCATAAGTAGTCAACATGGTCATCAAGGATACCATGACTAGAATTGAGTGTCATCTCAATTATACCAGCATCATTGTGTACAACAATATGCTCTTTAAATATCCGTAAACTTTGAACAGTTATAGTGTAATGTTGGTGCCTACCAAAACTCAAGTTTGTTGGCAATGACAATTATGAAACAATTGTCATATAATCATCCATAGAATCTAGGAGCATCTCCAGACTGTGGAATGTGATTCTAAATCCAAACATATTCCTTTAAAATATTTATTACACTAACAACTTTCAATGTTGTCAAATCATCTTGTAATCAAGCATGACACAACAACTTTATACACAACATGATGTTCATGATGAATCTTCAAGTTAAACTTTAAGATCTCATCTATCTTGTCAAAGATATGTATTCATCATGTTCTTTTTGACTCATTTATTTACCGCATATGTTTATAATAATAAACATATATTCCAAGGTTGTATATATTATTTCCAAATCTTACAAACGAAGTTTCATTCCCAACTAAAACTTAATTTAAGTGGAATGTAGTTGCCCATACAACATATAAGATTTAAGAAAAAATAAATAATATTCCCACTAGCTTTCAGGGAATACTAATGAGCAATCTTATTTTAATTATTAAATCAAACATGGATTTAATATTAATCATAAGAAACATCTCTAGATGCTTGCATATATCCATTCATGGATTCTTGCAGTTTGTACATATCCAAGGATTATTTGAATTCATAAAACTTCTTTGTATTACTCATCGTCCTCGCAAAAGTAATTTCATCAACAAAGAGTTATGACATTCATTGTCAAAATTTCATATCAATGAAACTAAGTATGACAATTATAATCTTTATACTTCTATTTAATGTATATAGGAAAGAATATTCAATCATAGTTAATTGCTTAAGTATGATTGATATTATTATCACTAGACATACATTAAATACATGTACAATATTGTCCATATGATTTCTACACAAAGATTTAAACCACCAGGGTTTCCATCCTTTGAAGAAACTCATTTTCATTATTAAGATAAACCAAGTATCTAAAGTTGATTATCTTTATGGACAGCATCTCTACATTTATAGTATGATTGATTTTCCACAATTCAACATTTGGTAAATTTATCATTATGATTAACCGGCTTACCATGATCCTGTAACTCATATTCCTCAGCATATTAAATATCCGAGATATCCTTACGGATCTATGAATGACAATTCCATCATATTAAGGTCTATCATTTTCATGTTTAGCCTCATCATGATATTTGCTAGTGCATTTTAGAAGATTATGTATTTTGTAATTCAATCTTTCAAGATCTAAACAAAACTCCCACTTGCCTTTAAAAATTTAAAGATTACCTTTAAATAGTTTAGCAAGTAGAGCAACAATACATTGTTCTCTTTTGGGATTTTACAAAAAACATTGAGTTCTAACATTAGTTTGTTACAACTCACTCTATAAGTAGTTTAACAAATTGAGAACTTCATTTATAAGACTTAATGTGATTCATCACATTCCATAAACAAATGGTGTCTTATTAATCTTCTAGGTTGGAGTCTTATTAAGTATATTCAATCTATACTCAATCTACTAACCTTGATAACTTTTGGAAGAAACTATACTTATCTTGAATCAAATAATGCCAACAGATTTTGATTCTTCTAAAAGAACATACCATAAAACTATGGTATTTCCTTAGAATTAATATTGTAAGAAAATCTAACAATATTTTAGATAACCATCTACTCTTTTGGCTTACCTATTTACCAACAAAGTAAAACTTAATGGTACAATAGAATTACCAAGTCAATTGCATACATTTATAACACAAATATTTTTGACCAAGTCAAAAGACATATTAGTTATAATCCCACTATACGTTATAAGTCATTGATCAACTCATTGACTTCATGCATATGTCTTAAAACATAGCAAGTTAACGTCTTACTTTATATTGTAAGTCTTGTATAAAAGACTTCATGTTTGTGACTTTACAAAATCATAAACATTTATAATTAAAGTAATTATGAACACCACCTCGGGTTTCAATTCATATTTCAAGTTAATATTTACTACATATATTTAAATCATTCAACGAATACTCAAATTCAAGGTAGTATTAGATTACTTCATTTAATTATGTCATTCCATGAAATGTTCCATGTAAGAAACTGCAGAAACATCCATGCTCGTTCGACACGTGGATATTTTACCTTGGGCTACAATCTAGTTCACGTTCTCACGTAACATAAATTGTAACTACAAGTGTTTCTTAAATATTGAATGACATAAATATTTAAAATAAAGTAGTCTTTGTTATCATCTTGACACATGTTCTTAATAGGGCAATCATACATATATAAATGTATACTTCCTATTAGAACATTATTCTCTTACTTTACAGTCAAGAGAATCCTTTTAAATCATATTAATATGTGTTGTACCTTGCACACAATAAGATTTCTCCCACTTGTGCATTGAACAACATCATGTAGCATATAAACAACACGATACACGTTCGTTTATTTGATTAATATGATTTGTGTCATAGATATAACAAGTAGATGTAGAACTATATTGTTTAGTAAGGAAACGTACACGACTATCCTTAAAAACATAAGTGTCACCACTCGTAAATTTCCCTACAGATTTTTCGCGACTATATATTTTATTTTATTTTTCTTTCTTTCGTTTCAAACTTTAAACACGACAAGTCACGGAATATTTTTCACCTCGACCTCGATAATAAAAATTTCGTAAAATAAATATATAATAAACTTTTATATTTTTATTTTCTACCGGGTCGCTAAGCCCAGCGCTACCTCTATTCTTTGTCTCCTGGGCTCCCGTCTTAACGCAAGCCCAACCTTGTTATATTTGCAACTGGGCCACATCTAAAGCCCATTCCTAATTCGTGTATACATATATATTCTTTTTACATTCCATGTGGCTAGGTAGGCAAAGGAGCAAACAGAAAAGCATGCATACTTACAATATAAAATTTTATTCATTGTCTTCTTGGTGCTCGCACATGCACACGACAAACACCAACACACGTCTTCTCTTTTGTTTAGTCAAATCACAGACAACACATCTTGTATCATTTTAGAAGCAAACCAACAAGAAACCATGGTCAAAATTTTATTTTTGTTACTTCCTCACGACAGAAAACACAAAACTCAAAGCCATCCTTGATCACATATATTGTACGTGTATGTATGGAACAAAGAGGAGACAAAAAGCCTAACATGTGCACCCTATTCTAATTTAATAACACAAAAATTGTCATTTGAAACCATGTGTTTCTTCTACTCTTGTGACCACCCAACGAGACACACAAAAACAAAGCAACCCAACAAACTTTCCTAAGATTATGCTTGTGGTACCACTTGCCATGTGATGCCCATGTGAAAAGCAAGGCAAACCACGCCCACACTACATCATCAATTTCGTCTCTCTCTTTTCCCTCCCCTACGCAAGCTCCAAGCTCTAACAAACTCTATCTCTTTTTTTTTGGAACCTTATGGGTGAACAATACCCATCCCCCTCTATATAACAAACTCTTAATACCCTTTGTTGAACTCACAAACTCTCACATCCACTAAACTCACTTAAACATTCCTCTCATCTCACCTCTCACTCGTCACTGTGGAAAACGAAATAAGGAAAAAGGGTGTTAGTGAATGTTTCAAGATCGTCTAAGCCTCGTCGGGATAATACTTTGATCGTGTGGGTTCAAGCCTAATCCGTATCTCTTTTGCTCTCGAACTCCTCGTGTCTCATCACCACCACTCTCGGTGTAGTAAGCCGTTCTAAACTTTCTTTTCTTTTCTTTTCTTTTCTTATATACGACTCGCATGAAAGTATCATGGTTGTGTTTTAAAAACTTGTGTGGCTAATATTTGAACTCGTTTATAAACATTTATATATGCTTCGTTAAAAAAAAACAATCTCGTAAACCCTTATGCATATTTAGAACATGAGACGTTTTTTTTGAAGAATTGCAAAATAGTTTTGGAGAAGAAACAAAAACAACATATACATATATGCATGACCTCAGTAGTAGTATTCACTGAGTATGTTTTTTTTTACAAAATATAACACATGACCGAACATTACTTAAGCAAACAGTTGAGGGAATAAAACGCCAAGCAAAGCCTAGCTCAGCTGGTTGTGGTGTTGGTCTGTCAAACGAAGTGTCTAGAGTTCGAATCCCTCTTGTGTCGCTTAGATGATTTTATTTTTTTAACACATAAAGCCATTTTCAAACAATATAAAACGTGTTAAGTACAAACCTGTCGCAATAATTAACAAAAAGAGCTATTGGCTCAGTTGGGAGGGGCGCATACTTTCATCCACGAGGTCTTGAGTTCAACCCTTAGTAGCGACGCTGCTCATATTTTTTTTGTGTGTTACTTTTGTCAGTTTCGCTTATCGGCAGATTTAGCCCTTTTACTTTGCACCAAATGTCATTTCTTCAAAACTCATATAAGTATAAATTATGTTAAGCTTTACACTTTCAACCCTTCCACTTTAATCAATTTAACACCTTAAAAACTTTTATAAGTCTTTGAAATTTTGTAATAATCTTTACAACTTTAAACCCCTCTAATTTGTTTACTTGACACTCTTCACCCTAAAACTTTATAAGTTTGATAAACTTATATTACTTTATCACTTTTCATAAATATATTTAACACATGCGTTATTTAACGACCTCGTCTGCGTAAACTATAAATATTATGTTTTTCTAAATATAATATTTACACACAACTCCTATAAGAATATTTACAAACATAAATATATTTTCTTATCTTGAAACCCAACAAACCCAACACTTGAGCCAATATTTGAGCCAACTCTTATACGAAAGTTTCGTATAGCTTTTTTTTTCACATATATACCAAGAGCCAATACTTAGAAACGCTTTAAAATGATTTTAACGTAAACTCTGCCACACAAGCAACATTAAACACAACCACTTGTAAACACTTATATTTATTCACACACTTCGAGTCGTGAACACACAAAACTGCAAACTGAGATTTGACGCACTAATTTAGGTTGCGTGTTGGAGCTACTTGTTACTTGATCTCTTGATACTTTATTCACCGAACTGTTGAGGTGAGTTTATAGCCCCACTTTTACTCTTATTTACTTGTTTTATAAAACTATGGGGTGAGAAACATGCAAAACTCTTTTCGGACCTGAAACTAAAACAACTATTACGTGAAACAACCTTGAATCCCAACTATGCTACCGTTAGTTCCCTTTGGGGAGGCGCGATTGTTATGAATAGATCTATTGGGGATGACACCCCGTTCGAGTTTGACCGGATAGGCAAACGTCGGGCGTATATCATATCGTATTGATTGAGTGTCCTGGAAATACACTTGCTGGGCTTTATTTATCATGCTTCTAGATGCATGCACACTGTCGTAGTTTCGGTCGCATGAACTTGGTACTAGCGTAATAGCCTTTTGCATATAGTGTCATTCACGGAGATGCTATATGTGCAACTGTGGTCCAACTTGGAAACTTGATTTCGTAAACTTAAACCTATGAACTCACCAACCTTTGTGTTGACATTTTAGCATGTTTTTCTCAGGTTTACTTATTGGCGTGGGCAATGGCAAAGGCATTCGTTGAAGACCGGCATCCGAAGTGTTTCCAAACATTTTAATACAACTTTTAATGGGACAACATACATTTTTATGGGCTTTACTTCCGCACTTTGAAACAATAATGTAAAACTATTTCTTAAATTAATATATCTTTTGAAAATGGAATAGAATTTCCATTCTTTATTACCTTGTGTTGTGTATATTGATATAGTAGCACCCCATGACCCGAACGCTTCCGCTGTGAAATTTTGGGGGTGTTACAATAAGTGTCTACAATTGGAAAGTAATTATCTTTGAAGATAATCTGGGTTACTACACAGGAAATAAGGCTTGTAGCTCCCACTGAATTAGAAATCATTAAAACAACTTCTTATTCAGTAATGCAACACAAATGCTCCCACTGAATCTGACAACATTGTAAGTGTTGCATAACCAGTGAAAACAACTTGCTTGCTTTTTACTTTCCTACACCTTTGAAGAACCATACGTAATCATTACTAAGGTACTAAAAGGTGTATTCTAATATATGAATGATAGGTTATCCATCAATGTTATTAACTCGAAAAATTGGGTATGCAATTTCTTCCATAACAGGCCTACCATCCCCATATTGGTATGTAGTACCTTTAAAGGCTAAAGCAAAACAACTAGATAAAAATATGCTAGTTTGCCTTTACCAATTTTTGCGGTAATTAGTCTAGCTTCTAATCTAGTAACTCATATACATGTTTTCCAGTTAACCAACATTCATGTTGTTACAAAGGATTCATTCACCAAATGGGGGTAATGAAATCTTTATGGAAAATAAGATGTGCAATTCATTGCTAAGAGTTACATTAGAATTTAGACAATTCAAATGTTCCTATTATACATTTCTCATTCATGAAAAGGAATAGGATTGAGTCTCATGCTTCTCTCATGGAAAAGAGACTTAGTTTGTCTTATCAGTAAATTATTCTCGATCAAACATTTGTTTGAAAGCAGAGTGGATCAATTTACTAAACAAAGACTAAACCACGTTTACGGTTAAATGTTGCATTTATACATTCAAAAGAATTACAAAATTCAATTTTAGTATTTTCGATAATTAACCTTTTCAATAAACAATTAAATACCCAAGGTTCATATTCATATAACCAATTAATTATTATTGAAAACTAGGATCCAAATTGTCATAATTTCATCACGTCAGTTGATCTGCTAGTAATGAACCTTATACAAAATGGTAGAGCTATTGCTCAATTGCCAATTTCAATTGCAATTCCTAGATTTATGGGATTTACATATAGCCAATATCAATCGCCATGTAAACATGTTTTATCCCATCTTATGCCTTGAGTTGCCAGTTCTCACTGCCTAACTCAATTAAGTTGTCCAACTTAAGAAACTGAAAAATCGTCCATGCCCGTTCTCACGACACGTGGACATTTTACCCTTTGATTAAGATCTAAATCACGTTCTCAAGCAAATAGAAAGTAATCTTAGGTGTTTCCGTTTCGTTGGATGGCATATAACTTAAATTAAAGGGTAATAGTTTTGATGTTAAATCAAATATGTACAAAGATGTCATGCATTCATCTTTGTAGCATAGTGTTTATTAAAACATTTATATCTTGTTTTAATGTATAAGCTTTTCATCATCAAACTTTAATTGAGGTAATGGGTTCACCAATCAAGGAATTTAGTGTTAATTATCATCCATTATACCGTACTTTTGCATAAGTGTAAACACTTAGTGTTTCGGATAATTACCACCGAAGTGGCGCATGGAATTAAAACTAATTAGCCCTTAAGATGAGCTTGCACATTTAATGGCTTACTAAGTAGCTCCACTCGAACTGACAGAGGGCAGAGGACAGTCTGTGCTAAAGCACAACCTTAGACATCCTTTCGGTGTGATTGCGCACTTCTTTAAACCCCTTTTATTAGTTCATTCTCATGGGTGAGCCCTTCAGACCATTTGTACCAAAGTCATCAATCAATTAAACGATTATGATTACTATTCTTAAAATACATGTTTCACCATTGTTTAGGTCAGTTTATTTTTCTTGTAAAAATACCCTTGTTATACATAACAAACAAGCAAGTATTTATAAAAATAAACAAATAAACAATGAATGCATAACAAATAAAAGTCATGCATATCAAATAGCCACATGCAAACGTGTTTGATAAATCCTATTAATAACCAATTCTAGATCTGTCAATATGCATATATTTAATTAAGACTTTCACCCGTTTTCATCTATGTACAAGGTGAACCACATGCATCGATTCATCGATTGCGTAAGTCAAAATTAAATACATACCACATAGCACATAATTGATTAAATAATTATTGAGGTCTTCCCCAATTTTAGATCTATCAAAATTTAGTGTATATCACTTAAACAAGAAACATACAATAAAAGCAAATCCATGATAAAACATGCAGATAATTATCATGGACGTAAAATTACACTTAACAATTAATGCAATTAAATCAAAGTTACGCATATACACATAAAGTTGCATGCATCTTAGGGTTTCTAATCCAATTAAAACAATAGTTTACAAAACCCTAATCATGGACATAAAATTACACTTAACAATTAATGCAATTAAATCAAAGTTACGCATATACACATAAAGTTGCATGCATCTTAGGGTTTCTAATCCAATTAAAACAATAGTTTACAAAACCCTAATTAGGGCAACAAAATAAACGCCCCTCAAAATTAGGGTTTAGGTTTTGCAAACCCTAGATCTAAGCATACAAATAATAACACATACATGTTTATTTTAATTATGTGTTTCAGTAATTAATTACTTGTTAAACCTGGCTCGATACCATATTTGAGTTTATAAAATATATAACATACAATAAACAAGTAAACATCAAGAGTACACAGCGGAAGACTTAAGATCATAACAAATAAATTAATTAACTGAAAGTATGCGTAATGTACCTCTTGCGAATGTCAAATCCCTCGAGCAAAGCAAAACAAAGAAGTACTTATTGGTGTAAGAATAATGTCTTACAACCACGTTCTTGTACACACGAATTAACCAACGAATCAAGCGATTGCTAGATCTAACACAAGTCCTCGTTTAAGGAAAACGAAACCGAACCCCCTTACAAGTGGGGTGCTCCGGTACGATTATAGGACAAGAGAGAGGAGAGGAGAGATCTAGGGTTAATTCAATGCACAAGTGTATGAAATCCTAGAACCTAACCCTCCTTATATACTAGTAGGTAAACTTAGGGAACAAGTTAAGGGATTAGGCTTTGTAAAGCCCTATGGCCGGCCATGATGGAAAGCCCAAAGCCAAACCCATAACTTTTCAAGTTTTCCATTTCTAGTCCTTCTCTTTTCCATTTAACGGTCGTTAGTCATTTTTCCGTTAAATACTTAACGATCGTTAACCGGACTTAATGTGTAATAATTAATCGTAAACATAAACATTAATTATTAACTTTAATTCTCATTCGCTAATGTGTGCAATCCCATGGTCACGAGTTCAAATCCGGACATTCACATGTTTGTAAATATATACATTTCCAACATAAATCGCATTATTCAAAGTTTCAGATTACTATCATTACAGAACTTAATTTTTGTAATAATAATTTAAGCATAGTTATGTTCAAAATTGAATAATTTCCTTAAATGGCAACCTAACCTGCCCGTTTTCAACTATACTAGAACCAGCCAATTTCTATTTGACCATTGACCTTTTACACAACCCGACCAACTTAACCTTCTTGCCACCTTGAATTATCAGTCCTATGGTAAACTTGATGAGTTTGCATTTTGTTTCATTAAGCAATTAATTGGCAAGACGACACCCAGCAATAACTTATAAATGGCATGAATCATAACTCAATAAAATGTTCTATAAGGATTAGACCATAAATAAAATCATTAAGTTGGTATTAAATATTATCCGTGACTTACCCCATCTGAGGCAAGAACAATGAACCTATCTCTTTCAGTGAGGACCCTGTGAGAAAATTCAGGAATGGATATCACTCCATATTCCTTCAAACAAAAATCCCCAAATGCTCGTGCCATAGCTAACCCCGGGGCATCATCAAATGGTAACCAAACTCTTGACACCTCGGGTTCGTCTTGTAATGCAAAAACTCGACCTTTGCAACGTTTAATCCTTTCAGCCTCTCCTATTAGATCACAGTATTGTAATGATGAAAATGCACAAAAATGCACACACACAAAAAAACAAAAAACAAAAAACAAAAACACAAAAATGCACAAAAATATACAGCTTTCATCATGAAATTTTCCCAAATAAAAATATGTTAGTAGTTATCTTACTAGGTAAGTCAGGCTTCAAATCAACTGTCAACTGAATTGCTACAAGTGAATTGTTGCTATCACTAGATGCCATGATGGCCCGTGAGTCTCCTATGCTTCCCATGAAAAGATTTGATCCCTTAAGATCAAGGTTTTATGCAATGTAAGAAAACATCATACTCAAAACCCAAATATGCAGAATTCATTTTTACACATGACAAAGAATAATACCTGTTTTACAATGGTGACAGCAGTGCTGCCACTACAAAAGCAATCTAAACTGGGATGATACCTCAACTCTTTATCCATGGATTTATACGATTTCAGAAATGCATCTCTCCAGAGTGTGTCCGGTTTATCATCTGTTCCCACCTCACAATCGGCTACATCTGATCCAGATTCTCGCTTGCAACAGACAGTACTGGTGGACTTCGTTTTCTTGGACTCATTGGAATCAAGGAAAGAAAATAATTTTGATGGTAATGTATCACGAACTTTACGAGCAACGAGATGGCCAAAAGGTCCATGACCATCAAAGACTCCACAGAAAGTGACATCTTCTGCCATGAAATCCTGCAGTGATCCAGTCAATAATAAGCAAACACACAATTACACGTAATAAAATGTTATTCTTTTAAAAAGATAAACTTACTTCCCACACAATCATTGCATCTTGGTTTATGCCCTTGCGGCCTTGCTGAGTAAAAATGCAAGAACTTTGGCTTTTCCCGTTTGTAACAATCCGGTTTGGTATGGACGACAGATTCTGCAAGGCATTCACATGATCGGAAAACGTTCTTTTTGTTCTCTTTCCACCACACATAGCGATTTCTAAACAAGAGGGAGGTGTAACGATCTCTCCATCACTCATGCTACTACAAGAACTTTTACTACTTGTGGATATGCAACAACCCATTTTCAATTAACCAACATTCGGTTTAGATGTGCAATAGAAGATTAGGTATCAAAAGTCAACAGCTTTAGAACAGATCATTCACCCGGCTACACAAATGCAATAAATGAAAGATTAAAGGATAAGATAGACAACTTGTTATAGAGATATTTTTAACTTTATATAACAAATGGAAACTATTTTATGCATAATCATTGGTGGTATGGAGCGATTAAAGAATAATGTAAAATTGTCAACTGATCAGAACATACTTAAACAGATAGTCAACTGATCAACTTATCCAATAATGGTATTTAATCTAAACAAATTAAACAAGCATGAAGATAAGTTTTATGCAGCATGATCACAGCCGTTTCACTCGAGACATGACAAACAAGATTCTTGTTGACCACTGGAAAAAGAATCTTTTTGTTTTCTTTTTTCATTTTTATATAGCAAGTAAACTTGCATATCTGAAATGATGACATGACAGAAGGATTTAGTTGTTCTTGCTGGTGAAATGATTGATTTTTATCATGCCAATTGGCAAATAACCAACATTATAAAATCATTTTTAAGTAAGATATAATTTTAAAACCAAAATAAATCATTTTCATGTTACGTATCTTTACTCTCATCTAATCCATTTGATGATTATAAAAACATAAAGGGTAAATTAGTTAAATCCTTAAGTTAGTACCAAGGGGGGTTGTCTCGGATTGCCTATTTTTTTTGCTTATCTGCTTAGCAGTTTTGTGTTATCCAAACTGCATCTGCCTTGTAAATTACGCAGATTCTGACACGCTAGGAGGGAGCTACTTGATTTAAAGTTTTTACTCTTTTTGAAATTAAAAGTACTTTTTTACCAACATATTTAGCATAAAACCTTTTATAAATACGTTTGATTGAACTTTTTGAACAAATAACTATTTTTTCGAGTATTCTTGCATTTCTTACAAAATACGCAAATCAAGCAGAAAAAAAATAAGTAATGCCACACACCCCCTAACATCAAGACTATTCTATCAAGTTTAGAAATGCGGTTTTTTTTTTTTTTTTTTTTTTTAAAAAAAAAAAAAAACAGTTTTTCACTTCTGTGCTAGCGCGAAGAGGAAATGAAAGAAGTGCGTTTGTTTTTTTCTCTTATGTCTGCAGGCAGGAAGAGGAAATGAAAGAAGCCATTTGTTTCTTCTTCTTATGTCGGGAAGAGGAAATGAAAGAAGTATGATTGTTTATTTTTGGACATAGAGGCAAAAATGACTTTTATTTTAGATCTACCTTTTTCCTCGTCGACAGACGACATGGTTTTGCAGAAGCAGACCAGACAAAAAACATCTTACAAAAACAAACGCAACCTAAAACTTATATTCACTTCAGTAAAAATATACAAACACAAAGTCATTAAAATCTTATAGGATGTCACATTGCTTAATCATCACACAAAACCAAGTTTTCCGAAAGCTAATCTTCAATAACAAGCACATAATCAAGCAACTAACAGATCTTCAACTTAAAAACTATAAAAACAACTTGCATACATTGAAATAACTTGCACAAACCATGCATCATAATGACACTAAACAAAAAATGACTCAGATTGTATGAAATCAAGAAAATCCATTTTAGCAACTTATAACAAACATTAGGCAAAAAAATAACAAACCCACTTCAGTTAGAGACCAATAAACAAAACCCAACAAGGATTCAGAAAAAATATTGAAATTTAATGAAAAAATGTGTTACCTTTTGTAAATGCTGTGAGTGTTTAAAAGCTGAAAAGAAGACGTTATAGAGAAGCCATTGTTGGTGGTTTTAATTAAGTGCAAAAACGAGATGAATGAGGGAGAAAAAGGTAATAATTTTGGTGTAATGATGTGAAGATGAGATGGGGAGTTGATGACATTGTAGTTGTACTATTTAACTTTAATTTAACACTAGTGTCTTGTTGTTGGATGGTGTTGTTTTTTAAATATCCGTGTCACTTGTATTTTGTGAGAATCTTGATGGGATAAGTCCAATTAACTTCTTTTTTGTTTGGTTTTTTAATTATAAAAAAATGTTTGCTTTTCTGTTTTTCTATCTTTTTGTTGGATTTTATCATTTCATTTTACTCTTATATCTCCTACTAATCCTTTTTAAACCTATACAGAATCATATATGATGCAGGGCATGTTCGAGCTCCATCTGCTCTAGTTAACCGCTGGTTCTTCGGTCAATATGTGATGTCATGTGCTTAACTGGTTTGAATAAATTAAAGGGTTAAAATAACAATATATAATTGTCGTAATCTTTTTTTTGAAAGGCAACAAGAAGTCCAAATATATAAAACGCCAGCAACAAAAGCTACAAACCAAACAGAGCAAATCTCGAACTGTTTGAACGAAACCAACTACAATTAAATGCTATATCTACAAGTTGTAGAAACTAAACATACAAAAAAAGATATGAAACAAAAAAGGCTACAACAAATATCGAAGGCCAAAAGAAACAAATCCCGCAACTCTCATCCTCCAAAACTGAACATAGAGACCCTCCACCTGATGCACTAAGAAAAAACTAACAAAACTTTCGACGATCTATAACACTTGAAACCAAACTAACTATGTATAACCTTTGGATGCATTTACAGGGTCAATGCACCAATCATTCCATGACACAATTTTCCCTTTTGCTCTATGTGAAAGAAGTTCACAAGAACTTGGACTTAGTCGCATATTGTATTTAGGTTCGATATCTTATTCTGAAACACTCTCTTGTTACGAATTCACCATACTAAGTACAACATTGCCCAACAAACCGCTTGCCAACATTTCTTTTGCAAGACGTTATAATTATTGTAACCAGTATGATTAATTATATCTCCTATAGACCCAACATTAAAATTACCCATGTTCCACCATTTAAAGACTTTTTCCCATCCTGCCACAACTCTTGGGCAATACATAAAACAATGCTCAAAAGTTTCTATTTGGCTATCACAATGAGGGCAAAGAATTGTGTTGAGATCCATACCGATCTGATGTAACCATGAGCGAACAGGAAGGCGTCGTTGATGGAGCCGCCACACAAAATGCAAATCTCTGGGATGTATGTGTTCCACTTAGTGTTTGAGCAGTAACGTGAGTATAGGTTAAATTCATCAATCTTTTCTCAAGACATTTAACGGAAAATACCTTTATCATCAAGAAAGCTACTCCATGAATCTAATGTACGGTAGGAACAAAAAGTTAGTTAACATTGTCAATTCCATGAGTTCAGTTATAGCTCTACCCCTTGGATTTCTCGCCCAACTCCATTCCCACGCCCACCCATCGTCCCTCCAACATCTCTTCTCTCCAACCGATATATCTTTATGTATTTCTAGTCTAGGAAGTCTTGGAAATTTCTCACATAAAGCCACATTTTCACCGACCCATTTATCTAACCAAAAACGAGTATTATTCCCATTTCCCACCTTTCTTCCAAAAGGAGAGCAAAAGTTTATTCCAGACTGATCTATGGCCCTCCCCACTTTCACAATACTACTCCATGTACTTCCACTTCGTCTAACTCCTTCATCATACACGGTCAATCAACCATCACTTCCATATAAACTTTTAATAATTTTAACCCATAATCGGTTTTCTTCAACTCGAAACCGCCACCACCACTTGCCAAGTAACGCCCAGTTAAATGCTTTTAAGCTACCAATATTAAGACCACCTACTTTTGTCTTCTTTAACACGACATTCCATCTAACCCATGCCATCTTCTTACTCTCATCAGTACCCCCCCAAAAAAACCGTTGTCTCACACTTTCTAACTTTTTAATGATACTCACGGGTGCACGAAAAAAAGAGAAAAAATATAATGGTAAGCTGCTTAATACCATTTTGACCAACGTTAATCTTCCACCAAAAGAAATAGTTTTTGCTTTCCAATTATCCAATCTTTTTTTGAATTTTTCGACCAAAACATTCTAGTTAGATGCTCTTTTCATACTACAACTAACCGGTAATCCAAGGTATGTGAATGGCAATGAACCGGTTGCACATCTCATTCTGTGAGCTAAAGACGCCACTTCTTCTATTCCAACACCAATTCCATACACTTTGGTTTTATTAGGGTTTATCTTCAAACCATAAGATTTTTTAAAGCATTCCATTATTCTCATCATGTTCTTAGCATTTGACATATTCCAATCCCCAAATATCAAAGTATCGTCGGCGTATTGCAGATGAGAGATTGGAGTTTCATCTCTGCCAATATTTACCCCCCTTAAATATTCCATTTGAGACTGCCTCACGTAACGTAATATTGAGACCTTCTGCGGCTATTAGGTAAAGAAATGGTGATAATGGATCTCCTTGCCCGACCCCCCTCTCCATTTTAAATTCCAGTGTAGGAGACCCGTTCACCAAAACCGAAACCGCTGCTGAATTTTGACACGCTTCCATCCACTTACACCATTTATCTCCAAACCCCATTTGTGTAAGAGTGTGACGAATGAACTTCCAGTTGACGCTATCATACGCCTTTTCGAAATCAATTTTCAAAGAAGAACGCCTTCTTTCTTTTTTTCTTCAAAAACTCGATGGCTTCATTTGCAATTAGACCACCATCTAATATATATCTACCCTTAATAAATGCGTTTTGCTCCTCCCCGATAACCTTATCAATGACTTTTTTTAATCTTTCAGCGGGTATTTTTGAGATAATCTTATAATAACAACCTATTAAACTAATAGGTCTGAAATCCCCCAACGCCAGCGGGTCTTGAATCTTTGGAATCAAAGTAAGAAACGACGAGTTGCAACCTTTCGAGATTTGCCCGTATGCCAAAACCACTTAACTGCCTTCAGCAAGTCTTCTATAATAATCCCCCAGAACTTTTTAATAAACCCGAAATTAAATCCAGCAGGACCCGGTGCTTTTTTACTCCCATATTGTTTAATAGCGTCCCAAACCTCATCTTCCTGAATGAAACATTCCAATTCCTCCTTATCTTCGCATGAAATGGTTTTAAAGTTACCATTCACCAACATCGGTCTCATATTATATGGTTCACTGAAACTGCTCTTAAAAAAGTCAAACGCTTTTTCTTTTATTCTAGTCGGGTCATCACACCAAACTCCATCCACAACCAGGCCATTCAAATTCGATTTTCTGTAGTTACTACGGATACACGAATGAAAAAACTTTGAATTTTCATCACCCTCCAACACCCACTTAGCTCTATACTTTTGTTTCATCATTTCATTACTATGCCTGTCTTTTTCTAACCACCCCTTCCTAGCTTCTTTCCATCTATCTAATTCCCCATCGTCTAAATCTCTTGACTCGGCTAACAATTCCCATTTTATAGCTTCATTTTTTAGATCTTCGATATCTTGGTTGTTTCTTTTAAACTTCACTTTGCTCCATTATTTTATACCTTCTTTTACATTTTTCAACTTATCTCTAAAAATAGAGTCAGCATTGACTGAAAACACCCGTTTTTTACAACAATTTGCCACCACCTTCTCACATTCACTATCATCTAGCCAAACATCAAAGAATCGAAATGGTTTTGGACCGAAATCAACAACTTTATCTACAAGCATCAAAGGACAATGATCTGACAGTTTTCTTTCCTTTACCACCACAACCAACGAGCTCCAAAAGTCACAAAAGCGATTATTAACAAGAAATCGATCGATCTTACTAAATTTTACCCCGTCGTCACTAACTCTTGTAAATCTTTTACCACCTAATGGGATATCAATCAAATCATCACACATTATGAAATTATTAAAAAGATTCGCTCCTCTTTTATTAAAACACGAATTTTTTCTTTCATCAACGTTTCTAACTTCATTAAAATCTCCGAAGATACACCATGCCGCACCTATAGAGTTAATTATCCTTGAGATTTTTTCCCATAGTGAACATTACGCAGTCAAATCATGAGGAGCATACACATTAATAAACCCAACTAAACCTTCTTTTCCTTTCCAAGACCCAACAACCGCAAGTAATCCTTCTTCTCCCAACGCACTTGTGTTAACAAACCACGAATTGTCCCAAATCGTAATGATCCCACCCGCACTGCCAATGGCATCCACCTTTGCATACCCAAATGAATCAGACCCCCAATATAATGAACCACTTTTTCATCTACGTGATCCATTTTAGTTTCTTGAAGACCTAAAATTAATGGCTTATTGTTATCTACTAACTCGTTGATCCAATTTGTTTTCCCCTCGGCACCCAACCCTCTAATATGAAGAGAAACAACCCTCATTAAACAATTGTACAAACGACCCCAACCACATCAATCAATTACACCTATCGCTCCTCTCATTCAAGGATCCGCCACTGAGGTTTTCTAAAACACTTCCATCAACGACATTCAGCCATTTGAAACCTAATTTATCACCAATAATTCTTACCTTACCACTTTCTTTTGACCCACTGGAAGATGTTGACCTCTGAGATGTGTCAGCCGCCATTTGTGTATCACCCAGCTCGTATGTCTCACCAACTACATCTTCACCAGATAACTTTTATTGCGTTCCATCATGATCATTAACCACAGTTGCATCACCAGCTGCTTCATCTTCAATGTTTTCATTCACTTCAAATACATTTTCTTGCTTGTTATCGTGATCATTAGCCATCGTTAGGCCCTCAGCAGCTCCATCTTCAATGATTTCTGTTAGCCTTAACAATTATTTAATAGAAGTGATGGTCATTCATGTTTAGGAACTTTGTAACGTGTGTTAGATATTGTAATAGAATAGTCATTGGGCTCGTGGATTGGGCCAAGCTAACCGGTTAATAGTTATGTCAGCGTTAGTCATGTTATAATGTAAGCCCAATCCACAAACTTAACAAAGCCCATCCAAAGCCCATAAGGCTTTTATGTAATAAGTATAAAAGGTACACACCTAGTCATTTGGTGTGTGTGCTTGAGTGTGTAGTGTGTGTTTTTCATATGGAATAAACCTCTTCATGTTTTCATCTTTCTCTGACAATACATACGCCCCATATACATGTTCAAGTCACCATTTCCGAGCTTCATATTAGTGTTAGGGTGATAGAGTTGATAGATATAAGGTCCTACAAGTGGTATCAATCGCCAAACAATGATCTAGGAGTGTTTTTGATTAGAATTTGTGGTGAAAAGCATTATACGAATCATTTTTTTTTGCTTATCTTAGCTTAAAGTTTGTACTTTTAGGCTTAAGGTAGTTATATTCGATTAGTTTAGTGTTTAGATTGGTTAAATCGTACGTTAAGTGGATCATTTGGGAGTTATTCGAGCTAAATAGTCACTTTTTCTACGAAGCGAGTTGTCAACTCTCTTCTATACGTTTTGTGTTTTTAAGCGAGTTGAGTGGAAAAGTACCAAGCGAGTTGAGTGAAAAGTGTAAAAAGACAAACTGTGAAAGCGACTTGTACTTGATGCGAGTTGAACTTATGCATATTGACGTGTAAGCGAGTTGAGACTATGCGAGTTGAACTTATGCGTGTTGACGTGTAAGCGAGTTGATTTTATGCGACTTGGCTATTAAGCGAGTTGTCTCTTTATGCGAGTTGTCTTATATGCGACTTGTCATTTATGCGAGTTGTTAGAAGCGAGTTGCATTAAGCGTGTTGACCAGGTTGCGAGTTGTTGACTTTTCTCAGTGCGGTTTGTTGACTTTTCTCATCAAAACTTCAAACGATCATAACTTTTGAACCGTAACTCCGTTTTCAGCGTTCTACCCATCAAAACGATCGTAAGAACGAGGAGAATAGCACACATAATAAACTTTTGGGTCAACCTTCTAGGCCTAAATCCGCTCTGAACAGAAGTTATTGAGGTTTTTAAGTTGTCGGACCATATTTTCACCAAGTTTTCACTACAATAACTGTACTTAATCATCATCAATCACAACTCCTTTATCGTTGAATCGATCCTACATCAACTTTATCACTAATACCATAATCAATGGCTACTCAACAAGACATTCATGCAGCCGGTGCCGAAAACCGTCCTCCTATGCTAGAAAAATTTGGATATCTTCAATGGACAAGTCGTATGTTTCGCTACATCAAGACCAAACCTAATGGAAAACTCATGATTCAATCCATTACGAATGGACCCTTCAAGCCTCGACAAGTCCAAATCCCTGGAAATCCTGATGCAACACCTCCCGTCCCACCATCTTTTCGTGTTCAATATGAATTAGAATACACTGAAGAGGATAAGATGCAAGTCGATGCAGATGACATGGCTATTCACATTGTCCAACTGGGATTGCCAAGAGACATCTTTGCTGCTTGTTGACATTTGTGGCTGCTTTCAATATGTGGGAACGTGTTAGAAGGCTATGTTATGGAACAAAAATTGGTAAACAAGACATGGAGAACAAGTCGCTAACGGATGGGAGAAGTTCACATCAACCGGGAGAATCCATTGAATCCTACTATGGAAGGTTTTGCACTTTGATGAATGAGCTAATCAGAAACAAGTTGGCACCCAGAACTATCGTGCAAAACATCAAATTTCTCAACAATCTTCCAGAAGAATGGGGACGATATGTCACTATTGTCAACCAAACAAAGGACTTACATCAGGTGAACTTTGATCAACTAAACGATTTTCTGAAACAAAACCAAGCTGAAGTGAATGAAGTCAAGAAAGAAAGATTGGCAAAGAATCATGATACATTGGCATTAATTGCAAAGACTCCAACTCCAGTGAACTCACAACAACAAGCTTCATCATCTTCCACTAACAACAACTTGCATCAATACATTCCACAACCACAAGCTGGTTTCCCTCAACAACAATTCTATCCACCAGAACAACAAGTCATTCAACAACAACAATATCCACAATAACAGGAACAAGGAATCACGATCTGGCCGAACAAGATGAGGCTTTGTCACAAGCATTTGCATTCTTGGTAAAGCATTGAGAAGTCGCTATTCCACTCCAACTAACAACAACCAAAGGATTTCATCAAACACTCGCATAGCAGGCAAATTGCCAGGTAGGGTGTGAATATGGGTCATCAAGGACAAATGGTTGGAGTTATTGGGTATCAGCGAGGATATGCTACTAGATTTCATGGGTAATCAGGCGGTTCCGTATCGGGGTATCGGTTGGGTCAGAATGTTGGAAATCGATGGGGACAGAATTTGGGAATAGAGCATGGGTAATCGGAATGGGAATGTTGCGGCTCCATCGTTGGGAATTATGGAAATGTGAATCGGGTAATCGGTTAAGTGTTATAACGTAAGGAGTGGGTCACATGGCAAGGCTGTCCTACTAAGCCGCAAAGAAGAATCTTGAGTATCTTAGGAAAGCTATCTTTGGTGCAAAGTCGAAGCGAGGATGCGGTTGAGTCTTTGAGGAAAATGATTTTCGCTCTTATGGATGATTTGGAAGACCTCGAGGAAATCAATGCGAACTGCATATTCATGGCAAATCTTCAAGAGACTAAGTACGACGATTCATTGGCGCCTCCTGTTTATGACGCCAATGCGATATCGAGGTACCAATCATTGGTCCATGCTATAACAATGTCATATTTGATGTGTTTACTCATGACGAACAGCATGCATGACACCAGCACCTACTTATGATACATACCGACAATCCGATTTGTAGCAATACTAACTCTGAAACTCAGATGTGGATCCTAGTGGAGGCGTGTGGCACAAAATCTGAGGTGATGAGGAAACACGTTCTTATTTTGAAATTAATCAATAAGCTGTGGCATTGAAATCGAGAAAGTTAAAAGCGGTCATCGAAGTTAAGGCCGCGAATGCTAAATTGACGGTGAGCTTGAGAGTTACAAGGAGAACGCAAAAGCTTTTGAATTTCACAAAACCAAAGAGTCAGAATTAGAAATTGGTTATCGAGATTCCGTTTTAAGAGAACAACAATTGCAAATCAAGTATAACACACTTGATGTGAATTTGAACTTGAAAATAAAATCTTTAAACAAGGAAATTTCTGATCTAAATGACCTACTTTCTAAACAAAAGCAGCATTTTCGATCTTGAAAAAGAGAAAAGCATTGATTGTCTGATTTTTCAAAGCGAAGATTATCTTCTTTATGAATATCTTGATAAGAATGAAAAGATAAAAGTTTTGGAAAATTTGCTTGTTACACGGGTCATTCATTAAAATCAACCAATATGCTGATTAATCAAACAAATCCGTATTTTCATACAACTCAAAAATTGGCTCTTGGTAACACACCTCCTTGTTTCCTCAAGAAAGCTCGAAGAATGGAATGTGTTGAACAATGGAAAACCTTTGCATGAACCCATAATTGTTCATGATTCTCTTGAAACATTAGAACTATCTGATGAGAGTAGATCAAAAATGAAACAAAATAATTCTGAAATAAAACCAATCGATTATAACAAATGGAACAAAATTAATGGAATTACTTTTGTGTCTCAAACTGAAAAATCAAAGTTTTCCACACCCAAGTATTTCAAACAATTGTGTCAACACAGTCTCAAAACCGGTTCAAAACCGTTTCAACTCTGGTTGTCTCAAAATCTCTTTCGAAAATCGAACAAATGTCTTCAAACAATCCTTTTAACACAAGTGATGCTAGAAGTATTTTAGATGACGTTAAAACTAGAATTGGGGATCTTCAAGAGACTATTAAATCTAAAACCAATATTACAACTAACATATGGCTTTCTAGCTTTGATGATGAAATGAAAAAGTTTTTTGAAACTCAAATTGCCCCTCAGCTGAATAACATAAACTCAAGGGTAATTCATTTTGAACAAGCATTTTTGAAAGGAAAAGCTGGCTTTGTCAAGGACCATAAATCCCTGGTAAAGCAAGCTAATGAAAGTGTTGAACACATCAAAGTTTTGGAAAATTTAAATTATTCTCTCTTCGAAGATGTTCTGACTACTGATATTATGTCCATTATTTTACAAACATATTACATGGAAGATCATGAAAGACTCGATCTGAGACCTCCGAAATTGTTTCAAAATATGAAAAAGCTCTTGAAAAACATGAAAAGCGTGTCATATTTTAAACAACTTGATCGAAAACGAGGAATGCAAATATGACAAATTGTCGTATGAGCGTGCCTACAATGACATGAAAGCGAAAAATTATCTTTTGAGGGCTCAGTGGAATGTCAAAAGGAAAGGCGTGGATACTGGATTGCAAAACCATTGACTGAGGAGAAAGAAAATGTTCCAAAACCGTTTCTCAAGCAAAAAATGTCCATTTCTATGCCTCCTCAAAAAGTCAATGCGAAAAAAGATTTATCAAAACCAGTCACTCCACCTGCCTTGCCTAAACAAAATGTTGATAAAGGAAAAGCGGTTATCGAGAAACCACTAGTTTTAGCACCTGGCCTTTTTAAGATGAGCACCACTAATGTGTCTGCCTCCACATCTAAACCATATGGAACAAACGACATAAGTTTATAAAAGCACTCTAAAGAGACTAGGAAAGCTGAAACCACTTCTCTAGATAAAAGTGTGAATCCTAATGCGTGTGCCTTACCTTCTGAGGACTAAAGCACCTCTAGGAGCAGCAGACTAAAGCCTAAGAGCAATAAAAGGAACAATAGAGTCTCGCGTGCCTCTAAGAGTAGTAGCTTGAATAAAGAGAAGAAAGTAGAAGAATACCCTAGGAATTTACAGCTTTTGATTAAGAAAGACATTTCATCTGAATGTACTGAACCTATGAAACTTGCTAAGTCTAATGAATGTGTTGAATCTCTTTATTTAACTTGCAAGAAATCTTTAATTAATGTTCATGATGATTGTGTTTCTAAGAATGTGAATGATAAGCCTGTTAAGAAATACGTTCCAAAAAGAACTTATGCTAAACGAGTAGGAAGACTAGTTGCAAGACTTAGGCTTTACACTACTGACAGGAACCATAATGTTTACTTTAGGGATGACATTTGGAAACCCACAGGTATAACTTTCACACTATAGAATGGTACAATGAGTGATAAACCAGAATACCCTGTAGAAAACTTCTTTGAGTGTGATCGGGATTTTACCTCTAACCCAAAGGAACCAAAATCAAAATGGTTTCCAAAATCTTCTTCTTCTACATTGGCGAGTTATCGAAATATGTCTTTGGATCGTCGACTAGGGTTGCTCCAAGCACATAACCGGGAATCTGAAGCTGTGATCAATTTCATCCGGAAATTCATGGGAACCATTCGTTTTGGAAATGATCATGTAGCAGCTATCATGGGTTATGGAGATCTACCTTTTGGAAATTATCTGATCACTCGGGTTTACTATGTCGAAGGGTTGGGACAAAATTTGTTTTCATCAGGCGGAGTTACGTGATGCAGATTTAGAGGTTGCTTTTAGGAAAAATGCTTGCTTCGTTTGAAACTTGGATGGCACTGGTCTCTTAACTGGGAATCGTGATACAAACTTGTATGCTATCGATAGAAACAAAATGGCCTCTTCATTACCAATATGTCTTATGACAAGAGCATCTGGAACAAAGTCCTGGTTGTGGCACAGACGATTATCTCATCTCAATTTCGACACTATCAACAAACTTGCCAACGACAACATCGTCAACGGACTTCCAAAGTTCAAATACACCAAGGATCACTTATGTCCATCATGCGAACAAGGAAAAAGCAAAAGAGCATCATATAAACCTAAACTCGTACCCAGTTCGGAAGCAAAGTTACATATCTTGCACATGGACTTATGTGGCCCAATGAGAGTTGAAAGCATAAACGGGAAAAAGTATATTCTTGTTATCGTTGATGACTATTCAAGATATACATGGGTTAAGTTTCGAGGTCAAAAACGAAGCACCGGGCATCATCATCACCTTTACGGCGTATTCAAGTACTTCTTCAAGCCCAGTAAGGATTGTAAGAGCGGCAACGACCTGAATTTACCAATCAGGAGTTAAGAACTTATTTTGAAGATGTTGGAATCACTCACGGACATCAGTTGTTAGAACTCCATAGCAAAATGTGGTAGTTGAAAGAAGAAATAGAACTCTTATGGAAGCTGCTTGCACAATGCTAATCTATTCTAGTGCACCGTTATTTTTATGGGTTGATCTTTGTTGCCTTGCTTGTTTCACTCAGAACCGATCCCTAATCCATCCAAGATTCAATAAAACCCCATATGATCTTGTGAACAACAGAAAACCTGACATCTCTTACCTTCACGTGTTTGGTGCTCTATGTTATCCAACGAATGACAGAGAAGATCTAGGAAAACTGAAAGCTAAAGGTGATATTGTAATCTTCATTGGATACTCGAGATAACTTCGAGGGCATTAGGGGTGTATAAGAAGAACTATGAGGATCATGGAGACGATGAATGTGATGTTTGTGAACTTTCACAAATGGCTTCGAGAGACTTCGCTCTAGAACCCGCACTAAACCCAGAACTTCGGACACATCGATTCGAGGACTCGTACATCAAAGAGCTCAATCAACTTCATTTGAAAAACCTAAAGAACAAGAATGGGAGAATTTCTTCGAGTTAATGTTCGATGAATACTATGGTGGAACCTTGACAAATGCATCAAACCATCATTCATTTGCACCGCTCAAAATCATCTACCACCACCACCACCAGAAGATGCATCTACAACGGTTGAAACCAATGCACCAACTCCATCAACATCATCTACATCTACTCCAGTTCTTGCACCCGTTCTTACGGTTGATGAGCAAAACCAAATCATATCATTTCAAGGAGAACCTTCACAAAACCGAAATGATGCAACGTTAGATGAAGACTTATTTGAAAACCCGTTTTCTCTGAATCAGCTGAATCATCTTCAAGCTTACGAGAACCATCTAACTCGTATACATTTAACCAACGGTATCCTTCTACTCTAAAGTGGACAAAAGACCATCCACTTGAACAAGTTATTGGTGAACCTTCGGCGGTCAGGGCGAGGCGCCAACTTGCCACCGATTGCGACTTATGCATTTACCTTTGTTCCATTAGCAATATAGAGCCAAAGAACATTCACGAGGCAATGGCAGAACCCGCATGGATAGAATCAATGCAGGAGGAACTTCTCCAATACCGTCTACATGACTCTTGGGATATGGTTCCAAGACCAATTGACGTTCGCGTCATTGATCTCAAATGGTTATGGAAGAACAAAAAGGATGAAGAGATGACGTATTACAACAAAGCTCTTGTGGCCAAAGGATACAGAAAGAGGAAGGGATAGATTTGAAGAGTCATTCGCGCGTAGCTAGACTTGAGGCGTCGGGGATATTATTAGCCTCTTTCACTCAAAAAACATCACGGTTTATCAAATGGACATTAAGACCGCGTTCTTGAATGGAACTCTAAAAGAAGAAGTGTATGTGAGTCAGCCCGAAAGGCTTCGACTTGGAACATCCGGACTCGTCTACAAACTCAAAAAGGCAATCTATGGTTTGAAACAAGCTCGAGGCGTGGTATGACATCCTCCTTCCTTATCCAAACAATTTCACCAAAGGAAAGTTGATCCTACCTTGTTTACACATAAATGCAAAAGCGACATTTTGATTGTTCGTTTATGTGGGCGACATCATTTTGGGTCCACTAATCCGAATCTTTCAAAACATTTTGAAAATCTCATGAAAAGCAAATTTGAAATTTCCATGATGGGGGAACTAAAGTTTTTTCTTGGTTTACAAATACATCAATCCCCCGTGGAATTTTTATTAATCAAGCTAAATATACAACTGAGATTTTGAAAAATCATGGTATGGATAATTGTGATTCGATTGGAACACCAATGGTAACATCACCAAAAATTGGAGCCGATTTGTTTGGGAAACCTATTGATCCAAAGAAATATCGGAGCATGATTGCTTCTCTCATGTACCTCCTGCTAGTCGACGGATATTCATTTCTTTGTTTGCTTATTATTGCGGTTTTGAGGCAAAGCCTACCGAACACCTCAAAGAGGTTAAAAGGATCTTCGGTACACGAAGACATCCATTCACATGGGACTTTGGTATGCGAAGTAATCCGGATTTGATCTAATTGCCTTTTGGATCGCGGACCACGCGGTGATCAAGTTACAAAGAAAAAGTACATCCGGGAGCACAATTTTTGGGAGAAAAGCTAGTCACCGGTCTTCAAAGAAACAAGTTGCCTGAACTTTCAACCGCTGGTTGAGTATGTGTCTCTATCTGCGTGTTGTGCTCAAGTTCTATGGATGAGAACACAACTCACAGATTATGGCTTTACTTTCGATAAAATACCTATGTATTGTGACTCTAAAAGTGCCATAGCCATATCATGCAATCCTGTTGATCACTCAAAGACTAAGCATATAAGAGTCCGCTATCACTTCATAAAAGAACACGCTGAGGAAGGTACTTGTTGAATTATTCTTCGTGAAGACTGATTACCAACTCGCCGATCTATTTACTAAAGCCCTTCCAAAAGAAAGGTTTAACGATTTAGTTTGACGAATTGAAATGCGAAGCCTAACCCCTGAGGAGTTAGAACGTCTTCTCAATCTTCTTGAAAATGATTTTCCAAAAGCTTCACATTTGTAAATATTTTTGAAAAACAAAATACAAAATTTGAAAAACTAACAAAAGCAAAATATAAAAATATAAAACTTTCAAAAAATACAAAAACAATATAAAATCAAAAATCCAAAAATATTCCTTTCACGACATGTCTCTCAGATAATCGATATTTCAGACGCTTCTAGAAATGTCATTCAACAATGATACGGGTATGTACAGATGCTTGAGCGAGAGTTATTTAATTGTTTTTCAAAACATGTCGTTTCTCAAAATTTCTTCAAAAAATGGCTTTCGTATACTTCAGTACGAAACCCGAACTAAAATGATGACTTTTGATTATTTTCAAATCAAAACTCGTGCTTTTAAAGAAAAATCTAGTGTACGCTTCAGTGCACTACTTTTAAAACTGGTGAGAAATCATCATCATCTTGAGCACTTTTTCAAGATTGTTCAAAAAGATTTTCAAAATCTTTCAAAATATTTTGTGCTCAAGATAACTCCCTCTAAAACCCTTTAGTTGATTATCCTTTATTAAAGGGGGAGTATAAAACAAAAATGTTCCAAATTCATGCTTAAATCAAATCCGTTTGTCTCTCCAAAAGATTTGAAAAATGATGTTTAATCCGTTGATATAAAAAATATCACGAATATGCTATTTTTGAGGGGGAGAAGATGTGATTAAAATGTGATCAAAAAGTGTAATGATCATTGTTAGAATCTCAAAATGAGCTCGACTCAGAAGAAACCAATGAATTGACGGGAATCAAAGTCAGTAAATGTACCATTTCGAGAAACTCGTGATAGACATGCACTTTCATAGGTCTAACCTTCTTTTCAAGAAGTGTTTACAACTTCAAGGTAGTTATTAGAGCTAGTTGTCACCTAAAAAATGACAATTGAACTCTTTAACTAGGCAACGTAACCGTGTCTCGTGGGGAATTGTCTATCAT
The DNA here is from genome assembly GCA_910596185.1 of Chrysanthemum makinoi. NCBI lineage: Eukaryota > Viridiplantae > Streptophyta > Magnoliopsida > Asterales > Asteraceae > Chrysanthemum > Chrysanthemum makinoi. The sequence goes on along the minus strand of OU343219.1, from coordinate 195,411,545 downwards.
GATCCGATCAATTCAAAAGTGCTAACTCCCCTCGATGTGCAGATTTTTTGTTAAAACTTATAAGCACATGTGAAGGGGGAGTGTTTCTGAAAATATAAAACTTTCGGAGTGTCTCAAACATGTTTTCAATCATAAACACTCTGAGAGATTTTCAAGAAAAATGATTTTATGGCAACATGGGACACCATGGAGTTATAAGGTGACTAAGGATAGGAATATTAGTCATATGATCCGCCAGAGCCGGAGGGATCTACCCAAGGACATCACCAATAGTTAGTATTAGAAGTCCTTAGGTATGATTGAAAAAGGAGTAATGTGAGATAGGAGAAAGAAGGGGTTGAAGAATTAAAAAGAAATATAATGAAAAAGGGTGAAAAGAAATAGCCCTCCATAATCAACCTTAGGGCAGAAACCGGGTTCAATTCATATGCTACTGGTTGTCACTAAGTTGACACTGGTATTGAAGAAAAAGACGTCATGGACCTAGTGACGCACTGTACTAAACCTTCTTGCCACTCAATTCCTCTTAAAAGGATTTGTTTTATTCTCACTGGGAACCCCTACATAATCTATCAACTTTTTCTTAGAGATCGTTGGTATTGAAGAAGGAGACCCTCTCCCTAGTCTCCGCTCAGGAAAACCAAAATGCACTATTGAGTCTAGAGCCACGAGATTCATCAAAATATCTCATAGGAACACATGACATTTCATTGCTTGTTGTTCATCAATAAGGACACAAGTGATATATTCTAGAGTCCTACGCAGATCTTAGCAATCTGCCAGAACATTTATGAGAAGTTTCACATCTGTGATCTTCAATGATTGAATGGAAACTCCTGCAAGGGTCAACATCAAGCGACCACGGCCGGCAGTCACTTCGGTAACTCCCGTGGATTACGCTGTGTCTCAAAGCGGTCTACTGCGGGGTGATGGTGTTCGGTGTACCTCAGCGACTCATCGAACTGTAGATGTACTTCGTATATCACGTTATCTCACTTGTGGGACTCCAGCCAGAACGGCCTTTGTGAGAATTAGAGTCGTGTTTTCACACTATGCTGTTAACACCCTCGAAATTCAAACTTGTAAATGCCGGAATCCGCTTATTACTAACCAGTTTTTATGTTTTTCTTCTTATGGAAGCTCCAGAGCGGATTGATCGTGCAGATTCTCCACATGCTCATATCAACCACATCAAAAATGAAGTTCTCATCAAAATCAAAGGCTACGCAAAGTTAAAGATGATTCTTCGTCAATGTCAAAGAATCTATAAAGTTTACAGACTAGAGAACTTCACATCAATGTAACATAAAAGTCAAATAGAAGTGTGAGCATGGTGGAGAAAGACGTAGAGACACCTAACCAATGAAGTTGACAACGGCAGACAATCACATTAATTGATCACAAAGCATGAAGGAACAAAGAATCTAGACTATTCTATATTAACACACAAAGTTCAAGCTTAAGAAAAGTAAAGACCTAATCAAGTGGAGCATCTTTTGAATGACCACCCCTTAGGGGGAGATTGTTAGCCTTAACAATTATTTAATAGAAGTGATGGTCATTCACGTTTAGGAACTTTGTAACGTGTGTTAGATATTGTAATAGAATAGTCATTAGGTTCGTGGATTGGGCCAAGCTAACCGGTTAATAGTTATGTCACGTTTAGTCATGTTATAATGTAAGCCCAATCCACAAACTTAACAAAGCCCATCCAAAGCCCATAAGGCTTTTATGTAATAAGTATAAAAGGCACACACCTAGTCATTTGGTGTGTGTGCTTGAGTGTGTAGTGTGTGTTTTTCATATGGAATAAACCTCTTCATGTTTTCATCTTTCTCTCACAATACATACGCCCCATATACATGTTCAAGTCACCATTTCCGAGCTTCATATTAGTGTTAGGGTGATAGAGTTGATAGATATAAGGTCCTACAATTTCATTAACTTTTGATTATGAGGCTGTGTCTTTCACCACTGTCTCTTTCATACTTTTAGCTTCTGTCATTAGGGTTTCACTTGATTTTGATCTCGATCTATTAGGGAGACTGAGATGTATGGAGATTGCCCTTTTTTTCAATAGATAGAAACTTAACTTACCTTTCCAGCCCTTCTTCTTCTTCCTAATTTGTCCTCCATCAACACTTATTGACTTCTGTTTTCTTTTCTTTAAGGATGTCTCACTAACAACTTGTTTCCCATTTGTGTTTCTTGTCTTCTCGACTTCTCGTTACCTGTTACATCATCCACACAATCCCAATCTACTGAATTATGAATGTTACAAGTGAACTCATTTGGCCCACACTTATGATGGCCATCTAGATCCACATCCATTTTTGTTAGTCTTGAGCTCACATAGTTTTTTGGTCCATTACACTCAGGCCCATTACATGTTTTATTTTATGTACCCTTTGACACATCGATTGCTGACTTTTTTGAATTTTTACATAGAGAGTTGACCACTCCATCTTCTAAATTTGGAGGTTGTACTTTGGCACAATGGTCTACCTTCTGACCCATGTTTTCTTTACCCATGAAAGGTGTATTGTTACCACAACCTGACAATTTACTTTCTTCTTGTATCGACTTTACTTTTCTCGTAACCTGTTTTTTTCTCGTAATCCGTTTTTTCAACTCCCGAGTCACATCTCCATCTTCCTCTTCTCCGGCCGATTGTTTTTCCGACCATGCCTCATCAGATTCCGAAGAATATTGTCCTTGCTTACCTCCGCTAAACTTACTATGTTCACATCCCATCATACTACAGTCTTCGTTTACTCTTATTAGTATTCTAGCTCCATTGAAAACCATGAACTTACATTTTCTAATTTTCTCCCAACAATTAGTAACAATTAAAACTCTGCCCATTGATACGTCTGGTGCATCAATGAAATTGCAATTGCTGAATTCTTGCAGTACTCCCCATTCTTCCGCAACACGCCTAAATGTATCCTCCATCCACCCATTCACCGGTATACCTTGGATATTTAGCCAACACAACCTGTTTTGTTGTTCCCAATCATTTTCCCATAATTTGATGTTGTCAACCCACTGATGTAAGCAATGTTCAGAATCGTTTACGATTTTTTTGGCCACCTCCTTATCTCTACACTTGACAAGAACTTGTAGCCCACCAAGAAGTTTTGTTTCAAAGTCTTCCAATCCCTCTGCATAGCACACCTCGCCGATTGATTCTAGAATTTTCACATTTTTTACGACCCCCACAATAGCAGCTTCAAGATATTTTTCATGCTCTTTATCCTGCTTAAACTCGATTGAGGAAACTTTGTCAGCCATCGGCTTATCGTACTTTGACTCTCCAAAACCCTCTTTTTTAGTTTCATCCGGGTTCTTATGTTTGTTTTCATTCTGCTCCATAGGTTTGTCACCCTCTATAACCTGTTTGTATGATCTCACGTCTCTTCGAGTCGTTTTCGGTTGATATCCACAACTCCCTGCATTTGTGTTTATCTTCACTGGTTCTCTTCTTCGTTGTGACCCATTGTTAGCTATAAAATCCCGTATCCTAAATGATCCCACCTAAGTATCGTTAATCTTCTTTTCTATGTTTAGTATATCACTGATGTTTTTATAAGTTAAAAATCAAAACTTAGACCCATTTCTCATTCGATTTCTTGCCATGTATATTTCCACCAATGTCCATATGTCTTAAACTTCTCCCACATGTTCTTGACCTCCCACCATTCCGGGTTATTGAAGAAAAGGAATGAACACCACTTGTTGTTGAACCCCCATTGTTGATCTTGCCGACGATGGAATTTATCCTTATCTCCGTTCCATGACCCACCGTCGCCAAGTCTTGTTAATACACTTTTTCTCTCCACTCTCTCTCTCTCATACTTTTGTTTTTTGTCTTTAATTGTCGTAATCTATACTAATACTACTATCTTTTCTAGTATTAGTATTTGGGGAGAGATCTAGTGAGAAGAGAAATTGAAATAAGAAAAATGAGAAGAAATTTGAGCCACATATTTCAAATAAGGAGGAGAAATTTAAGGGGAGATGCATCTATTTCTTTAGGTGCATATGAAATGTGCGGCTGTTGTTTCTTCTCACCCTTTTCATTTTAATTTTACTTCTCATTTGATCATTACTCTTAGTATTTGTGTTATTTTTAAGAGTTATGTTTTATGATTTGTTTCCTTATTTAAAGTTGTCTACTAACTTTAATCATTTAATTTTGGATATAAAAAAATGTTGCTTTTATGTTTTTCTATCTTTTTGTTGGATTTTATCATTTCATTTTGAGTAAACTCCAAAATACATCCCTGTGGTTTACCTCATTTCGCATCATACATCCCTCTGCAAAAGTTTCAGCAGATACATCACTCCGTAAGTAAAAGTTAATCTATATACATCTCTCAGTTAAAATAAGGACTAACGGTGCAAATTATTTCTCCGTTATCTCCTAACGAGATAGATAATGTTTACACCGTTAATCCTATGGGTTAACGGTATTTGCACCGTTAGTCTTTTTTTACGTTTACTTTCATTTTTTATGTTCTTTTTCATTTTTTTTACGTTTTCGTATGTTTTTTTTATGTTTTCGCCCGTTTTTTTACCTATTCGTCTGTTTTTTTACGCCGTTTTAAATTGTGTTTTTACGCTTTTTTACGCTTTTTTAACGTTTTACTTTTTACGCTTTCTGCTTTTTTTTTTATGTTTTCGTTTTCGTCCTTTTATCACATTTTCATAAATTTTTATCCATTTTCATACACTTTTATTGGTTTTCGTCTATTATTCTACGTTTTCGTCCGTTTTTCTTATGCTTTTATCCGTTTTCATTCATTTTTATACATATAATATGTATGAAAACGGATCAAAATGTATGAAATGGATAAAAACGTATGAAAATGGATAAAAATGTTTCCGTATCGATTTTAAATAACGATTTTGACCCATTTCTGGTTCGAATCATCAAAAGTGTAAAACACGAAAGTTATCCGGAATGATGTTTTACATCAAGACTCGCGAGATTTTAACCTGAAAATTCAAAATAACGGACGAAAACGTAAAAAAGGAAGAAAACGAAAAGAAAAAAAAACTGACGAAAACGTAAAAAAACAGACGAAAACGGAAAAACATAGAAAACGCGGCTAAAACATAAAAACGGGCTTAAAACGCTTAAAAAACGAAAGAAAACGTAAAAGACTAACTGCAAAAGTACCCTAACCCGGAGGACTAACGTGTAAACATTATCTATCTCGTTAGAGATAACGAGAAATAATTTGCACCGTTAGTCCTTATTTTAACCGAGGGATGTATATAGGTTAACTTTTACTAACGGAGTGATGTATCTGTTGAAACTTTTGCGAAAGAGATGTATGATGCGAAACGGGGTAAACCACAAGGATGTATTTTGGAGTTTACTCTTTCATTTTACTCTTATATCTCCTATTAATCTTTTTTAAACCTATAGGCATGTTCGAGCTCCATCTGCTCTAGCTATCCGCCGATTCTTCGGTCAATATGTGATATTGTGTGCTTAACTGGTTCGAATAGATTATAGGGTTAAAATGACAATGTATAATTGCCGTAATCTATCTTTTCTAGTATTAGTATTTGTGTTATTTTTAAGAGTTGTGTTTTAGGAGTTATGTTTTATGATTTGTTTCCTTATTTAAGGGTTCCGCCATCACACATTGTGCTCCATGGCCGTGACATCTAAGTTATTACCGCGAGGATATCTTTTAGATATTTGGTAGTAGGGTTTTGTCCCTTTTATACGCTTTAATCTCATTAAAGCCGATGGATGTTTTGTCCTTAAAAACAAATTGAAAATACTTGATTCGCTTCATTTTCGTTGTATTTTGGAAATCGACAAGTAAGATAGTAAAACCTTTGTCAATAATTTATCTCTACTTTAATTGTTGAAAAATCTAGGAAAGAAATTTTCCACTCTTTTGGTTTTCGTTGGTGCCAAAGGAGGATAGATCTTTCTTTTTCTATTCGTATACATCCAAAATTGAATGATTAAAGTTAGTAGACAACTTTGATTTGGTATTCTTTATAGAAAAGTTGAGAGATTCTTCAAGAAAATAACCATGATCTGCATTCTGCAGTGCTTATGTGATAATGTGATACGAACTAAACTCAGTTAAACAATACTTTTTCATTTTTGATACTACTAAATGTCTGGAAATCCATATGAGATTTACTCATTACACAACAACTTTTGCGAAATAAGGCCAAGCTATGGTTATCATGTGATTAGTTAAGGTTGATTCGCCTATTCTGTAAGTGACGACGTATATGGTCCTTCGGTCAGCGACCGAAAGACCTGGAACACAACCGAAAGGCTCCCCGATAGACACTCCGGCAGGCTACCGCCGAAGGGAGGGTTGACTGACAGACCTTTGACACCTTGCCGGACACAATTTGTCTCATTCTCCAATGTCGAAAGTACACGAGAGCGGGACAGTCCCTGACGATACCAGTGATCCCATAAAGTACAACGGTCTCAGGGGACCAGATAGTGACACCAAGTAGTATAAATACGCATACAGTAGTTGGAGACAGAGGTATCATTCTTTCTCACACACATTTATACTATACCTTCCGGTAAAACACATACTTACTCTTACGCCGAGTCGGGTCCCGGATAACACCGGGGCGAGACTAACGCGTTGTTCATCTTAGCAGGTATCTAGAAGGCTTATTCCTAAGGCTGAAAGATAGTTGTGATAACCCACAAAAAAATACTTCGACATTGGCGCCATCCGTGGGACTCGCATTCAATCTGCTAGAGCTATAGAATGACGGGTTCGACACCACTGGCTTCCGGAAGGGTAGAAGGAAGTTCCACACCATTGACGAGAGATCAGTTAGAAGGGTATGTAAAAGCTCTCAAGTCAATGATAAAAGAGCACAACAACCGGAGGGACACCGTTGAGCCAATACGATTGGATTTTGAAGACGAAGCGACTCTTGATAAGGGTGAGTCGGCGGACAAGAAGAAAGAAATAGTCACGGGAGTAAAGTGAAAGACGAAGACTGGCAAAGCCCTTCAAAGAAGTCTCGAAATCTCCATTCAAGAGGCGAATCATCGAGTTCTCCACTCCGGAACATAAGATGCCCACCCACATCAAGCATACACGACGGGTCAACGGATCCTCAAGATCATCTCAACAGGTTCACAGGGGCCGCAGGGCATGGAGAATGGCCAATGCCCGTGTGGTGCCGCATGTTTCAGCAAACTTTAGACGGAAAGGCCGTGGGATGGTTTGATGGACTCTCACCGGGAGCATAGACGAATGGGCAACTTTAGGGGACCAGTTTGAGACTCGTTTCTCCTTGCACAAAGCTTGTGTCAAGGACCCTACCGAGATCACCAAAATAGTAAGGAAGGCTAACGAGTCAAGCCGAATTCAAAGAAAGATGGACCACAGAGGCAGGATTCATACAAGGAGCCGGAGATCATGAGGATCTCTTCGTTCATGAACGGGTGTAAATGTCCCGAGTTAGCAAGCGGTTCGCCGTACGATCCCTAAAACCGTAGAAGAGATGATGACCGTGGTCGACGACTTAGTGAGATCGAAGCGGCCTTCGCCAAGACTGAATCGCCGAGGAACATTATGATACGACAAGAAGAGCATCAACTGGACCATTCCGGAAGGATGAAAGAGCCGCCAGGAACCATTATGGAGGGGACAGGAGGAATGAAGGACGTCACACCTATTCAGGGAAGGATAGGGGTAGCACACACCGCCACGGTGATCGGCCAGCGCCCTATTTACCCCATCGCGGCGATCACTCGAATCGAAGGACTCCCCGCCTAACCTTGGACTCGCTCACTAAACCTCCAAAGGAAATTTTAGCCACAGAACACCGCCTACCTGCCTCCTCCGAAACCGAGCGACCCACCCGTAGGGAAAATCAAGACAAGTAATCGCGATTATCACGGGGAAAAGGGCATTACACGAATGACCGATATCAGCTCAAGAGACAATTAGAGTGGCATTAGAATCGGAAAATTGAATCATCCGTCAAGGATCTAAGACAGAAGGGAAGGAGAGAAACCCCAAAGAATGACGCAGAGTCAAAGACAAGGTCATCAACATGATCCGAACCCGGCCCGAACGAAGGAAGAGGAAGTCGTCGGAACAAGGGGAAAGATGGATGAATGTCCCCATAACGTTCCCTCCTCTCCCCGATGGAGACGTATCGGACGATCCTCTCATAGTTGAAGCCACAATGGAAGGGTACCTAGTCCGGAGAGTCTTTGTAGACGAAGGAGCCTCGGTGGAGGTAATGTTCGAACACTGCTTCATTAACTTGCCTCCGGAAGTAAGGGCTCGAATGAAGCAAACGCAGACAGTCTGCGGGTTCGCCGGACAGTGACTCGCCCACTGGGAAGATCGAATTAGATGTGTCATTCGGAGATGAGGGTTGTACAGAAGGTCGGATGAAGTTCACGTATCATTGCACCGCGTCACCATATAATGTTATCTTGGGAAGGACCGGATTGAAGATCCTGCGAGCCATACCTTCTACGGTCCATTCCATGATGAAATTCCCAACCCCTCAAGGGATTTCCACGTTGGTCACTCGCCTTCGTCATCATTTCGAATGTAGGAGATTGGAAAGATTGCAACTACTTGTTCGAGCAGGATAAGGAAGAAACAGCACAGGAGAGGTGGGTCTAACGGAGGAAGTGGCGATCAACCCGGCCTTCCCGAACAAGCGGTATAACAATAGGAGGTGCGCTATCCGTTGAGGGCAAAAGGCGCCTCAAAGAACTATTACAGAGGAACCTCGACGTATTCGCATGGGAGCCAGCGGATATGACAGGAGTCCCCAGAGGGATCATTGAGCACACTCTGAATGCCAACCCTTCAATAAATCCGGTATGTCAAAAACGCCGAATGTTGGCGGCGGATCGGAACCAGGAAGTCATAAAGGAAGTAGAAGAATTGGTCAAGGCTGGCATTGTCAGGCCGGTGAAATACCCCACTTGGATATCCAACCCTGTTCTTGTGAAGAAATGTGATGGAAGCTGGCGTATGTGTATTGACTTCAAGAACATCAATTCCGCCTGTCCAAAAGACTATTACCCCTTACCGGAGATCGACTGGAAGATCGAGTCGGTTATGGGGTATAAGTACAAATGTTTCTTGGATGCTTATAAAGGGTATCACCAGGTGCAGATGGCAAGGGAAGACGAAGAAAGCGTTCTACGAGCAAGGAACCTACTGTTACACCAAGATGCCATTCGGTTTGAAGAATGCCGGAGCCACCTATCAACGGATGATAGACTCCGCTTTTCAATCACAGATGGGAAGGAACCTCGAGGCATATGTGGATGACATGGTCATCAAAGCAGGAAGAGCGAGGAATGCTAGCGGATATAGCGGAAACATTCGATAACCTTCTAAGATCAACATGAAACTAAATCCTAAGAAATGCTCCTTCGGAATGGAGGAAGGAAAATTCCTAGGGTATATGGTAACTTCGAGAAGGAATCGGGCAAACCCAAAGAAGACGAAGGCAATAATGGACATGCAATCGCCGAAGACACTCAAAGAAATGCGAGAGCCTCGGCGCAAATTGGCGGCGCCAATCGTTTCTTGGCTCGTTCAGCTGAAAGATCCTTACCGTTCTTCGAAACACTCAAGAACATCACCAAGGAGAATAAGGAGGAGTACCAATGGACTAAGAGGCAGGTCGGCATTCCAAGAAATGAAAAAGTTGATAACGGACCTTCCCTCACTAACAACACCCGACGAAGGAAACATCAGACGTGTATCTAGCGGCCGCGAGAGGAAGCGGTCACGCGGTCCTCCTCACCGAAAGAAAAGGAAAACAATTACCCGTCCGTTATGTGAGTCGAACGCTCAACAAGCCGGAGGAACTACGCCCGATCGAGAAACTAGCACGGTATGCATTGCACATTTCAAGAAGGCTCCGGAGATACTTCGAAGCACACCCTATTAAGGTAATCACGGACCAACCGATAAAGCGAGATCCTCAATAAGGCGCCCCGGAAGTTGGCTAAGTACTCGTAGAGCCGGGTGCATACAGATAACCTACGAGCCCCTAACGCAATCAAAGGTCAAGTGTTAGCAGATTTCCTGTCGGAAGCTCCCATCGGTGAAAGAAACGACAAGTACTTCAATCACCCGATGAAGAAGAAGGAGGAGGAGAAATGGCTTTTGTATACGGACGGAGCATCCAATAATAAAGGCTCCGGAGCGGGTCTTGTATTAATCAATCCAGAGGGAATGGAGTTCACTTACGCCATCCGACTTGAGTTCGATAGCACTAATAACGAGGCCGAGTACGAAGCCCTACTGGCGGGGCTAAGGATGGCGAGAGTATGCGTGTCCGTAACCTTGAAGTCCGGTGGACTCTAAATTGGTGGCTAATCAGATAAATGGGGATTATGTGGCTAGTCACGAAAGTATGATCAGATACCTAGCAAATGCAAAGGAATACATAGCCAGCTTTGAAAACTTCAAAGATTGAAACATCCCTAGGGGTCAGAATCAAAAGCGGATGTCCTTAGTAAGCTAGCAACGGTCGCTTTCGACCACTTGGACGAAGGAAGTGCTAGTGGAGGTGCTAAGGGAAAGGTCGACGGAAAGCAAGGAAGTTAATAATGTCATTGAAGAAGAAGGAGACAACTGGATGACCCCTATCATCCGGTGTCTTGAGGAAGGAATTTGGCCGGAAGATCCTAAGGAAGCCCGCAACCTAAGGATGAAAATCACCAGATATGTCATGGAAGATGGCATACTCTACAAAAGCTTACACTGGTACCCATGATGAGGTGCGTGGGTCCCCTACAAGCAAACTACGTCATAAGGGAGATACACATGGGAGCTTGTGGAATGCATTCCGGTCCGGTCGTGGCGAAGGCCATGTGGCAAGGGTACTCTGGCCTACAATGCATCGGGATGCCGAGAAATGAAATAATCAAGTGTGACTCTGCGCAGATCCATTCGCCAGTGCCACACTTTCAAAACCAAGCTAACACCCATCATGGCTCCATGGCCCTTTTACCAATGGGGTATGGACATAGTACGACCTCTACCATCGGCAGGCCGGAAGGTCAAGTTCCTCTTAGTTGCCATCGATTATTTCACCAAATGGACAGAAGACAAACCGTTGGCAAAGATTACGGGGAAAGATGTCACGAAGTTCGTGTGGGATAACATAGTGTGTCGCCGTCTCCCTGCCATCATCGTCCACGCATAACGCTAAGCGTCAGACAACCCCTTCAAAAACGGTGCGAAAAACTCAACGTCAAGCAGATTATCACGCCCGCGGCCCATCCGCAGCCAACGGGTTGGTAGAAAGGGCCAACAAGAGCTTGATGGAGGGAATCAAAACAAGATTGGGGCGCCAAAGCTGGATGGGTGGACGAGTTACCGAACGTCCTTTGGGCGCACCAGACATCCATCAAGACTAGCAACGGAGAAACACCCTTCACCTCACCTATAGGCGAAGCGGTCATACCGGCGAGATAGGTATGCCAACGCATGAGTAAGGAGGATAAGGGAAGGGCTCGAAGAGGACGATCCCCGTCGTCTTGTAGAACAAAATGAAGAAGATATCCGCCTCAACCTCGACCTGCCACGTGAACGGAGGGAAGAAGCCGCATTGTGATGGAAGCCGATACAAAACAAAATTGGAAAAGTACTACAACCGGAAAGCACTGGTCACCTTCAAAACCGGGGAGTTTGTGTATAGAAAAACGAGGCCGCCAGAGTCGAAGACCAAGGCAAATTGGGACCCAAGTGGGAAGGCCCCTATCGGATCAAAGAGGCGAACCTCAACGGCTCGTACAAGTTGGAAACTTTGGATGAAGAGGAAGTGCCCCGGAAGTGGCACGCCATGAATTTGAAGAAATGTTTTCTTTAAAAAATGCATGCATTGTAAGCCTACGGGCATGAACTACTTTATTTTCACTTCCAGTAATGATATATATTCCCCTACCTATGACGGAGGAGGAAAATTTTCCGTGATCATCTCTTGCTTAAGGGAGGGACCGGCGGAGATTAGCTACCTCCGACCGCGCATCCGAAACCCCTCAATCAAACTTAATTTACCCCCGTAAGTGCAATGACACTAGGGAAGGCCACATACCATTCGGTAGGCGACTGCATACCCCCGGATAATGCTAAGACATTAAGGGACGAAAGTGAGGCATATATGCCCGAACAGCACGCAAATACCCCGTAGGCGTGACGACGCCAGGGATGAGCCACCAGGTAGATTTACCAACAGGCGAAACATTACCCCCAAAAGTGCTAAGTCACTAGGGAAGGCCGGGGTATATTTACTTACGGGCATAATTTACCCCCGGAAAGTGCCAAGTCACTAAGGAAGACCGGGGTACATTCACTCACGGACTCAATTCAATGCCGAAAGTGCCAAGTCACTAGCAAAAATATAAAATACACACACAAACATACACGGATAGATAACCAAAATTGGTCGTCCGAATAATATTACGAAAGTGCATGGATAAATTGTTTAATTACATGTCACGAAGGACTGTTCGGAAATACGAATGGCCAAAATTACATTGCAAAGGCGCAAGAATAAATGATTCAAATTACAACCTACAGGCACGGAGGCCCACCAAAGTCTACAAATAAAACATTATCAACATCGAAAAGTCTACAAAACAAGGTAGCAGCTAAGATCCTCCGGAAGTTCCAGCTCCGGGGGTGGCCCCGGTACCCTCGGGAAGAATGTTCATCAGATCAGCCAAAGGAAGATGATAGGATCTCTTGATTTTTTCAATATATGGGTAGCTTCGGGTGAACATCGCATCATAAACCTTAGTAAATTCCCGGCACGCCTCCATATCGAAATCATTCGGCGGCAAAGAACGATCCTTTCGACCTCTTCGTCGGATCGTTCCTCCCGACACCGTCCAACCAGCCAGAATCGATAGCGTATTAAAAGCCCCCGGGCTTGCGATACTCCTTACTACCCTCGCAACCTACGAATCACCGTAGGATCAACTCTTTAACATAGTTAAACGAACATCTCCTCCCGCCGGATGGCAACTTCTTGCATATTCTTTCTCAAGTCCGAGGCCTCTCTCGATTCCTCCGCTCGAACTTTTCTTCTCCAACGACTCCTCCAACGACCTGATCCTCTCGGCCTGCCCCGTGCTCTCAGCCTTCAGCACCGCCACCTCAGCCTCCAAACCCTCCAGCTTCGCCTTCATGTCCCCTTCCTTTTGCTCGCAACCCTGGTGAACCTCCCGAAGGGCCTGATGATCAGCGGTTAATTTCTCATTGATAGCAGTTTGGGAGTGAAGGCTAGCTCGGGTCTCGGAAAGCAAGGGCTCAAGTCCAGAGCAGGCAGAATGGGCCCGGTGCAGTTCCGCATAATGATGGTTCAATCGTTCAAACCGCTTGAAGACCTCGGCAACTGCGAGGGAGCCGTGACACAATTCAAACCACCCCCTGTACAAAGCCCTTTCGTCAGTTTGATCATCTTGCTCTGAGCGGATAAAGGGGGGAGCAAGATTAGCCATCATATCTCTACAGAGGGCTGCGTCATTCAGGCTCGTGTTGGCCGTTAAACCCCAGCCGGGGATGAAAAGTTCCCCAGAACCTCTTCGTCCAGACGAACCACGCAAAACAAAAATAATAAAAATAAGTAAATAAGAAAAAGGGCAAGGAACAGATCAAGGACGATAGATACCTCCTGCGTAGTCTTCGGTGTAAGGACCTCGCCGGTTCTTCTGGAGAGTTCCTCCCGCGCTCACTCCTGACACCCGGCCTCACCCCTGCAGAAAATGATGTCGAAATAAAGAACGTATAACATGCCACGAAAAAGGGGACATACCTTGAACGGGGTTGGGAGTAGATTCCAGAGAATCGGAGGATCCTCGACAGAGCAGCACCCTCCCGTATAGATCCTCCCTCTTGATCACCCTCGGTATCTAGCCCAGTCTCATCCATAATATCATCCGGCCTCAAAGTATTAATGGGAGAAGCCGAGTGAGCGTCCTGAGAATCTTCCGGACTAGACGACACCTCGATAGAAGGAGACACCTGCCTTCTCCTCTTCAACAGTGACGAGGGTCCACCGGTAGGCCTCTTCTCCGCCTGCTTCCTTTTCTTCTCCTTGGCTTTGAGCACGCCGGAGTCGGCCCTCTCCACAATCCGCTGGATTCGACTCACCTCAGGAACAGGTTGATCAGCCCTCAATGGCTGAGTCACATGTTGAGGAATCTCTTCTCCTTCAGTCAACGGGCGCCCCCTACCCAATCGGGACCCCTGCTCCGACCTCAAACGAAGATACTGAGACATGCTTATGACTGCACACAGGAAAGAAAAAGGGTCACCAAAAAAAAAAAACGTCGAATTACCATTCTTGTCAATATCCTTGAACTCCACGCGAAACCCGGAGTGCTTCCAAGTTCTAGTCAACCCAACCTCAAACAAAAGTCCGGAATGAACCGGTCGGAGCTCAACTACCCCTTCACACAACCTCCGAATATCACCCTCCGAAAAACCTCCAGCTGGAGCACTGTCTGAAACGTTTGAATCCGGATGCCTCCACGGCATGGCATCAGGGATAGCCCTCCGGTCAATCAAGAAAAAGTTATCCTTCCAGTTCTTTAGACTTGAACATGTTTCCTTAAAAAGACGCGGACGAGACTCTCCTCCAGTCCTCCTCTGGAAGGAAAACCAATGCCCATGCTTATTCAAAGTATAGAAAACCCGGAACAAATTCACGCTGGCTCAATTTCTAAGCTTCGGCAATAGATCTCAAACATAACCAATCTGTTCAATCCGATGGGCACCAATTGAGAAATGTGCACCTTAAAGTATCGGATCACGCTCAAAAGAAATGTAGAAAAAGGAACTCGGACCCCGGAAAACGCAAAATACTGCTCATAAAGTCCGATGGCGTCATGGGGAAGATTGTTCATGGTAAACTCCGCCGGAGGTAAACGGGGATGTAAATCGGTCGGAATACCATACTCGCTAATAATATGTTCAAGTTCCCCTTCGGATAGCAGGGAAGAATACACATGCATATCAGTTTTGGGGTCAGATCGCCGAGTGCTATGGAACCGAAGCCATTGGATATTGACAAGAAGGCGTAACGAAAAACAACGGAGGAGTAAGGAGATGAAACTCACCTGAAATCGCCGAAAGGTTTGCCAAACAGAGGACGAAAGGATTGAAAAGTAAATGTGGAAATTACCAATGAGGTGAAAACGCTTTATATAGGCCAAAAAGGTGGGGACACAAACGTCCCTATCGTCGATGTCGACGCGGATGAATCTGAACCGTCCACCACGACGCGTCCGCCACGTGGCAAAATCCCACGATTTTCGATAAAATATTTTAACCCGCCATGAATGGGCCCGGCTCATTGCCCTAAAAGTGGCCCGCGGCCAAAGTCGGCCCGGGTGACCCGGCGAATGGTTCGAAGAACGACTAGATTAAGTATCACATCACTTGTCAAAACAAATAACATGATCTGGGGACATGACGATGTATATGGTCCTTCGGTCGGACCGAAAGACCTGAACACAACCGAAAGGCTCCCCGATAGACATCCGGCAGCCACTGCTACCGTAGAAGGGAGGGTTGACCGACAAGTACCTTTGACACCTTGCCGGACACAATTTGTCTCATTCTCCTGATGTCGAAGTACACCGAGACAATTAATGGGGGACAGGTCATCCTCGACGATACCATGGTCCCATAAAGTACAACGGTCTCGGGGACCGATAGTGACACCAAGTAATATAAATACGCATACGGTAGTTGGAGACAGAGGTATCATTCTTTCTCACACACATTTATACTATACCTTTCGGTAAAACAAATACTTACTCTTACGAGAGTCGGTCCTGGGATAACACCCGGGGTGAGACTAACGCGTTGTTCATCTTAGCAGGTATCTAGAAGGCTTATTCCTAAGGCTGAAAGATAGCTGTGATAACCCACAAAAAAATACTTCGACAGTAAGCAAGTCAGCTTTTTCAAGTTTCGATTTTTCTAATGCTTCCTTAATCTTCCATTTAAGTGCCTACTTGATTTATTCACACATGAGCTCATCATTATCATCTCATTAGTGCCTACTAATTAAGTGCTTTTGTGTATTGTTTAATATATCAAACGAGTGTGGAAACCGCGCGATGCAGCGGGGTTGCTTTTGTAAACGTGAATTTGGATAGGGACTATTTTTGCCAAATTGCTATAGATATCAATTAATTTTACAGGACTTACTTCGCAGCAACACTTAAACCTTAGGGACTATTTGTGCCAAATTGCTATAGATAGCAATTAATGCTAGAGGACTTGCTTTGGAACGACATCTAAACCTCAGGGGCTATTTTTGCCAACTTGCGAAAGTTAGCATTAAATGTGCAACAGTGTTTGGGAGTTACTGTGTCCTACCTTTTAGTATATATATAGAATTTGGTTTGTCACACAAAAAGGCAAGTCACATTTTACAGCTCAAGATTTCCACTTTATGCACCATTTGTTATTTCTTTCTCCATTTTTAATTCTCAATTTTATAAGCATCACCTTTATTTCTTCTTTTAATTATGTCAACCATCAACCATGAGCTACCATGTACCAACCTACATTAGATCTTAAATTCTTCTGCCACTTTTTAGAATGCTATTTTTTTTAGGGCAAATTGTCTGAAAAGTCATCGAACTTGCCATCTTTTTCTTTTTTCAAAGATCGAACTTTTTTTTTTTTTTTTCTTATTGTAGCACTAAACTTGCTTAATTTTCCTTTTGTAACACAAAATCACACTTAAAGTATAATTAACCTTCTTAAACCCGTTTTAAGTGTGATTTTGTGTCACAAAAGGAAAACTAGTCAAGTTTAGTGCTACTATAGGAAAATTAGGCAAGTTTAGTGCTACCCGTTTTAAGTGTGATTTCGACCGTTAATTTTTTATTGCACCGTTAGTCCTTTTCGTCTGTTTTTAACGACCGTTATTATATTATTGCACTGTTAGTCCTTTTCGCCCGTTTTTACACGCGTTTTCGCTTTTGTTCGTTTTACACGTTTCGTCCGTTTTTACGTTTTCGCCCATTTTTGCACCGGTTTCGTCTGTTTTACACGCTTTTCGCGTTTTGCACGATTTTTTAGTTTTTGCACGGTTTTTACCGCATTTTTTAGTTTTTGCACGGTTTTGTCCGTTTTACATTTCTGCGTTTTGGTCGTTTTGTCCCGTTCTTACACGGCCGTCGCTTTTACACGTTTTACTTTTCGTCGTTTTTACACGCTGTCGCATTTTTGCACGCCCCGCTTGCCGCGCTTGTCGTTTTTACACGCTCGCCCGCTCCCGCTTTTGCACGCTGTCTCGCTTTTGCACGCGTTTTACACGCTTTTTTTAGTTTTGCACGTTCCGGTTTACACGTCCGTTTTTACATACGTTTTCATCCGTTTTACACGTTTTGCCCCGCTTTTGTTTTACGCGTTTTCGTCGTTTTTGCCGCGATTTTGTGTTTTTTTCGCGTTTTATCGTTTTGCAGTTTGTCCGGTTTTTCAGTTTTGTTTTGCGTCCGTTTTTGCCGGTCGTCCGTTTTACACGTCGTTTTTGCCGCTTTTACGCATCGTTGTTTTTGCGGTTTTTCGTCTATTTCTACACGTAAAAACGTGCAAAAGCGACGAAAACGCAAAAACGGACTAAATCGCGGACTAAAAACGTGTAAAACAAAACTATGCAAAAACGAAAAGCTAAAACGCTGCGCACCGGGCGAAACTATGCAAAACGGATCGTAAAAACGAAACGCGCAAAACTATCTAACTAAGACGTGCAAAAGCGACGAAACGTGTAAACGGACGAACCGTGTAAACGGACAAAACCGTGTAAAACGAACAAAACGGATGAAAAATGTAAAAACCGAAAAGGACTAACAAGTACAATAATATAATAACGGTCGTAAAAAACAGACGAAAAGGACTAGCGGTGCAATAAAAAAATTAACGGTCGAAATCACACTTAAAACGGGTAGCACTAAAATTGCCTAATTTTCCTATAGTAGCACTAAACATGCCTAATTTTCCTTTTGTGACACAAAATCACACTTAAAACGGGTTTAAGAAGGTTAATTACACTTTAAGTGTGATTTTGTGTCACAAAAGGAAAATTAGGCAAGTTTAGTGTCACAAAAGGAAAATTAGGCAAGGTCAGTGCTACAATAGGAAAAAAAAAATTCGATGCTGAGAAAAGGAAAAGATTGCAAGTTCGATGCTTTTTCAGACAATTTGCCATTTTTTTTAAAACAATGTCGTTATATAGAAACGGGTCTTGTTATAGGGGAAAGAGGTGCATTATCTTTTTTTGAATATATACATACATCACATTGGCTTGTAATTCATACTAATACACGTCCACCATATACAAGTGCATCGCCTCAACTAACTCACTAACTAAGCTAAATGTAGCAGAAATCATGACATTGCATGTTGCCTTGTGAGTAGTGCCACATGTAACCTCATGAATGGTGAGGATGAATATGAATCATTTGAGTAGTAGACCCAAGTTCAAATAATGGAAAAGACAATGGCCAATTTCCATTTTCTTAAAAAATTGAAAATTTAAAGTGTTTTTTTGCTTTCGTGAATCAAACATTATAATATATATAATTTGAGGGCAATTTCCTGCCATCTTATTGGCTGCTTGCCATGGAGCTTTTCTTAGCCCAAGCTGTAGTCCACTAACGTTATCCATGTTGATTGGTCCACGTCCATGCTTTGGGCCACGTTTAGTGTAAAAAAAAAAAGGCTTAAACACTATGGCCTGATAATAGTAAGAATGCTATCGTAGTAAGACAAACAGGTGTCAGCCATCTAGGTAGTGGTCAGGGGTTTTTGGCTAACATTTGTTTTACGTTACCTAATTCATGTACTCCGTAATATGTTTGCAATAGCTAATAAATTTTGTAATATTAAAATGTTATTGCCAGGCAAAGATGCTAACACTATTAAAATATGCCAACATAACATTGGCAACACTATTAAAATGTAGCAACATATAAATATAAAACATTAACAAAACTACAAGATTAAAATTCTCTCGAAAGATAGCAAAATATTCAAAACTACAAATCTACAACGTCCCGTCGCAACGCGACGGATCGACGCCCAACTCGTTTTGCATAAAGATACATGAAATGTGGAAGTGTGGAAACTGGAACGTTAACTAATGGGCTAAAAACTTATCAGGTTAAGAAGTTGAATGGGCTATAAAATTAACTTTAGATGATATATCAAGGGTGTTGATCCATTAGTGGGCTAAAAAATAAACTTCTTGCATGAACCTACTATGATGAGTAATGTGGAACCACAAGGAGTTGTCAAAAAAAAAAAATTAATTTTACTCGTCTGATTGTACTTTATTTCTATAGCAAAGCATCATATATATATATGTGTGTTATCACTTGCTTTAGATGCATCTAGGCGATAGCGAGTTAAACATGAGTTAATTAGAAAGAACCTTAGAGCATGGAGTGTCGTGGCTAAACCACTTCTTTTTATTTGGGCCTCACTTGTATCACATCACTTCCACATCACTCAAACACACTCACTTAAAAATACACATCAATCACAACTAACTCAAATCTCTTCATTTGGGCCCCAGCCACCCTCATTTTATTTCTTTTTCATATTTTTCAAACACAATAAAATTCATTTCATTTAAATAAAATTACAAAATACAATAAAAAAAAATAAATTAAATTCATCTATTTAAAATAGGGCAAAATGCATAAAAAGGTACTGAACTTACTTACAATATCTAATTGAGGTATCCAACTTTATATTTAACAATTTAAGGTACTAAAGTATCAAAAATGATTAAAATTATACAACTAATATGTTTCTCTTCAAATTAGCAGGTTACTTTATCCATGGTATATTTCTTATTTTGAACATTTATTCTCACGTATGCAATTAATTGATTATTCCTTTTCCATAAAAATTTTAACTAAATTTCTACACATCATATTACTAGTTTACTAGTCCCGGTATTAGACGCCAAAGTATTATTATTAAACTAAATTTTAACCAAAATACGTGGATAGCAAGCAAAAATATAACATGAAATTACATAGGATGAATACTGCAAACACAAAGTGAAATACGTGGATAGCGAAAATACGATTACAACCTAGAACCCAACGTATCTGGGGATTTGAAGAAAGGGTTTTGAGGAATATGACGCAAAGGTAATTTTTTCCCAATTTTGAATAATATTTATACTTTAGTACCTTAAACTGGTTAAAATTAAGTTTAGTACCTCAATTAGAAAATGAAAGTAAGTTGGGTATCTTTTTATGCATTTTGCCCTTTAAAATATTAGTGTAACACAATAATTTTAACCATACTAAATACAATACATACTTGATGCCCTTCAAACTTGACCAACAATACATACTTGATGCCCTTAAAAAAAACAATACATACTTGATGGGCCATTTTTGACAAAGTTGACAAACTTGACATTTCTTCTTCCCCTAGATCTCGACACACACTAAAAACACATATTCACACACACTGAAACACAAAACGAAATTTAAAAACAAAAAAAGAAAATAAAGTTGCATCAAACTCTATAATCTTCCTTTGTCCTATTCGTATCGTTGGGGTGGCGAACAAGCAAGTGACGAGGGCCGGTGGTGGGTGGCGAGCCATCCTCGTTACGACACTCTATGCTCTTAAAAGCCATATTGATTACCATATAGTATAATTACCCAAAAACACGTACTCTTTTAAACTTGAAAAAATAAAGATAGTGCCAATTTAAATGGAAAATTTCGTTGATGTGAACGTTCTTAGTGGTCATCAAACTAGCTAGTCTCTTTTACTTAAAGTTTTGTTCGGTTTTTAATAGCGATAAAACTAGATCTTGTAAATTTAAAAAAAATAAATTGATTTGACAAGTAAACCTGTTTTGGACTCATTGTTTATCCGATACAATGATTGTATACTATGGTAATTTTCAAGTGTTTTTGCGACCTGTGTGAGTTTGGATCGAACTCGCGATCAATTTCACAAAATCTATCTTTAATTACGTGACAAGGACATATGCTTTAAGTAGAAAATTAAACCAAAAGTTGAAGCATGTAAGGGCCCGTTTGGTTTGTAGATGGGTTTATGATTAAGATTTGGATTTGGATTTAGATTTGGTTTAGGATTTGGATTTGAATTGAGAGAAAATATTATATTTAATTTGAAATGATTATTTTAATATTAATAGAAGAATTAATAATTAAAACTAATATTTAAAAAACAAAAACTTGTGGCTGATTTTTTATGTAAGAATATTAAATAATTTTTAGTGTTGAAAATAGTCAAAAGTACTCAAAACCCCACATGCTAGATCGGATTGGAATTTTGGACTTTAACCCGCGCGTGAAACTGATGTGAGAGAACCAAACAATGGATTTTGCTTACCTTTCAACCCAACCCCACCTAAACCAGGCTACCAAACGGACCCTAAGTTGTTAGAAGATTAGTGTGAAATAGTTAAAAATATAAGTTTAGGGAGCTAGTTGTAGATTAGCTCAAACTTTAGAAGGTTAGTCATACATTAAAAAACTCCTAACCTCCTAAATTATAAATTCATTTTTCACTAAATATTAGGTTTCTCCCCCTCATTCTCTATAAATTGAGATGATGGGTGAGGTTTATTTATACATTCTTTTTTTGCTCTCGGTTAATAAACATTTGAGCGTAAATATCTCATCTTTTTGTATTGGTGGCACTCATCATTAAGGGGTCATAACCCTTTGTCGAGGTAATGTTGGAGTAGTTCTTGATTCATGGTTCCGCTCTAGAATCTGGTTTGTTGAATTTCTTCCTATAATTGGTATCAAAGCCTTGTTCGAAGAAGGAATTACACATCATATAGAGAGCCGAAACAAGAGAAGCTATTGAACCGGGTTTGGTTTGTTGGTTAATGCGCAGTCGTGGGAGAATTGGTGATGTGGGTTTGTTAATCGTTGGATTTCTAAGAACTTTGAAGTTTGAATCGTAGGTTGAAGACACATAGATCTAGGATCTCACTGGAGGGATCTTGCATCGGTCCTCCAAGGAAGGAGATATTCGTTTTCGAAGGTTCTGATCTAGTGGTTGTTTTCTTTGTCGTTTTCGGTTATTTTTTGGCTATCGTTGTGTAGATTACAAGGTTCGAGGTTTCTAGGTTAACGGGTCAAGATTACTTGAGAAACAAGGTTCTTGAAGTTTTGTTTCAAGGAGGTAAATTTGTTCTCCTATGGTTATAGGAAATCGTTTTCTTTTGTCACAAGGTTCTTGGAGTTTCGGTTTTGAGCTTCAAATGTGACAAGGTTTTTTAAGAGTTCCGACATAAAGAAGGTTACTTGGTGGTGAAGTGTGATCGATTTGAGCAACGGTGTCATCAAATGGTTTTACTTGATCGATTTTGTTCAAGGTTTTTTGGTTAGGGTTCTTTTATCATTAAATGTTTTGTCGACTAGTTTGTTACTTGGGTTTCAAGTTTTAGGTTTACTAGGGTTTAATAGACAAAAGATTTAGAGTAAACTCCAAAATACATCCCTGTGGTTTACCCCGTTTCGCACCATACATCCCTCTCGCAAAAGTTTCAACAGATACATCACTCCGTTAGTAAAAGTTAACCTATATACATCCCTCAGTTAAAATAAGGACTAACGGTGCAAATTATTTCTCCGTTATCTCCTAACGAGATAGATAATGTTTACACCGTTAGTCCTTTGGGTTAACGGTACTTGCACCGTTAGTTCTTTTTTACGTTTTCTTAGCTTTTTATGTTTTCGTCCGTTTTTTTCGTTTTCGTCCGTTTTTTACCTTTTCGCCCGTTTTTTTTTAATTTATTTTTTAATTTTAATGTTTTCTCCTTTTTTTTACGTTTTCGTATGTTTTTTTTCGTTTTCGTCTGTTTTTTTTACGTTTTCGTCCTTTTTTACGTTTTCGTCCATTATTTTGAATTTTCAGGTTAAAATCTCGAAAGTATAGATGTAAAACATCATTCCGGACAACTTTCGTGTTTTACATTTTTGATGATTCGGACCAGAAATGAGTCAAAATCGTTATTTAAAATCGAAAACGGGCGAAAACGAAAAAAACTGGCGAAAACGTATAAAAAATGGAAGAAAACGTAAAAAAGGACTAACGGTGCAAGTACCGTTAACACAGAGGACTAACGGTGTAAACATTATCTATCTCGTTAGGAGATAACGGAGAAATAATTTGCACCGTTAGTCCTTATTTTAACTGAGGGATGTATATAGGTTAACTTTTACTAACGGAGTGATGTATCTGTTGAAACTTTTGCGAGAGGGATGTATGGTGCGAAACGGGGTAAACCACAGGGATGTATTTTGGAGTTTACTCAAAGATTTATTTCAAAAGGTTTTTCGAGGTAGCTCTCGAAAGGTCAATTTCTTGTTAAGGTTTTCTACAAGGGTTGAGTCGACTGAAGAGTGACGAAAAACCAATACTTTGAAGGATTACACATACAATACTTGTTAGTTGATTTTGGGTGAGGTTTTTCACTAGGTTCAATTGATTTTACAAGGGTTTATAGGATGTCAAAGGTTAAGTTTGACATTTTCATGTTTTGGGACATGGTTTACTTTTAGAATGGTTGGTATACGAATACTCTCAAAGGGTCTAGTGCAGGTACGGGCTCAACGCAAACATTGCATGGAGCTGAGTTTGTGGTGGAACCTCTAGAGAGTTACAATATGGGTGATGGTTCATAGGTTTTTCAGACTCAAGATTTAATCACCTATCAGTTTGAACATAATAGGGAGCGATGTTAAGTACGAGAACCACTCAGGTATAAAGGTGACAGTAATATGGCTGATTTAGGAGTTGTTGCAGTGATACAAGAATATGCACATGAGTCATTAACTTTCAGGGGTGTTGTTGCTTGTGAGGTAATTTCCAAGTGGATGGTTGTAATGAAAGAATATATGGATACTCGGTCTCGTATATGTATGCTCAGCAACTGTTTCAGGCGAAGTAGTGACAACAGCAACATATATTACTGGTAGTATGCACCATGTATGTTCATATATCTATTCCTCTATATAGATTATATGGGGTTTACTTGCGAAAGTAAGGTTGCGATATGGGTTACTAAGGGTTTGTTGGATGAAGAAAAAGAAAATATACTTGGTATGGATTAGAGTGGTAATACTCTGAGTGTGTCACGATTAAGGTTTTCCAATGGGATGTCTGTTCAAATATTAATCGGGGGACAATCTACGTTGTCGTTAGATGGTGGTCTGTCATGGAATCGTGATGAAGAAAAGAATAGTAAGGGGTCATGTATATATAAAGTTTGAAGTCATGAGTATCAATTGGTATGCATGTGACATGACATAACATCTGCGGATGTGGGTATGTTGGATGGGTTTGATCGTGGATTGCAAACGGACGGACGGGTTTTTGTGGATTCTGACTATGCCATGGGTATATTGATCACTATTATAGGTAGATCAATCACAATGTACGGGTTTATGTTACATGAATGTATGGTGAGCTAGGAAGCTGTATTGCAACACTTGATGGCTTTGTTAACAACTGAAGTGGAGTATATGACACTTATTGTAGAATGGACTCTTTATAGAGTTAGGATTTAAGCTAAGGTTGGTAGCGGGTATTGCTACTGGTGTCATGACGAAGGCGGTCCCCAGTTCGAGGTTCTAGCATTGGTTGAAGCTGTTGCGTATCGGAGAAGACTAACTATCACCACTAAGGTGGAAATTGCTTTTTTTTTTTTTTTTTTATTATTATTTTTTTTTATTAGTGTGTAATAGTTAAGATTTAAGTTTAGAGAGTTCTAGCTTAGCTCAAACATAAAGAGCGTTAGCCGTGTATTAGAAAATCTCCTAACCTCCTCAATTATATATTCTTTGGCGTTTTAGTGTAAATATATTATGTTGATGCCACTCAACATTAAAGGATCATAACTATTTGTCTAGGTCTTGTTGAAATAGTTCTTGATTCGTGATTCCACTCTAAAAACTGATTTGTTGAATTTCTTCAAACATAGGTAATCTTAACAAGCCAACCATATGATCTAACAACACTCTACAAAGAAAAAGGAAAATAGAAGTGCAATACGTGGGATCTAACGTACTACAGTATGTGATATCCCTTGTTGTATGTACACATGCTATTAGCCATGAAAATATGAAAAGTCCCTATCCAGTCTAGCTTGAGCCACATCATACCAAAATCTTGCAAGGCACTTTCTCATCCATAAACTATGAAAAACTAGATAAGACCATATCCCCCTTATCAAACCAGACCAAGCATCACAACTTACCAAAACTTCACCCCATCACTTACCACCATGGCATCTCCAACCTTAATCACACCCACAACCTCAACACCAAAACCCCTCCTACTCATCCGTTGCAACCACTCAGCAACCACCCCTTCAATCACAATAGCAACAACCACCTCAAACCGTCGCAGTTTATTATCACTAGCTGCCATAACAACCTTGTCCACACCACTCCTAGCAACCCCATCTCCTGCATTGGCAGCAACGGACGAAGAATACGCGAAAGAAACACAAGAAGTGATCCAAAAAGTAAGAACAACTATAAACATGGACAAAACTGATCCCAACATTGCAGATGCAGTTGCTGACCTAAGAGAAACATCTAACTCATGGGTGGCTAAGTATCGTAGAGAAAAAGCTCTCCTAGGAAGGTTGTCTTTTCGGGACATGTATTCGGCTTTAAATGCGGTTTCTGGACATTACGTTAGTTTCGGTCCAACGTCGCCTATTCCTGCGAAAAGGAAGGTGAGAATACTTGAAGAAATGGATTCAGTTGAGAAGGCTTTGGCGAGGGGGAGATAGAGTGCATGGAAATGTATTTATGTTGCTACTTTTTTTGTATAATGAAAAATTGTTATGTATATGTTATCATGAGGTTTAATTGTGATACATTTTTAACACAATGAGGTTTGTTTTCTGAATGAATGCAAAGTTATGATATTGTCAATCATTTGAAACATATTGGTTTATGACAGTTTGAAATTTGATGTACAATATGACATTGTGAAATGGTACTTCGTAAATCATGATCAAACTAGGCCATTCAGTATTTAAAAGTAACACTAGCGCGTTGTGTGTTGTGTATGAGGAACCAGAGCCTAAATTTGTACTTGGTCAGCCGAAGTTCGGACACTATGGTTACATTAAAACGACTAAGGAAACTCGGAATATACACCAGAACTAGGACATACGAAACCAAGTCCATCTTTAGTTTTTACGTTGATGCTGGGATTTCTGGCACTCTAATATTAACGAAAATAAACACACACAACTTTAATCTTAACCACTGACTCAAGAGGATCTGCAGTTTTTACAACAAGAAACTAAAATGTGTTATAGTTGCTAGGCTGCCAACGCGCCAAGCGAAGCGAACCGGCCTCTAAGCTGAAGCTCGATGAGCCTTCATGATGCAAACTCGAGCTTGGATCGAGAAAGATTTTAGCTCGACTCAAGAGATAAAAAAGCTCAAAAATAATGACAGAAAATAATCATGTTCATTCCAAAACTCAATATAGTTCGACTTGAGCGAGCTCGAGTCTAGTTCAAGCTTGAATAACTCACTAAAGCTGCAACTACTTTAAAGTCCTAGATAAAAAAAAAATCTAGGTCTTATAAGCTCAAACCACCTCGTTATAATATGTTATGCGCATGTTTTTCTAGTCAAATCAATTAAGGGAATACCAAACTCTGTTTGAAGCCTTATATTCACACCATAATTTCACATGTTCCATTTCATTAATACATTTAAATTGTGTTATTTGTGGTACTTTTAGAACATTAATTATGAAAGACAGAAAGATGTAAGTATGCCTTGAGATGTGAAAGTTTAAAAGTGAAATCAATCCCACATCGGCTGCTTAGAGTAAGTAGATGGCTGGAAATTAGTTATAAAATGTGACCACCTGCAAAGTTGAAAGCCACGCAGCCACGCACTGATCACAAAGCGAACTATTCTTTCGCCTTTTACTAAAGAATACCGTGTGCGCGCTGCATTAAGTGGCATACGCCAATTTTTGGAGAGTCCCTCATCTTGAGGGCTCCAACCAATGTTAGTAAAAAACCTCGAACAGTTAGGCCCTAAATATGCTTCTCTTTGTAAATTATACTATTTTGATTTGTCTTGTTTTCAGTTGTGTTTGACACCTTTTTTTAACACCTGAACTAAACACATATTAACCAAGCATTGCAGTATTGCCTGCTTGCTTTTGAGTTCAGACTTCAGAGGTACTGTGGTTAAAAAGTTACGACTATGATCGAGTCATCGAGGAGATAGAAAACTCGATGTCTTTGGTAGATTGTTGGGTTTTCAATCCTTAATACATTTTTTGGGTTGAAACAGTTTGAGAATCTAAACCTACTAAGCAAACAATTTTATTTGGAATGGAGCTCATTATGATACCTGTACAACGAACAGTGCTCTAACTACTATGGCTATGGGTTGCTTCAAGTTTTGGAGTTCAAAGCAGCTTTTGTAAGAATTTTGGCATATACAATATATGAAAAAAGGGTAATCGGTCAGCGGCCAACATTGAGAGATAAATCATGAAATACCGTAATAAAAATAACACTGTGACATAATTTGAACCCATGACCTCCGGTTTATGCTGCTTGTCTAAGTAAAATATGTGAAATAAACTTAAGAATTACTTTGTTTGTTATACAAGTTGAACCAAAGAATGTTAATATAGCAATTTGTCAAAAAAGTATTCTGTTGTTATTATAACAGAAATTAATACTATCCTTCTTCAGGGTGTGTAATATACAGTCATTAAACAAGATAAATAAGACCATAACTCAATATATGTTGTTTATTTTTCAAAGTTTAGGCCTGCATAATGTCTTAAAATCCTGATCCTAAACATATGTTAAAGGAGAATATGTTAAGGGAAGAGCTAGTCCGCTGTGATTTAAGAGCCGAGTCCGGTTTTCTTGAGACAGACATGTTCAACTTTGACTCAGCCCAACCTGATGTAACATTGTTACCACCGAGGTTTATGAATTGCTTTACGTTTAACATAACGAGGTTTGTGATTTCTGAATGCCCAATTATTAGATTTTCATTTGAAGCATACTATTTTATAACATATGCTTGATCAATGGAGATCTTGATCCGTTTAATGTACACGATCACATGGGCTAAATAATGTGGTCTGTTTGGAATGAAAAAAACAGTACAAAAATAATTAGGAGAATATGATATAAAAACAATAATAATGATATAAATGTGGGAATCACAACTCATGTTTGAGATAGGAATAACTGGAAATGATCCTTGTCTAATATCACAACTCATCGATCAATGCTAGAAATCTATTTTCTTACCACCGGACTGGTCTTGGATAGGGAATTCGATATACAATATGGATCCAGAGACTGTATACTTGGTTAGGCAAAAGTTGGGCACCATAGCTATGATAGAGAAGACTGGAAAAAGCGATATATATCATATAGTATGAACGTTATGTAACAAATACCCTTAGCTCAAGTAGTATTGTTATAATCCAAAACAGGAACAGGACAAAATGCACCCGTTTAATGTACAAAGTGCCTATTCAACCAGTGCTCACATTATACTAAAGAAGATGAAGATCCTCTCCTTAAGATCCACAATTTTACGAACAAGAAACTGTGATTTATTATATAGCATGACATCCCTAGGGCCACAATTGAGCCATGCCTAGCCTAGTCATGAGCTCGATCTCACTAAACCTTTAAGCTAGAGCAGTGGTTATGAAACTTGAAACGCGTAAGTAGCCAAGGAAAGTGAAAACTGAAAAATATGTTAAGTCCATCCCACATCGGCAGCTTACAAAAACAGAGGGAAGGAAATGGATTATAAAAACCAAGCAGGTAGGGGAATGGAAAGCATGCAGCTACTCAGTGAGCACAAACCGAACTATTCTTTCGCCTTTTACTAAAGAATACCGTGTGTGCGCTGCATTAAGTGGCATACGCCAATTTTTAGAGAGTACCTCTGACCGAGGGCTCCAACCAATTACATTGTAAATCTTTTGTAGCCTAACCATATTTCTTGATGGTTGGCTTATTTAGTCTTAAGTTTACTTAAATAAGTTATTATTTTTCAAGAACAGTTTTGTTTAATAAAGCTTAACAATACTAAATACAAGTATCATTATGAATACTTCCACAATAGAAGTTGAGCATATTGTTAATAAAAGCCCTGAAACTGAAAGTGCAGTGTGTTTAATTTTTGCTGGCAATTTTTTTTTTTGGTTACAATACTTCTGTTGACATATAGTCTAGACAAGATAACTCAAACCAAAAATTGATGTGTAAATAAAGCTGGGCCTTGTTGTGATTAAACTTGTGATGTTATTAACATATGTGGCAGAAGAATTGGGATAAAATAAGCAAGTGTTTATACGATGTATAGAAATTCGATTACATGGAAGAGGCACTCCATGTCTCCATTAGTTAATTTACGATCTAAGAAGTGAGTCGCGTCTTCTTGTTACAAACATGTTCAACTTTGACTATAATGTACCATGTTTCCACTCATTAACTAAATTAAGCACATACGTATGGCTTGATAATATATACATGCATATTTATTTAGCTCACTTAAGATGTACTTTGATAGTCATGTGGTTAGATCATCCCTTATATCGACTTTGTGTGTACTTTAATTTGCATTTCCAGTTTGTGTAAATGGTCAACTTCTATAGTTAGGAAGGTAGCAGTTGGGTAGTTGCATTAAAATGGTAATGGAGTGTTGATGAAGTCGTTTTAGGATATGGTCAACATCTCGGACATTAAAAGTTGGAGTGATTAGAAAAAAATGTGGTGTTAAACAATAACAAGTGACATTAATTAAGATTGCTAATTAGCGCAATCAATGTTAATTGATAAGATTTCTGATGTTATGTGTTGCACGTGATCCTTGATGCACGCCTACGATTTCATCCTCTTATTATTTTCTTGCTCATTTTAGTCTCTCAAAGAAACTAAAAATATATTACTGTGTGAATAGGTAAAAAGAGCAAACTTGTCACTCAGTTTAAAAAGGCTTTAATTGTCTTCTAAAAATGTAAAAGAAGCAAATTTGTCCTACTTCTATCAAATTATGTAACCAAAGAAATTAACTATAAACGTATGTATTTATGTTAAAGTGAAATATAAATAAAACAAGTATGGACAACTATAAGTGTTATATAAGGGTAAAATATATAGATTTTTAGGCAAAAAAATTAATCATCTTAAATCTTCGATTAGACTCATTTGTATTATAAACCTATGTGAGTTTCATTTCTATTATGTTATAACTTTTTAAACTCTTCTTTTTTTCATAAATTTGTTACATTATCAATTTTAAATACAAATTTACTAGACGTAAAAGACATTAGAACATTTAACTAGGATCTTTCGATCTCGGTCCAATTTTATGATTCAATCTTGCAAAATAAAAATGACCTGTAGTAAGATCTTGATCTTAGCAACCTTGAAATTAGTGTGTTGATTTGGTAAACATATGTGGTTTGTTGTAAAATTCCTCAACGACCTTGTATACTCGTTCAATATCTTTTTTTGCATTTTCTTGAACTTTTTTTAACACCAAAATATGTATGCCAAATCCACAATCATATGATGCAAAGACTTCAACCATTAGAGTCGCCTATTTATAATCACGCCTTTTGTATTGCCCGTGTAATACCTTCGAACATTTTACACCTTCCCAATGTATACAAGTAATGCTCCCGACTATTTTCGGGAGTCCATATTTTTCTTCGTGCAATGCATATATATGTTGGATGTCATTAAAATCGGGTGTTCTTAAATACTCCTCTAAGTATTAAGTACATATGAATTTAGTGAGGTTTTGTAAACAATCACGTGAACAATATTCACTAATTTGCAAGTACTCGTAAATGCATTGAGTGTCGTGTCGTATGTCAGTTAGCGTATGACCGATATGTATTTCATGAAAGAACTAATACTTAAACAACCCGTACAATTTGTCACTTTTTACAAAAAATAAAATATTCGGGAAAAGGTTTAACATTGTAACAGGTAATATCATTAACTATTTATTTAAAAAGTTTTGAACTCATACGATGCCTTCACCTGAAATTTCTCTCAGGATATTTAGGAGGATTGTTTTCGTCGCCGAAATAATCTTCCAAAAGTCATTGTTCCCTAGCATTTCGTTCAAGTAGTATCGGTACGTGTCCTTGTGTGAAAACCCGACCTCTCGGCCTGATTATCACCTAAAGTTTGAAATTGCTCATAAGCTTGAAAAATCTACGTATACTTACTCGAATCGTCTTGAAAATAAACATGTCTTAAAAGTAAACATGATAATGATTATAAATGAAATCCATAACAATTTTTTCCATTCCAAGTGTTGCGATAATCGTAACTCCTTTTACACCGTTACAAAGTCAAAGGCTATTAAACTTTTCGCAAGCGATATTGATTACGATTATATAACGATTTTCTGACTTGTAGTATGTATGTTTTGACTTTACTTTTTTTTACTGTTGTTTCGCATTTGTTTCGACTTTGGTCGTTAGTAACTAAGACGTATTTCCCGCTAGGTTTACAACCATGATAGTGACCATTATACTCATTTGATTGGTCATTTTCATATGTTTGATTTGTTAAAAAGGACTGTTCAGTTTTCAAGCTGCAGTTTTTAAAAGGGAAAATGGTCTAAAAAAGCATTTAACTTGTTACTTTTTCTTTTTGTATGCATCAAACTTTTATTTTTTCTATTGTAACATCTAACTTTCTTAATTTTCCTATTGTATCATCCAACTTTTTTAATCATCCTATTGTAAGCATCCAACTTCCTTAATCTTTATATTCGTATGCATCCAACATCCTTAATTTTTCTATTGCCACATCACTTTTTGTGCGTTGGATGCTACAATAGGAAAATTAAGAAAATTAGATACTACAATAGAAAAATTAAAAGTTTGATGCTTACAAAAGAAAAAAGTGACAAATTAAATGCTTTTTAGACCATTTTCCCTTTTTAAAAATTTAAAATTTCAATTTTGATATTTTTTTTATGAGTTGTTGCGCAAGATAGTTTTAAGGGAAAATGTTATATAACACTAACAAAATTTCATCACTATTTAAGTTTCAATATTAACTAAAAAATCCTTTAAGTTTTAATAGTGTTTCATTGTTGTGTAAATGTTTAAAATAACTGTATTATTTGATTGTACTTTAATAATAAATAACCGGATTGAGATCCTTTCATGTTCAAATTGAACGTGAGAGGTCATGTTGAGACTAATGTGAGTGAAGTAAAACAATAAACAATTCATTGTGGGACCTATATTTTGTTAAAAAAATAATTATTCCTTCACAACATAACTAACATGACCTCTCATGTTCAAATTAAATATGAGAGGATCTCAATCCTAAATAACCACTCCATGATTTTCACTAATCTCAACCAACTTATGCACAGTGATAGAGTATCAATATTATTGGCTAAAACCCATTAATTACACCCTCAAATCAAGCCCATTACCAAGGCCTATCAAGCGGGCCGACTTAAATCCCAGGTTACGCAGGGCCAGGTAAAACCTATCAGGCCAGACTAAGCACACAAGTACTACTGTTCCTCAACTGCCGCTAACAGCTAAGATGTACCATCTAACACTGTGCAGTGAGGACGCACGACAAGCACTATTTTGTACGAGCTAAAGGATGCATGACACTTATCCTCTTTATCTGCTCTCGGATGATCAACACCTAGCTCCCTGGTAGCCGTTGATCATCCTCAAACGGTTTATCTCTAAACCCTACAAGCCTCTCTATAAAAGGAGAGCAACACACACAACTTCACAAGTTTCACACACTTGGGCAAATATTGTCTCACAGCAGTAAAGTATGGTCTTTGTTTAAGTATTACCCGAGCTTCTTGATCCCTATCAATCTCATTGAGTCCTTACTGTTAAACACGGGAAATCAAACAATAAAACTATTCTCATCCCATCTCTAAACCGATTTACATACCATACATAAACATGACGCCATCCGTGAGGACATGATACAAAATAGTCGCAAATTTCTCAAAAAATTTCACCTATTTTCACTCAACTCAAAGATCTAGAATTTCTTCCCTTTATGCATAAGTTTCTTAACCAAACATGTCAGGTGAACAGACCCATCGAATTTCAGACACACCCAGAAACTATCTTAGACCTATCCGAGTGGATAACTCTATTCACTCAAAAAAGAGCCAACAAATACCCGAAAGAAAGACTCGCTAGTCATCTAGAAATCACATAAAGAAACATTTGAGGGAGACGCATGCAATAGTTAACCTTACCAACCGGAACACGTCTCTTCCCCTAAAGAAACCCACATGGTCCTGTGAGAAACTTCATCCTCTCAGACCATTATTACAACCACGAATGTCTCAACCATTCAAATTTCAAGGAGCAGCAGAGGCGCTAGAGGATGTCAGAGAAAGGGACCACTAAAAATCCAGGTTGGGCCACATCAGGCCTACTCGACGGGCAAAACTCACAAAGCAGAAAGGTTGGCTAGTTTTCAGGTAAACACATACCAACCTACTTAACTTTTTCAACATTACTTTACATATAGCAATCAGGCCAAGACACTACCTAGCAACCACCCTGGGTATAACACTCAGGAGGACACAAGCCCGTCAGGGCACGATTTCACGTATGCCCTGAAGTTCAATTTTGATGCCTCGAACAACGAGCCAGAATATGAAGCGCTAATAACAGGCTTACGCATAGCCAAAGAAATAGAATTTAAAAGAATCAAAGTATTCACAGACTCATTGTTGGTAGCCTCCCAAGTAAAGGGTGAGTAAACTACAAAGGAAGAACCGATGAAGTTATACCTAGTACTGGTCAACCGGATATTACCATACTTTACGTCTTTCACCATCACTCAAATCCCTAAGGGAAAAAACCAGCGAGCAGACGCCCTAAGCAAACTCGTTGCCCTCACTTTCGAACACTTCGTAAAGGAAGTCTTACTAGAAGTAATCAACGAGAAATCAATTCTCCAACCTACGTAGGTATCCCAGGTCGAGACATAAGATACTTGGATTACTTCTATCTTCAACTGACTATCCTAAGGTATTCTGCCACCCGACAAGCTAGAGGCATTGAGAATCAGGCGCAAGGCCATTATGTACTCTATCAAGGATGAAATCTTATACCGCAAGACATTCAGAGGACTAATGACGAGATACGTTGGACCAACAGAGGCTCGAACAATCATTCAAGACATCCAAAATGGAATGTGCGGCATGCACTCAGGGTCTCGCGCCGTAGCGGCTAAAATAATCAGAATGGGGTACTACTGGCCAACAGTAAATCATGACGCTGAGGTTGAGCTGAAGACATGCCAAGAATGTCACGCTTACGCCAACATTAAACGCGTGCCAAAATATGACCTCATCTTCATCACTGCACATTGCCCATTCTATCAATGGGGCATTGACATATGCAGATCGTTCCCGGCAGCCCCTAGAAATGTCACACATGATTTTAGCCGTAGAGTACTTCACCAAATAGGTCGAAGCAAAACCGATAGCCTCCATCACCTCAAGAAAAGTTTTAACCTTCGTCTTGATCAAATCATCACTCGATTCAGCATGCCACAAACACTCATCACTGAAAACGGAACCCAATTCGTCGGTGAGCCATTCAAACCCTGGTGCTAAAATCAGGGTATCCTCAGGGCTATAACTTCTCCCTACCATTCGCAAGCCAATGGTCAGGCAGAAGTGGCTAACATAGAAATTGTAAAAGGCATCAAAAAACAGATGAAGGAATACAAGACTTGTTGGGTGGACGAGCTCTCAAGCGTACTATTGGCACACAGAACATCGCCAAGGAAAGCACAAGTGAAACACCCATCAAACAAAAAGAGTTGCTATGGTTAACGAAGATGAAAACGAAGATTCTCTCAGGCTAGACTTAGCACTAGCCGAGGAAAAGTGCGATCTAGTCGAGGATGAAAATGAAGATTCTTTCAGGCTAGACGAAGATTCTCTCAGGCTAGACCTGACACACTCTTATAAGAATGGAAAAGTATTACAACAAACGTTTCTGCCTAGTGTCTTTCAAACCCGACAACCATGTAATGCGCAGTGTCGAGGTCAGTAACGCTGCAGGTCAGGCCAAGCTCGCTCCCAATTGGGAAGGGCTATACATCATTCGTCAGGAAAACGACAATAGTTCCTACATGTTAACAACGCCTGAAGAGGATGACATTCCCCTAACATGGCAAGTATCCAACCTCAAACAATGATAAATCTAAGGTGGATTGCAGAAACAAAATAAACTTTCTCACTACTTTTATTTAACATTTTATAGAATGATTCTAACAGCCAGGATAACTTATTTTTTACTATTTCTTTAAATATGCAATGACAAATCTAACACTTTTCATACAAAGTGTCACATAAGAAGTTATATTAGTGGCCGAACATGAAGGCATACATCGTCACTTATGTCAGCAAGTGTTTAACATGCTCAAAGGTAAAGGTTGAATACCAGAAGCCATATAGTAAACTGCAACAACCTGAGATACCTCAGTGGAAATAGGAGTGCATAACCATGGATTTTATCACCAAGTTGCCAAAGACATCAAGCGGTTACGACACCATTTGGATAATCGTCGACCATCTTACCAAATCTGCTCACTTTCTAATGACAAAAAAATGACAAGATGGATAAACTGACCCGAGTCTACATCAAGGAAGTAGTCTCAAGGCACGGAGTATCAGTCTTGATTATTACAGACAGAGATACTCGATTCACTTCAAGATTCTGGCAGTCACTTCATGACGCCGCTGGTACCCCGTCTGGATATGAGCACCGCATACCATCCATAGACAGATGGCCAAAGTGAGAGGACGATTCAAACTTAAGAAGATATGTTGCGAGCCTGTGTGATTGAATTTGAAAATGGTTGGGATAAGCATTTGCCATTGATTGAATCTCTTATAAGAAAAGCTATTA
The DNA here is from genome assembly GCA_910596185.1 of Chrysanthemum makinoi. NCBI lineage: Eukaryota > Viridiplantae > Streptophyta > Magnoliopsida > Asterales > Asteraceae > Chrysanthemum > Chrysanthemum makinoi. Next base: position 195,375,513 of record OU343219.1, on the reverse strand, counting down.
CACAAGTATTAAGGCTGCACCATTTGAGGTACTCTACGATCGAAAGTGTCGATCGCCTGTCTGCTGGACCGAGTTTGGAGATGTACAACTCACTGATTCAGAGATCATTCATGAGACAACTAAGAAGATTATTCAGATTCAAAATGGGCTGCGAGCTGTAAGAGATCGCTAGAAGAGTTAAGCTGATGTGAGGCGTAAACCCTTAGAGTTAAAGTTAAAGACATGGTTATGTTGAAAGTCTCACCTTTGAAAGGTGTGATACGGTTCATAAAATGAGGGAAGCTGAACCCGAGGTATATTGAACTATTCAAGATTTTGGCTAGAGTCGGTCTTACCGACTTGTGCTTCCACCAGAGCTCAGTAGCATCCACAATACCTTTCAAGTTTCCAACCTGAAGCAAAGGCCTATCGGATGAACCACTCGTCATTCCACTGGAGGAGATCCAGCAAGATGACAAGCTGAACTTTTTTGAAGAGCTATGATGCAGGTTTTACTGACCAGGTTTTAATATTTATAATGTCTCGTTATACCTATGGTCTACCCTAATGCACTAACAGGCAGTGTACCCGGTCATGTGTAGTGTAGTATTCGGTAAAACCGAGGTCGTCCTTAGAGCTATGTGTGTTGGATTAATACTAAGTCTAGGTGTCACAGATTTTAAGAATGTTTTAATTAATTAACTACGAACGCAAATAAAGGCAAAGATGTGATCAGATAGAGGAGAGTGGTGCTAACCTAATTATTCATCATAGCTAGTAATTTCTACGTCTAATTACTTCCAATTACTTCAGGTGGGGTCAAAGTCGAGAGGACAACATTTGGTCAATTCGCCCTAACCTATCAGCAAAGATGCCACCACTGGAGAAGTCAAGTGTCCCCTCATAAGTCCTGTTGTTCCTGATCCCCTAAGCTGAGTCATTAAGTTCCGCTACATGCTAGACTTATAATAGTGAGTGCCCGGACGTTAGCAACTTAAACACTCACCCCCTAATTCTTAAGTTCATCCAAACGGTAGGTGATCAGTTGGTCAAATCGCACAAGTAGAAAGGGTCGTCAGTTGGTTATATCTTACCCTTCCCATCTCAGTCTACTCATTTAGGGTCAGTTGGTCATATCTCCTAAGCAACTAGCCTCTACCGCCATTCAAAACTACCGAAACAAGGGTAGCTACCAATAAACTATGAATGCATACACTTAGAAATAATTATACGGAAGTAATATAAACGCAAACAAAACAATTAAGGAATCATAACTAGGCCAGCACCAAGAGGTGCTTAGCCGCTCATATTAATCATACAAATCAATTCAATATTCAATGTTACGAAATACATGAATCGAAAGTAGAGAAAAGATAAAATGCTAATGCTTATCGTGGGGGAGTGATTTCTCCCTTGGAGATAGCTCCATATGCTCCTCTAGACCTGCCTTTGGCTTCTTCCCACGTTCCTTGGTTGTGGTATGTGAAATGGGATGCTTTAAAATGCTGGAAATCGTGGGGTATTTATAGGCCAGATCTTGGTTACGGCGTAACTAATAGAATAGTTACGCCGTAATCATCTAATTATTCGTAAATTGCACTAGATTTGCTGGTTACGGCGTAACCTTAGAAGTGGTTACGCCGTATTCTTCAATAATTCTTGGTTATGCCGTAGTTTATGCACGAGTTACGGCGTAGTTATCAGCGACGAGGATCCTCATTTGACCTAATATAGTTACGTCGTAATCTTTAGAGAGAGTTATGCCTTAATCTTCTGATAAGTTGGCTTTCTGAGTCACGCTTTAATTACGGCGTAATGTGAGAGATGAGTTACGCCGTAACTTCTTCAAAGTGAGCATACTATGATAAATCTTTAATAATTCTCCAATTCCGCGTCTCTTTAGCTCCAATGCTCGTAATTTACCTGAAAGTGGAATATAATGGAAAACAAGCGTAAATCCATATAAATGATATAAATTACAAGCATTATCGGGGGAAATTGACACTTAATATTCAGGATAATTTGATGTTATCAAACTAGTGGAAATCATGGACTGGGATGTTAACAGGTTGAAGCAGAGCCTGATGCGGAGTTTGGGGTCGAGAAAACCTCCTTTTCTACGAACAAGCTTTTCAACCCTCTAGGCAGTGATCCTAATCGTTGTAGTGTAGTATGGGGTAAGCCTCGGGGATTGATATCGTTCTCTAGGAGAATAGGAATGCTAGAAAGAAATTTATGACGAGAAGGTGAGGTTGAAGATGATTTTTTTTTTTTTTTTTTTTTATGTTTTTTAGAAACCTAAGGTAAAATCTCGGGGCAATTGGTTGGGGGGTGGCACTTCTACCGATTACTCTACTTCTATTAATTATCTAATTATCTAATTACTACGGATAGCTATGTTTAATTGAGGTGTGCTTGTATGATGATTAAAGATATGTTCACTTAGATACTATTACTCCCTAGTTATCTTTTATTGGTCGGTTGAGTTGTCACACCCTTTATCTTTACGCGTTGTATTCCTATTAATCGTAGGGTGTGCAGACCACTAGTTCTATGAGGTTATCTCTCGTATATGATTCACGATATCGGTAAACCTAAGCTATTTCATACGTTCACCCTATCATCATCAAGTAAACTCACGCAATAAATACAACGAAAGCCTAATCGTACTAATTAAGCCTATATCAATTAAGAAAAGAAACAACCTAACAACAATCAATAACTAGGTTTCATAGATCTAAGCAAACACACAAGTAATTTAGCTAGACATGATAGACAAGCAAGCATACACACAATCAATCGAACATGGGGTAGACATAATGATAAATTGGATTAACAAACTTATCTTGAAGTGTAAAATAGGGTATGGGACCCTAGAATACTGTCCAAGTCGGACTACAACTGAGTTAGGGTTTGTTCTCCAAAATTCTACCTCTTCAAATACAGAAAAATTGAATTCTATATATAGATTTACAATCGCGAAGACGTCGCCTTTTGCAAGCGACGCCGTCATTAGGGTTTCGTCTGGGCCAAGTCATCGATGGGACGACGTCACTTGAGAGTTGTGATGCCATCGGTCTTTAGTTGCGACGTCATCTTGGTTCTAGATCTGGGCCGTCTGGAGTGAAAAGTGTGAGTGACGCCTTCCATAATTTAGGTATGACGCCGTCAGGCTTTAGGACTAGAATTTCCACTGAGCCGTCGTAGGCACATTCTGATCAAGTCTTCATAGATGGACGTCGTCGCCCTTTGGATGGGACGCCGTCAGGTTCTGTTGATCAGCCTTGAGTGTCTTCGATCTTGAATTTGCCATTTTCTTCATGTTTTTGCTCATTTTCGTCCAAATGTGCTTCATTCCAGCATTTTGCTTCCAAAAGACCTAAAAAGTGAAAAGGAATGAAATAAAGCAGTAACGGATATAAAATGTGTCAAAATAGGGCTTAAATGACCCCCTAAAAGCGTACGTTTTAAATCCTTATCAAATATCTCTACACTTGGTATTTGCTTGTCCTCAAGTAATTGTGCTTTTGACCAATCAATTTATAAGTTAGGGAGCATGAAGCATTGGTTTAAAATAGTTCATAACAAGTAAAAGCGCCACAATAGTCATAACAAGCACGAAAATTATACAGTAGCACCTCACAAGGGGTGTTTGGATTCTCTCATCTCTTGGGTTTATATGAAATATAATATGAATGGAGATGGAAGATAAACACTCATTACTTGGCATAGTATATAGATTACCATAAGCTTGAGAATAGATCAAACCTCCACCGCTTTGGCGTAAGCACCTAGGAATAACTATCTAAGAGGTCTTTACAAGGGTTGTAACGTTAGGCTTAGGGTAGGGAAACAAAGGGTTTTTTTGGATAGGGGATATTTAGTGGTGGCAAGTCAAAAATTTTATGTTACAAGCATGTAAAGCGTGGCATTGCTAAGCCAAGACTCGACTCACTAACACCAGATAACTTGAAACAAACAAACATAAAATTAAAAGCATAAACATAAAGATAGATGCAGGATGGTAGCCCGTATGGTTTTTTTTTCACTCTCTTTTTTTCATCTCTTTTTTTTCGATTTTTTTATACCTTTTTACTCTACCATCCTCTACGATAACATCAAAATATAAGGGATTTATAGGAGCATCCCCACACTTGAGTTTTTATTTCTCTAACACTAATTGACCCGATTTGAAAAGATCAAAACACTTGGAGTATTTAATTACGTAGACAAAGGGAATTTGAATTTATCGTTCTTTCCCGTTACTTCATAAAATATTACTTTTACCCATGAGTCTCAATCGTCCCAAAACTGTGTACAAAAATTATGACTCAACTTAGCAACATGCAAGTAACTAGATAATTGAACTAAGAGTTTAATAATGATAACAATAATGCACTAAAGATGAGTGCATACAAGGTAGGCTAAGGCGATGTAGGTGTACATTTGGAGGTGGATTGTAAACAATGCTCTTCATTGATATTCCGGAAATTGGAACATCACGATAACCGCGAAAAGGATAGGCTCTGAGGGGTTAACTAGGGGTATCATGTACTAAAGATGAGTACATCGCAAGGGTGTGGGGTAATTAGTCAACCGATGTAGAAGATGTAATTATAATACAGGTTTAAAACAAGGGTTATCCTAATGCCTCTTATCATTTAGTTACTCCTAACTACATAAGTGTAGTCTCACTAGCGATCTCGGAATGCATCACAAAATAAGTTCTAGAATCTATTATGCTATCGGTACACACAATAAGAATTAAAGGTGAATGCTTTTATTCCAAAAGATCTAGGGGCGAACCTCACATATTTGGGGTGGAATTTGAGTGGTAGACGGTTTTTTTGCTAGTCATATAATTCCTATCCATGAGACGCTTTATTAAGACTAAAGTTTAGCTCGTAAATGTCATTAAATTTTTTTAATTTGGCGCTAAAATTGCCCTATGATGCAGGTTTTACTGACCAGGTCTTAATATTTATAGTGTCTCGCTATACCTCTGGTCTACTCTAATGCACTAATGGGCAGTGTACCCGATCGTGTGTAGTGTAGTAAATGGTAAAGCCGAGGTCGTCCCAAGAGCTATGTGTGTTGGATTATTACTAAGTCTAGTGTCACAGAATAATAATTGTTTCGATAGGGAATGTAAGATACAGGATTTCACAAACACACTAAACCATAATCACAATGGGGCGTTCAAGTATGTTTAGAGAGAGAAAGTTCTAGAGAGAGAAAGAGAAGGGAGTTGGGAACTATGTGAAATAAAGAAAAATGGTATTGAAGCTCCAACCCTCTACCTTGAGAGGTAGAGGGTATTTATAGTGTCTTACAAATAAACGCTACCTACGGCTGTGGATCGCATACAAAGTGGGTAAAGACCCGTCCGTCCTCCACGGTGTTACTTAAAAAACTACTTACTAACATAACATGATCTGCTAATACGAGCTTCTATCTAATACATATACTTGAGGTGACCGACTCTTTAAGCTTCAAATTTCTAATTCCTAACAATCTCCCCCTAAGGGAGGTCACCTCAATTTATAAAGAATACAAACAGATATTATGTTAGGTCACTAAGTTTACAACACAAGCATCAATAGAAAGAATAGAGAAGAGATAGAGGTCGGTTGAACAATATCCAAACACACACACACGTATAAGTATAAACGGTTAGGCGTAGAGATGAGTGAAAGAGTAAATTGAACAACCCACCCTCAAGTGAGGGTTATTACAATGTATTTATAGGAGGGAAGCTAGGGCAACACTCCTAGTTCCCATTCTTTTCCTTATTGGACTAGGCCTAGGCTTATGGGCCTTCTACATAAGCCTAAGGCTAATAACAAACATAAAGGCCATAATTAAGCTAACTATTACATATGAATTACTAACACTTGAATTAGGTTTAGGAGTGATTCCAACAATCTCCCCCTAAGTGTTGGTGATGAATGAATATGAACGGTTAAGGTGCTGATGTAGTAGTAGCTTTGACGTCTTCCGACATTCTTCTTTCTTGTGAGAAGAATTGCCTTGATTTGAACAATCTCCCCAGTGTAGAGAAATTGTTTTCTTTAATCAGTTCTGCTTTGACGTCATCTTTGTTCTTAGATCTTTGTTCTTTATGATGGAAGTGATAGTATGTTGTTGTTGTCTGCATCAAGTCTACCTCAGGTCTGCTTCACTGTTCCAGTGTCTCCACGTCATTCTTCAACATGCTCACACGCTCTTTTGACGTTGGATTTCAGATCGATGAAGTTCTTTAAGTCTTTAACTTGTAGATTCTTTGGTTTGACGTAAGAATTTTCTGACTTTGTGTTGCTTTTAGATAGAACTTCCATTAGTGATGATGTTGGCATGAGCATATGAAGAATCTGCACGATCGTTCCACTCCAGAGCTTCCATAAGAAGAAAACATGAAACGGTTAGTAATAAGCGGATTCCCGGCACTTAAGTTCGAACTTCGAGTGTTATCAGCATAGTGTGAAAATACAACTCTAATTCTCACAAAGGCCGTTCCTGAACCGGAGTCCCATAAGTGAGATAACACGATGCCAAAGTACACTCTACGGTTCAGATGAGTCGCTGAGGTACACCGAAGCATCACCTCACATCAGACCGTTTGAGACCACTAAGCGTAATCCACGGAGTTACCAAGTGACCTGCTGTCAGCTGTTTGATGTTGACCCGGCAGAGTTTCCATTCAATCACTGAGGATCACAATTGTGAACCTCTCATAAATGTTCTCGACACATTGCTAAGATCTGTGAAGGACTCGATAACGTACCACTGATGTTCTTATCGTTGAACAGCAAGTGATGAAATGTCAAGTGTACCTAAGAGATCTTTTGATGAATCTCGTGGCTCTAGACTCAATAGTGCGTTTTGGTTTTCCTGAGCGGAGATAAAGGAGAGGGTCTCCTTCTTCAATACCAGCAATCTCTAAGAGAAAGCCGATAGTTTACGTAGGGTTCCCTGTGAGAATGAAACAAGCTTCTGTTGAGAGAAGCTTGAGTGGCTAAGAAGGTTTAGTGCATGCGTCACTGGGTTCATGACGACTTTTAATCTTCAATACCGGTGTCATCAAGTGACAACCAGTAGCATATGAATTGAACCCGGTGTCTGCCCTAAGTTGAGTAATTTGGAGGGCTATTTCTTTTCACCATTTTCTTTACATTTCTTTTGAATTCTTCAACTCCTTCTTTCTCCCGATTTCTCCTTTTCAATCATACCTAAGGACTTATAATTCTAACTATTGGTAGTGTCCTTGGGAGATCCCTCCTGCCTCAAGGATCATAGGACGGTTATTCCTAACCTTAATCACCTTATAACTCCATTGCCATAAAACCATTTTTCATGAAAATCTCTCAAAGTGTTTGTGAATGAAAACATTTTGTACCACTGTGAGAGTTTTATCTTTTAGCAGAAATATTCCCCCTCCACATGTGCTTAAGAGTTTTGACAGAAATCAGCATGGAGGAAAGAGCGCCACTTTTGAATTGATCGACTTAAGATAGACAATCCTCACAGACACGGTTACGTTGAATAGTTAAAGAGTTACATTGTCCGCTTTTAGGTGACAACTAGCTCTAATAACTATCTTGAAGGTGTGGACAAACCTTGAAAGGTTGTCAAACCCGTCAAAGATCATGTCTACCAGGAGTTTCTCAAATGGTACATTCTACTGACAAGTCCCAGCGAGACACGTTTACATCACTAGCGAACTAGCTTGAAATTATTACCGTCCCGGACAAGTCTTTTCGAGTTACTAACAGTTAAGATCTCGTCACTTCGTTGGTTAAGTCTATAGTACAAAGATTCATTTGCGTTACACAAATATTTCTTATCACATAAATTTCTCCCCTCAAAATGGCATATAAATGTTATTTTTGATGAAATGTTGAGAATAAATATGACCATTTTGAGTTTTGTGGGAAGATGACCACGTGAACAATTTTGAACAAAGTTTTAATTCAAATACTCCCTCAACTAAAGTGATATAAACGGTTGAGGTTTTGAAAATCATAAGGGGAAGTACTTGTTCTTTGAGCAAAACCTTGAAAAGTGAAAGGTTTGATAGGTTTTACTCAAAATTAAGAAGCTTTCGCTTCTTTTATAAGGATTGTGGCACTGAAGCATACCACAGGGTCCTTTCTTGAGAAGTGGTTGTTGACATGTTATGTGTGCACAGCCATAGTTATATATCACACATCCAAATTATATGAAATAGAAGTAGTTTAAGGGTACCAGAATTCCATCAATCTTGCCAGGAATGCGAACAGGGCGTTGATAGCCGGCGAGAGCAATCCTGGGTCGACCGCCTACAAAGCTCTCCAGTGTTCTGAACTGATCCCTTCGATACAACCTTTCATCAATCTTGGTAATGATCCTCTTCACATCCCGTCTGTCCTTAGAATTCCATCGCTTTTGTGACCCAATTCCTTCATGTATGTCCTTCAACCTATAAGCCAATCCGTCCCTAACCTTCTTCAGTGTGTGATCCCCAAACTTGTGAAGATCTCTACACGCCATCAAGCAGTTGCGTTGTAGTTCACTAAGGTAAACTACTCCGAATGGTTAGCTGATGAGAGTGTATTGTGGAAGCTGGTTGATGTCGGGAAGATCTAGCTGAGGTGTGGAAGTTGACACGGGTTGATATGATTCAACTACAAGTGGAGATCTTCTACACGTTGTTTGATTACTATTCTTCTGATGAAGATAAGCAAGGACTTAATGAATTCACGTTGCGTACTCCGAGAATTGTCTCATGCGACCTGTACTTTGGCAAGGTACATGTCTTCAATGTCGTTGATAGACAAATTCTCAAAGTCCGCTTCAGAGAATGCATAATCCCTTTCGTCTTGTCTTTTGACCACGATATTCTTGAGAAAAGTGTAGTCCCATTTAGACGAAAGATCAACATGTTTGATGGCAACGATATTCTTAGTACTGAACACTTCATGTTGAGACTTCGAACCCCGGGTTCTGTAGTAGATTCTTCGGTGTTCTGGCCAATGGTGAATCCCATACATTGCATCACGGTCATACTCTTCCACTTTGTTGGAGAACATGTGGTTAGCACTTTCCTCGATGGCTTTGTAGTTAGAGTATATAGTCTGCCGGAATGGAAGTGTCGGAGATGTAGCGTATTTCCTTGAACCATCGCCACCGCAGTGAAGGAATTCCAAATCTTTGTTGAAGAAATATCGAAATGGAATCCTAGGCTGATCTGGTTGGCCAATTGTTGGTAGAGGTTTAGACCACTCGGTGTAATATGGAGGATTGTCCCGTTGAGTGAAGTCGATGTTTGCTTCCGGGTTGAGCCAATCCATATTGTTAGACATGGCTCGTGCTATATTATCAAGGTGATACTCGACTTCAATAGCACTTTCTGAGCTGTCTTTTAGCAGTTGAAATGCTTCATTCTAGATTCGCTTCAACTCGGATTTCGTCATCTTTTTCACACGGAATTTTTCTTGCAAGAACTTAGCGTGCTCCAATGTACGACCTTCTACCGCATCTTGACCTTCAGGTGGGTAGGGTGTGGAATCAACAAGCTTCGAGAACCAGTCGAATTCAGTGTTATCCTCTTCCAGCCATGATAAGACGCCGTCATAGCGCTTATTCTTCTTCTTTTCTTCGGCCTAGGAGGAGGATTATGGTTTCTTGGATGTGTCGAGAGATGGGTTGTTGTTAGGCTTAGATTTCCTCATCGTCACCACCCGTATACTCAAAGTGATCACCAGTTTTTTTCTGAGTCTGGGGTGGTGTAACTCGAATCCTGAGGTTTTTCAGAGAAGAGCGAGGAGGAGATCGTCTTGGTGGAAAGGGCCTTTGGGGTGGAGGTGGCATTGAGGAAGATTCACCAGACTTCTTTGAACGTTTAGGTGCAGAATCCTTGTCCTGATCATCGTCATCTCTTGGACGTTTTGGTTGACTTGATGTCAATTCCTTTGCATGAAGACTTGAGTTGATAGTCTAAAAGAGTCTCAAAGAACTTAGCTTCATCCGAAGTGAAGGTTCCAGCTCTTTTTGACATTTGCATCACTAACTTATTAATCAATTCAGCTTGAGTAATCGATTCTTGGCCATTGTATGTTTGACCAATGTAACGATGTTTGGAGTAAGTAGTTTGGAATATAACTCCCTTGTCACTTTAGGAATGGTGTCGAGAAGGAATTTGTGAGTGTCTTATCTTGCCATCTTCTCCAATTCCTTTTGGAAATCTCCACCTGATAAACTTCGGACGTGTTCCCTTTCAGCTTGCATCTTTTCATTCTCGTCATGAAGATACTATATCCGAGCGAGAACAATTCAAATTTTCTAGAGTATGTCTTTCTTTCTCGACCGCTTGACAGCTTTAACGATTCGAGTCTTTGCATGAAAGATCCAAGATGCAGTTGGCTTCTTCACCGATGCGATGTGGATCCGGGTTGTTCTTTTGATGGTGGTGGTGAAGAGTGAGAAGATGAATCTGATGATGATGAGATATGAGGAGACTCTGAGTCCTTTGGTGGCTCGAAGTTTCCTCCCTTTGAGGCGGGACTATCTAGAAGAAACTTATCATACTCAACATCTTCTTCATTTCCACTTAGCCTTTTTCATCGATTTATCTTTCTTGGACTTTTCGGGTTTCGGTTTTTCAATGTTATAATCAATAGAATCTTCCGCGCTTTTGTTGTTGCTCAAGAGTGGTGGCACCGCATCCCTTATCGGGTTGATTAACCGCATCGGATTTGGTGAAGGTTGAACTCCACCACTTGATCCTCCGGGGCCACCCATTTGATCCTTAGCAAATTCTTTTTCAACGTGTTGGAGTCTAATGAATTTGAACTTCCTTCCGTATGTTGCACTCTAGTTCCGCTCTTCATCTGAATTCTTCTTCTTGTTGTTGCTCAATGACTGAGTCTTCCTTTGGTCTCCCTTTGTTGGTGGACTGGAGGAGGTTTAGGTACCGTTGGGGTAGTGTCATCTTTAGCAGTTTCAGTAGAAATGATCTCTTCATCCGATGCGTACCTTCCGAGTCCTCATCTAGTTGGTTTTGCGGTTCAGATTTGGGAATACGGGAATAGGAATAGCTTCCTTGGCGAAGGAACTCTCCTTTGCTTCCGTGTTTCCTCTTGGGGAACTTCCTTGACTCTCAGTGCTTGCAAAGACTTCCTCCACTTCCTGTTCGGTTTTCCTGTAGGTGTACCAGAAGATTTTATCATCAAGAGGAATCCAACTTTGTTCTCTTCCACAACAACCAAATATCTTCTATAAGAGTAGAGCTTTTTGAGTTCATCTGAGAGAAGGTGATCTGGCAACACAACACCTTGTTTCTTGGTAGTTGACTCCTTGAATCTGACAGTTAGAGTGGGTTCAGTCAACATGTTCGAGATTGCTCCGGGTCATTGATTCTTTGGGGATATCAGGTTATATCCAAGTGCTCTTTGAATCAACAGCTTTAGTATATCCGATATAAGGAATCTTTGAGCCAAGCTTTTTGAGGAATGTCATCATGTCATCCACATATCGAGCTTCAACTTCGATGTGCTTCATGTTGATTAGAGCCCAAAAGAGTTGCAGTTCCACGAGCTTGGGATGCTCATAGCCGCCACGACCGAAACCGATTTTGTGATGATGATATAAAGGGTTCTCCAAGGTTGAGGAATATGTTCTTTAGATCCTACGTGAAGTGCTTATTGATTACTCCCAAGCTTCGCCGTACCTCAATATCAATCAAAAATTGCAGGACGTCTCTTCAGAGGTGCAGCAGAGAATTCAATTGGTATGATGTCAGAATGAGGAGAACAGCCCTTAAGTCCTGCAGGAGTGATGGTGAGTTGTTTGTGGTTGAGAGCCACCATCACAGTCATTTCTGACCTTTGATCATTTGCATAGTATTCCGAATTGCGAATGTAGATCTCCTGAACATTGGCAGAAGTTGGTGAGCATGTTCTGATAAGGATGGTTCTTTAGAATGTCCACTGCAACGAGGCAAGAAGATTCCGAAAGCGGTGAGAGTTTCAAAGTCAACACAAAGATTATTCTTTCCAATCTTCATCGGATAACCATGGGGAAAAATATCAGAAATGGTGAGAACATTTGGTGCATCCACATTCATTTGAGCTTCCATGTCGCGTGATCTCAAACACATTTAGCCAAAAGAACCAACATATCGAAAGACATAATGTTAGTCAACATATGGTTTTATTGTCTAATTATTGAATGTGCAATGTCGATGATTGTTACGAGTCCAAAACGTCACTTGTTTGTTCCAAAGAGTCCAATGACGTCGTGAAAAGTTTTGAGAGTTAGTTAACTTTAGGTTTTAAAGTTTATGTTATCACATATTTTCACAACACATTATACATTTAAGCTTATTAGTGACATTATTAGTTTCGTGATGTTATGATTTATTTATTTACAAGTTTGCACGCGTAACAATTCACAATGAAGGTTTGATCAAGGCTTAGGCGTAGAAATGGTAGCTTATGCATAAACAAGAGTTATAATGCGTAAACGCAAGCTTATGCGTAGGATTCTTACTTACGCGTAAGAAATATTACGCGTAGGAAAAGGGGACCTTATGCGTAAGAGCTTACGCCGTAAGCGTATATAAACCTTACGCGTAAGGCTTACTCGCAAGAGTAGACCTTATGCGTAGAGGTCACTGTTTACGCATATCCTTCACAGGATACGCTTAGTCCCTTTGTAGAACCTTATGCGTAAATGCTACGCCGTAAGATTATTCTTACGCATAGCACCTTGCTACGCGTAAGGTGATCCTTATGCGTAGATTGTTAACATGACCTTGATTCTGAATTTTACGAGTAGCAAACCTCAAATAAAATCATCATAACATCAATATTTAACACCCATTCATTCCATTGTATAAAATTTACTCATCATGGCATGAAACACTCATATCAAACAGCTTACGCGTAAAGAACCTTATGCGTAAACCAAAACCCTAATAGTTTCATGAGATTACGCCGTAAGAAATCTAGCCACGGAATTTACACCAAAGTTTTTTGGTGGTTTTAGATGTCATGTGAGTGTAATAACCAAGTTTTAACATCAAACTCTCAGTGAATCAAAAGTACCTAAATCTCAAGAACATTAAACCCTAATTTCTAATTTCAATCAATTAGTGTTTCGTTGTTTTAAAGACTGATATCATCAATTCACCATAATAACAACATCACACAACAATCTTTTTGACCAAAAACATTTATATTTGAAAATACCCAAACCCACGCATAAACCCTAGTTTTTCAAAATCAATCAATACGTGATTCTCGGGTGCTTTTGAGTAGAAAAATGGTATCAATGATGTTTAAGAGACGTTTTGACACAATTTTCTTAAGCACAAACACTTAAACACGATTATGTGTTCTAACACTTACGCGTAAAACACAAAATCAACCATTAAATCTTAAGTTTTAACCGTTGGATTTGCATGAAATTCAAAACCATTGTTTAAAAACTTGTTAACCAACACAAAATCACTTACAAATTGAAGATTAGGTAACCGGATTTGAAGAACGATTCTTAAGCGTAGGATTAGTTTGGTGGAAAATATTAAATGTGATGAGTTAGGGTTAGGTGGAGTAGTTTTATTAAAATAACTTTAAGCGTTTGGCACTTTCAGTCCCTCCACCTTTTCCATTTTCATCCAAAGCCTTTTAACTTCCTTTTTTGGGTACGAAACGAAGAATATTTGGAAATAACTTTGACGACACTCCCCCTCGACTTAAGAAATAATGAAAATTTATAAATTTTAGTCCGAGGAGTGTCAGAAACCAGAAATGACCACCATTTAAAGAAACAACCGGGATAATGTAACATGCAAGTACACGGTTATTTTGAAACAGTTAAGTATTAAATTTTCTCCCCCTCAACACTTGATCGGTAAAAATACTAAATTTTGAAAGATTAGAGTGTTGACTGAAGAAATGTACTTGCCGTGTTAAGAGAAAAATAGATAGAAGAATATTTTTGTTGTTTTATCTGATTTTATATTTTTGTATTTTGTTTTTGAAAAATATTTACAAAAGAGATTTTGGTGTTTGACTGGTTTTAAGAATGTTTTAAGAGTTCATCCAGTTCCTCTTGAGTCAAACACCGCATACCAATTCGTTGGACCAACTCATTATACCTAGCGTGAGAGCTAAGGCTTTGGTGAGTAGATCGCCAATTGGTATTCTGTACTCCACAAAGTATAATTCAACAAGACTACCTTGTTCCACGTGGTCCTTGATGAAGTGATATCGAAGATCGATGTGCTTTGACTTTGAGTGTTGCACTGAGTTGCACGAGTTAGCAATAGCACCGATTGTCACAAGATATCGGGATTCTCGTTAAATACGTGAACCATAGTCTTTGAGTTGTGTTCTCATCCAAATGACTTGAGCACACACGCCGACATGGCTACATATTCTGCTTCGTTGATGACGCGATGTATAGTCCTGCTTCTTCGATTGCCAAGATACCAGTTTGTCACCAAGAAATTGTAGAGCTCTTGAAGTACTTTTCCGAGAGTCTAAGCAGCCTGCGTGATCGGCCCAAAAGCTATTAGTTCAAAACCTGTAATCCTTTTGGATACCGTGATCCCCAAATTAATGGTTCCCTTGATTTATCAGAGGATTTTTTTAGCCTCTGAGAGGTGGGTTTCAGCTTGGTCGCGATGATAACGGAGCAAAGATAAACAAGCAAAGACAATATCAGGTCTGATGGCTGTTAGATACATGAGAGACCCAATAATACTACGGTATTTTGTAGGGTCAACTAGTTTCCCATGCAAATCGGCGTCCAGCTTCTTGGTATGTGACATTGGTGTGGCATAAGTATCACAAGTATTCATTCCGAATTTGTTCAGAATTTCAAGGGCATATTTTGACTGACTCAAGAAAATACCATGGGGTGATTGATGAACTTGCAGTCCTAGAAAGAACGTAAGTTCACCCATCATGGACATTTCAAAATGTTTCTTCATTAGTTTTGCAAAAGCGATTGAGTACTTTTTATGTGTTGACCCAAAAATGATGTCATCCACATAAATTTGAACAATTAAAATATGTTCCCCGTGATATTGTATGAAAAGAGTTGGGTCGACCGAATCTTTGGTAAAGTTATTGGCAATGAGGAAAGATGATAGCTTATCATACCATGCCCGAGGAGCTTGTTTGAGACCATACAGAGCTTTGTTCAATTTGTAGACATGGTTCGAAGCGGATCAACGAATCCTTCTGGCCGGCCGAAATAAACTGCTTTTTCAGCTTGACCATTCAGAAAAGCAGCTTTTGACATCCATCCGAAAGACCGTTATGTTCATATGAGCTGCGAACGCCAGAAATATCCGAACAGCCTCAAGACGAGCAACCGGAGCGAATAATTCTTCAAAGTCAATACCCTCTTCCTGTTTATAACCCTTAGCCACCAACGTGACTTGTTTCTGATAACGTTCCCTTCAGCATCCAATTTGTTTTTCCAAATCCATTTGAGACCAATGACGAGACCCTGTTGGTCTTTCAACCAGTCCCCATACTTCAAGACGTTTGAATTGGTTGAGTTCTTCTTGCATGGATTCAATCCAGTTATCTTTTGTCATTGCATCCTTTATGTTTTTGGGTTCAGCTTTGCATAAAGGAGTGCATAAATGCAATGTTCACCGTCTATGTGAAGACGCTGTCTCGTGACGACCGGTTGATTCGGGTTGCCAATAATATTTTCCAGAGGATGATCTTTTGTCCATCGATGTGTAGAGGGTTGATCTTGGTATACATTATGCGATTCGAGGATTCAAATGGTTTGTAGATGATTCCGCGACATCCGGTGCAGCAGTTCATTAGCAAACGGTTAAAGAACGATTTGGATCAAAATCTGCAGTGGGGGTACTTCATTCGAACATCATCACCGTTCTGCCGTTGGAAGCAGCTTTGTTCAACTGCTGTTGTAGAGTCAACGGTGGTGCTTCTTCAAATGTAGTTGTTGTAGCAGTGTATCGTATATGAGTATTATCGTTGAGTAGCGAAACATGGATACACCTCGAGCACGTTCATCAATATCGCCACCGAATCAGAGGATCAAATAGCCTTTCCATTTGTTGACGAGTAAGGAGGGCTTATTTCACCCGATGATGGGTTTGGGGAAGTTTAAGCGGTTGTGACCGGTTCCAAGTCTGTTATACCGTAAGCCATTTCAAGTAAGCTCATCAAAATTAGCATGAATCGCATTTCTATAACCCTGCTTTGTACGACGATTCCGATCCGTAACCTTTGAGTTCTCACAGATCCAATAAATACTCCAATGTCGCTTTGGCTTTGAGCTTTCCAAAGTCATCACGATCATTATTCGGATAGCAAAGGGATCCAAATACATGAAAGTGTTTAAGATTCAGTTTACGGTTGTGGAGAAGCTCAAATGGTGTTTTGTTGTGACGTTTTGTGATCATTGAACGATTCTGAGTGTAGCATGCAGCTTGAGACAGCTTCACCCACAAGTAATCTGGAAGTTTAGCATTGATTAACATCGTTCCGGCAGCTTCCACTAACGCATTTGCTTCGTCTTCAACAACTCCGCTTTGTTCTGGTGTGCGGGCAATAGATGTTTGATGCTCAATTCCCACTTTCTCATAATATTCCCGAAGAGTTTGATTCACAAATTCAGTTCCTTTGTCTGTTCTAATTTGTCTAACGGTGTTCGAGTCAATTTGAATTTTCGTGAGAAAGGTGATGATCATCTGTGTAGCTTGATCTTTACTTCGAAGAAAATAAACCCAAGTCCATCTTGAGTAGTCATCAACAATTACCAAGATGTAGCGTTTTCCATTTATCGTCTGCACGCGCATCGGGCCACACAAATCCATGTGAAGAAGATGAAGCACATGCCGAGAGTGGTTCCACCTTTGAAGGAAAATGAGCACGAGTGCTTTTCCCTTGTTCACAAGATGAGCATAGGTGATCTTTAGAATACCGGAATCGTGGGAGACCTTCAACAAGTTTGTGTCGAGCAAGGTTGGTTATGGTTTGAAAGTTTAGATGTGATAGACGACGGTGCCATAGCCAAGATTTTGTAGATGTAGCCTTTGAGAGTAAACAAATGGGAGATGAAGCAATCATGTCTTGCATGGAGATAGCGTAGAGACTGGATGAGCGTTGGCCAGACATAAGATCATTTCCTTGTAGATCACGAATGTAACAAGTTTTCTCCCTGAAAGCGACTTCCAAGTCTCCATCACAAAATTGACCAACAGAAAAGAGATTGTGACCGAGGCATTCCACATAATAAACCCTGCTAATTTCGATGTTGCCATTAATGTAATCTCCGTAGCCCATGATAGCTACGAAGTGATCATTCCCGAATCTGACAGTGCCAATGAACTTTGAAACAAAGTTTGATAATAGTTTAAGGTTGCTTGTCATGTGTTGGGAACATCCGCTATCAACAATCCAGAGGATGATCTCAGATCACTTGCATTAGACAACGCGACACGATGGAATAGAAGTAGATGTGGAACCCGGTGTTAGAGGGTTCCTCCAGCTTATAGTTGAAATACACACATCAATGATTTTAGGCATCCATTTAAATCCTAGTGTATTATGTAACCATTTCTACCATCTCCAACTAGTCTGAGCTTTAGTCTTAGTGAATGTGCTAGGTGGTACAACAATCCTTGGAGGTGATACGAACTACAGGACATCAAATCGCTTTTAGAATCTAAAGAAGTCGGTTTACCAAGCACAGACTTAGAAGTATTAGTGGGCCTAGAGGTATTCCGAATCTTAGGATTCGTAAACGTGACAAGATAGCCTTAGCAACACATTTATCATGACAATCAGAACGCATACTTTTACTACATATAACACAAGAAGCATCAGACTGAATATCAAAAGTACTTAAAGGTTCAGCATTAGTTACAACAATTTTTCCATTACATTTGTCGCAATATCTAAAGGGTGCAATGAGTCTTATTCAAAGTCCTACGGTGTTCTTCTACTTCAACATTCTTTATTTGTCTTTTCTTAGGTCGCAACTTCCTATTCTTCCTTGTATTGCTCCTAGGCTGTGAAGTGCGGACATTTGAAAAAGAGGCAACTAGTCCCTGTTTCAAAGAGAGGGAAGCACATTAGAAACTTGTGTTTTGTCAAGAGGTATTCTCGGGACATGATTGCTAAGTGTTACCAGTGCAACTCTCTTAATGATGCTAGGCTGAACTTGTTCATACTTTCCTAACATTTCCTTTAACTTAAAAATAGTGTGCACCAGCTCTTGATTTTCGTGAACGAAGATTTCCAAAGAAAATTCATGACTTCTTTAGTGTATGCAAGATAATGATCAAGTTCGTTGGATGCTTCATCACGAGTCTGTTTGAGTAAATAAAATATGACACCATATTCCTTTTCAACTTTTGCAAGTTCTTGTTCATATTTTGAGATTTGACACTTGAAAGACACGTTTTGATCATCCGGTTGCTCAATTTTTGATCGTAAGATTTTGCACGCAATGGCGATTTTGTTTTGAAACACAAGTTGTTGATCGTGAATATCTTTTTGGCACCAATTAAGACGACGTATTGTAGTTGAAAGCTCGTTTGACAATCGCTCATTTTCAATTTTAAAGACTCGAACTAAAGCACATTATCCGTATTTTCAACAGTTTCAATGAATCAACAGATTCACAGATATAGAATCGATGCATATGGCAAAGAATGCAATAACACAACATTATAGATATCTACAGATTTATAACATCTTCCAAGAGTCGATCAACATCTTTTCTCAATAATTTCTTTTATGCTTAGTATTTGAAATTGATGTTTCGTTTTCTCAAAAACTGCTCATGAGACCAAGTTCCTTGTGAAAATCCCTTTCCCAATATAGTGCACAGTTTTTCAAATTTTTGACATGGGGTAAAATTTGTTTCTGAAATATATCTCGTTGTTCTCGTGTACAATGGCGAGGTAAAATGTTCAACTTTTATTTCGTAATGAAATTCAATCGCACGCTCCAAAAGTTTGATGTCGATAAGAAAGTGTCAAATATTTGATAACATGACAACTTTCGCTTTTGTTTTACTTCACTAAGTGAGGGTAAAGGACCATTAATTTTTGCACCATTGTGTTGGGAACTAACTTAAATCGTGTGACAACCAAAGGTGTGTTTGAAGTATCTTGTTGTGTGACAAAAGTTACGGTTCTCGAATAGTTAAATGGTTTTTTATAAACAACATTTTCCATTTTGACCGACTCGCCATCCGCATCTAATTCCTCCATTCGATTATATTCAACAATAGTCATAATTGAATCATCAATTCTATGTTCTGCCGTAAACTCAGGATTTGGTTTGAATGCTCTGTTTGAAAACTTGGGTTTATAATCAGCAAGAATCGGACCATATCCATTTGGGTTTGGTTTAAAAGTAAACTTTTGAATCGTTGTGATTGACTCACCATGTTTATAAACAACATTTCGAAACTCTTTGATTTCTTTTGTAAGTCGACAATTTCATCAAGATATTTATCTATTCGTTTCGTCGAATGCTTTTTGTACTCAGAGAACTGTTTTTGACAAGTTAACAACTCATCCTTGGCCTTTTGAGTTTCCAAAGTAAGAGTGTTAAGTTGTTTTTTATGTTCATGTTGCAGTTGTTCTATTTGAGACAACAAAGCCTTCTTTGATGCGGCTAGATCACGTATCTCTCGTTCTAAAGCTTTTTCGTTTTGATGAGATTTAGCAAAAGCGACTTCAAAACCTTTTTCCCGTTTTTATTGAATTTTAAAAACGTTGAGTTGTCGATTTAAGCAATCGTTATCCCCGGTTAACAAATGCATTTTGAGCTTTTAATTTTATATTATCATTATGATAACGTTCCACTCGGTATTGTTGGTCTTTAACTAAGGTCCGAGCTCAAATCTCGATCAAACATATCATCATTTTGTTCAACGGGAGTCTCAACATGGTCATTGTTTAGATCCTCAAATATAACCACGGAGTCAACTTGATCATCAATGGTAACCATAAGGTCATCTTGATCATGAAAGATAACTACGGGGTCTAGTTGATGATCATCAGAATGAGATGTAGAAGGCTCATGTTGAACACTTTGATCTATGTCGATGCGATGTTGGCGGAGATATCAGTTCATTAATGATAATTCATTGTTCAGTACTGAGACAAGCCGCCGTGTCATACAATGGGCTTGTGTCACTTATGTGTAGAGCTTGCATTTGTGCCATCAACATCATCTGCCTGCATTAGACTGCAAGTCCTCCATATCATCATCAGAATCTGCATCCGCCATAAAGCTCTGTTCCTTGTTGGTAAGAGTTCCACCAGCTTCATCCTTAAGAGCCAAGAGCAAAGCCTCTTTGAAATAAGCACTTCCTCTTGTCCTTGGTTTTAGGACATGCATTAGCCAGATGACCCTTCTCATTACAGTTATAGCATCGAAGACCATTAACCCCATTCTGAGCATTCCCTTGTTTAACCACTTGAGCCCTTTGTCAGCTGCGGAGCACCCATGTTATTCCTTCCCATAGCATTGAACCCTTGACCACCTCCCATCTGACGACCATAACCACGATTTTGAACTTCAACGCGTCCATTGTTCACAACAGCCTGATTTCTTGTATTAGATGAGGAACGAATGCGATTGTTGGATTTGTTTGTATAACAGCCAAATGCTTTAGCAATCATAACAAATCCTTGTTGCAATTGATCGAAGGCATCGGAGTCCTCATCAGCTTCACTGTAAAGAGCTTGAGCAGTGTTGTTGTTGTATGGAACCAATTGATTTTGTTGAGGTTGTTGTTGTGACGGATCAGAAGGTTTGATGGTTGCAGTTGTTTGAGGAGCGGGTTGAGGAGCTTGTTGAGGAGGAATATTTGTTTAAGCCCACAAAGCAAGTTTTTGATTGTCCGGAAGTGATGGTGAAATAGTTTGACCACAGAGAATCCTTTCCTTATCAACTTCTTTTTGGTGAGGCTTCAGATAGTCGTACAACAATCCGTAGGTAGCATGATGCATATCTTTAGCATGACGGAGAAAAATGACATACTTCTCCGATTCCGGACCAAGACTACTTAGGAACTTTGTGTTGACAGCAATTCGTGGCATGATGATATTGTGTTTGTCCAAATCATTAATGATGTCTGAAAAGCGATGATGATAAGATTCTAATGACTCTCCTGGTTCAATCATGAAGTGTTCATAAGTCAAGTAGATTTTGGATTCCATATCTTCCTGATTGAGTGTTGTGCCTTGTATAAGAAGATGAATTTGTTCCCACATTGCTTTTGCAGTCTTTTGAGCGTCAACACTTCGAAGGATTGGATTGGGTAATCCTAAAAGGATGTATTGCATTGCAAGTTCGTCGGCTTTAAAGTGTAGAAGTTGATCACCCGTGAGATCTAAAACAGTTGCAATGTTGGTGACATCATCTCTTGGTGGAACAGCATTAGGATCTCCGGGTGTAACGAGAGTAGGTATCTGAAATGGACCTTCCATAATGACCTTCTTTAGAAACTTTCCATGTGGCTTCTTTAGA
>OU343219.1:195219619-195353907 GCA_910596185.1 Chrysanthemum makinoi | reverse complement strand
AATTTTACTCAAATTAAATTTGATTTTTTTTTTTTTTTTTTTTTTTTTTTTTTTTTTGATGATGTGTTATGGATCTTTAAAGGATAGATGTTGTTTAGGTTTATGTAGATTAGTAGCAGAAATCCAAACTTGCAGAAGAAACTCGCAAGAACCAAACTCGCAGAGAAAAAACTCGCAAGAACCAAACTCGCAGAGAAGAAACTCGCAAGAACCAAACTCGCAAGAACCAAACTCGCAGAGAAGAAACTCGCAAGAACCAAACTCGCAAGAACCAAACTCGCAGAGAAGAAACTCGCAAGAACCAAACTCGCAAGAACCAAACTCGCAGGAAGAAACTCGCCAAACTGCAAACTCGCAGAAATTCGACAGAAACTCGCCAACTCTGCAAACTCGCAGAAATTCGGACAGAAACTCGCCAACTCTGCAAACTCGCAGAAATGCAAGACAGAAACTCGCCAACTCTGCAAACTCGCAGAAATTCAGACAGAAACTCGCCAAAACTTATGAGAAACTCGCAGAAATTCAAAGAAACTCGCTAATCTTCATGGCTAACTCGCCAAAACTCATGAGAAACTCGCAGAAACTCAAAGAAACTCGCTAATCTTCATGGCTAACTCGCCAAAACTCATGAGAAACTCGCAGAAACTCAAAGAAACTCGCTAATCTTCATGGCTAACTCGCCAAACTCGCCAAAACTCATGAGAAACTCGCAGAAGAAACTCAAAGAAAAGCTAATCTTCATGGCTAACTCGCCAAACTCCCCAAAACTCATGAGAAACTCGCAGAAACTCAAAGAAACTCGCTAATCTTCATGGCTAACTCGCCAAACTCGCCAAAACTCATGAGAAACTCGCAGAAATTCAAAGAAACTCGCAGAAACTCGTATTCAGTCCAAAAAGTTCATAAATTTCAATCTAAAACACGTTTTTAAGTACGGATTTCTATTAAATCTAATCAATATTAACCTAAATTATCCCTTGGCTCTGATACCACTTGTTAGGTTACCATGTTAACACAACAATATATATTTCTAGAGAGAGAAAGTTATAGAGAGAGAAAGTGGAAGGAACTAATGAATGATTAGTGAAAATGATAATTGCAATTAGAACCAACAACCCTCTCCCTTCTAGGGAGGGGGTATTTATAGTGTTTACATAAGTAGGGGTGTTTCCCCTTGGTTCTAGAAGAACCTTCTATCACAGCTCATGGGCTTACTACATGAGCTGTGAAATCAATTACAAACATTTATAAACCATATTTATTAACGACCTATTACAAATGAAATGACCTACACTTTATAATAAAACATGTTCCTAACAAATAGCACTTTTATTATCATAGTACAAAGGGATTTTGTTGAATTCAAAGCCATAGTCAGATAATTGGGATCTCATCCATAGGATTTGAGCACAACAAGATGACATGGCTATGTATTCAGCCTCTGTAGAGGAAATAGAAGTACTCATTTGCTTCTTTGAAGACCAGCTCACAAGCTTATCACCCCGAAACTGAGCACCTCCAGACGTACTTCGACGTGTATCTTGACATCCTGCATGATCAGCATCTACATAGGCTGTTAGTGACATACCGGTGTCCTTCGGGTACCAAAGTCCCATATTGATGGTTCCTTGGAGATACCGAAAGACCCGTTTAACCGCTTCAAGATGCTTTTTTGGTAGGCTTAGCGATATCTAGAACACATGCAAACAGCGAACAGATATGCGGTCTACTGGCGTGAGGTACATCGGGGATCCGATCATACTACGATATTTCGTTTGGTCTACCATGATTCCTGAGTGGTCCTCATCCAGTTTAGTACGCTCTATCATGGGAGTGTCAACGGGGTCACTAGAATCAAATCCAAATTTCTTTAAAATCTCATTTGCATATTTAGATTGATTTATAAAAATGCCTCCGGGACTTTGTGAAATTTGTAATCACAAGAAAAATGACATTTGTCCCATCATTGACATTTGAAATTTGGAACCCATTTCATTTGAAAAACGATCACATTCATTGGGATCAGTCGAGGCAAAAATAATATCATCAACATATATTTGAACGTGAATTAAATGTTTTCCTGACTTTCTGGTGAACAATGTCGGATCAACTGATCCTTTGCTGAATCCAGTAAATAGAAGAAACTTTGATAGCTTATCATATCATGCCCTTGGAGCTTGCTTTAAACCGTAAAGAGCCTTCTTCAGACGATAAACGTGAGTAGGATGCTTGGATTCACAAAAGCCTAGGTTGGTGACGTATACGACTTCTTTAAGATCTCCGTTGAGAAACGCCGTTTTTACATCCATCTGATAGACTACCATGTTCTTACTTGCAGCATTAGCCAAGAAGATTCTGATTGCCTCGATACGAGCAACAGGAGCAAATCATTCTTCAAAGTCAATACCCTCCTCTTGACGGTATCCTTTTGCAACCAATCGAGCCTTATTCTTTAAAACATCACCATGCTCATCAAGTTTCACTTTGAAGATCCACTTTAGAGCAATGATCATAGCACAATCTAGAGCAGGTACTAATTCCCATACATCTAGTCGATCAAACTCATGAATTTCTTCTTGCATGGCACTGAACCAGTTGTCTTCATTCATAGCAGTTTTGACGTCTTTTGGTTCGATCTTAGAGAGTATAGAGTTAAGGAAGCACCATAAGGCATCGGTTGCAAGTTGTCAACGAGTGGATACTGAACGAGAAGGGTTTCCAATGATGTTGTCCAATGGGTGATCATGTGTCTACTTTCTAAGGTGTTCATATGGTTGTTGTTGAGGAACAGAAGTAGCAGAGTCGATATCTCCGGATGAAGATGGTTCTAATGATGATTCAGGAGCAAATATGTTTTCAAATGGAGCATTCTTCGGGAGTAGCAAAGGGATTAACTTCATCATGGGTGCCAAAAACAATTCCATGTTGTAGATTCGATGATTGATGATTTTTTGATGAGATAGAGTGATCAGCAGCAGGCGCTTCTTGACTTAGTGACATGGAAACTGAAGGGTTAACTTCATTGACAGGGATAGGGCAGGCCTCTGATGATGGAATTGAAAGATCATTAGCCCTTGGCTCATAGTGTTCATCAAACATAGGATCAAATAATTTCTTCAAATCATCTTCTGAAGGAGGTACATAATGAGTTGCTGGTGAGGGATTTGAAACGAGAGTAGAACTGATAGGACTACTTGATGATAGTTGAGATGCGGGTCGAATGGATTGTCCTGGAGCCATTTGCCCGGACAGCTCATCAACGTGACGTGAGTAGTTTCCATGATATCTCGAGTTCTTTTGTTGTCGGATTAGTAACCCTTCTTGGTAGATGCATAACCTACAAAAACCCCAATGTCCGCCTTAGCTCTTAATTTACCTAAATCTTGACCGTCATTTGTTGGGTAGCACAAAGCACCAAACACACGAAGGTAGGAGAGATCAGGTTTTCATTTATGGACAAGTTCATATGGAGTTTTTCCATGAGAGGTATGTATAAGGGAACTATTTTGGGTGTAGCAAGCAGTGGCAATGGCTTTCGCCCATAGAAACATTGGAACCTTTGAATAAATTAGCATTGTTCTTGCGGCTTCCACAAGAGTTAGATTTCATCTTTCAACTACACCGTTCTGTGAGGAGTTCGTGGAACACTTCTTTGATGACTGATCCCAACACTTTCATAAAACTGAATTAAGTCTTTGTTAACAAACTTGTACCATTGTCTGTTCGAACAATTCTTAACGGTATTGTTGAGTCGAACTGAAGCTGTTGATAAGTTTGATGATGACATCTGGAGTTTCATCCTTTGTCCTCAAAAACTTTACCCACGTAAATCGAGAGTAGTCATCAACAATGACTAGAATGTATTTCTTCCCATTTATTGGTTGCACTCTCATTGGTCCGCACAGATCCATATGAAGGGTATGAAGAACTTCCAATATTGAGTTTGTGGGTTTTCGTTTATGGGCATATTTTGTGCTTTTTCCCAATTGGCAAGCTGAGCAAAGATGATCTTTTTCATATTTTAATCTGGGTAAGCCTCTGACAAGGTCCTTTCTGGACAGGTTATTCATGGTGCCGAAGTTCAAGTGATTGAGACGACGATGCCATAACCATGACTTTGTTTTCGAAGCCTTTGACAACAAGCAAATTGGAGAGGACTTCATCATGTCTTCGATAGATATGGTGTATAGATTTGAACCACGGGTTCCTCTTAATAGTTCCACACCATCGAGTTCTCTAACGAAACAAGTATGTTTTCTAAATGCCACTTCTAGATCAGAATCACAGAATTGACCAACAGAAAACAAGTTATGACCAAGACCTTCAACATAATATACCTTGAAGATTACACTTTTGCCAACGACATAGTCACCATAACCCATAATTGCTCCAAAATGGTCGTTCCCGAATCTAACAGTCCCGATGAATTTACTCACGAAGTTCATGAGCCATGAGCGATCTCCAGTCATATGCTTGGAACAGCCTGAGTCCAAGTACCACAGAACGATTTGAATGATCTGCAGTTGAACACATACAAGAATGGATAACTGGATAATTGGGATCCCCGTGCAAGAATGGGTTCCATTTGGTTAGTAACAGTTATTGGAACACCCACATTAGAGGTAGAAACAATGGACTCATTAGAAATAGATGCAGTGCTAGTGTCCGTATTTGACCTATTCAAAGTATGTTCGCTTCTTAAGGGAATAGTTCTACCAATAGGCATCCATTTTCTAGTGGGCATTGATTTAGCAACTTTAGGGCAAAGCTCATTAATCTTACGGCCAGTAGGTATCCATTGATAACCTATTTTACTAAATTTCCTTCCTGTGGGGTTCCACTGTTTTCTAACTTTGTTTCCCTTTGCCTTTTAGCCTTCTTAGCTTGATTTTAACATTAACAGTTTTATCAGGGGCATTTGACAGCATT
The DNA here is from genome assembly GCA_910596185.1 of Chrysanthemum makinoi. Taxonomy (NCBI): domain Eukaryota; kingdom Viridiplantae; phylum Streptophyta; class Magnoliopsida; order Asterales; family Asteraceae; genus Chrysanthemum; species Chrysanthemum makinoi. Next base: position 195,348,978 of record OU343219.1, on the reverse strand, counting down.
AGACAAAACATTCACACCACATTCATGATTAGTAAAAGAAATCAAGCAGTCATCATTACATGGTTTGCGAATAGTAGCAGAATTCGAATTAATTACAGTACGCTTATAGCTAATACTAGAATCCACACGATTCGTTTTATTCAACTCAAACTTAATATTCCTAGGGTGATCTTCTACTTTCTTCCAATGCACATTCTTAGCTTGCGAGGTCCTATCTTGCTTGGTATTGCCTGGAGGCTTTGACCCGCTTGCTTTTATGTCACTGATTACTCATGTAGAGGTAATTATGGGAACATTAGTTGGTTGATCTACTTTTTGCATTCCTGAATTAGACGCGCAGGGATCTGAACTACTTGAAGGCACATTAGTGTTCACTTTCTTAAAACTGGGCATAGAATGGTTTGTATGCTTGGCACTAGGCTTAGAACAAGGCATCACAGCTTTACCTTTCGCACCTAAGTATTTAGGACATGTTGCAATTAAACATTCTAGCAGCTCTTGAGATCGTTTTGATTCTAGCAACAGTGGAGATGATTGTAGGTACGTTGGTAGACATGTTAATAGATTATACGAGATTTTATAACTCTATGATTAAATCGGTAAATTGATTCTTTCACGGGATTTTACTAAATCAAGAGAAAACCGTATTACAAACAAAAGATCAACCAAGTCGCTGAGACCTAAGTCGCTAGATACAAGTCGCTAAAGCACCAAGTCGCTACACATTCAAGTCGCTAAAGAGCAACTCGCTAAGGTCCAAGTCGCTAACACCAAGTCGCTAAGAATTATGACAGCAAGTCGCTAAGCACCAAGTCGCTAGACACAATTAAGTTGCTAAAGAACAACTCGCTAAGATCCAAGTCGCTAGTATCAAGTCGCTAACAATTTACACTACAACTTGCTAACAATTTCTGAAGCAAGTCGCTAACCTCACCAAGTCGCTAGCCGTAGTGGAGAATCCACTAACTTGTACTATTTGTCGGCTTGTCTCAATAGACAAGTCGCTAGGCTCAAGTCGCTAACAACTAACACAGTAACTCACTAACTTTTACTGAAGCAATTCGCTACGATGAAAAACACAACGAGAACCAAGTCGCTAGCAAGAAAAACTTCAAAAACACATTTTTCAATCCAAAACAAGCTCAACCACAGTGATTCAAGCTTACCAAATCAAAACCAAGCACTTACAATGATTCTAAACACAAAAGTACACCCAAAATTCAAACTTTAACACTAGAAATGATCCAAATGATGCAAAAACCACTAAACTTTTTCAAACTCAAAAACCATCTAAAACCACAAGAAATCCAAGGATATGTAAGAGAGATGATCAAACCATAGCTCTTGATACCAATTGTTACATATTGGATTTCATAAACACACTAAACCAAAGATCAAAGAGGCGTATACTATGGAGTTTTAGAGAGAGAAAGAGTTAGAGGTTTTGGGAACTTAGTGAGAGAAAATGAAAGTATTATTATGAGCTCCAAATCTCTACCTTGGGAGGTAAAGAGTATTTATAGTCTTACACAAATCGCCACCTAAGGGCTGTGGATCAGGCATACAGTGGGTAAAGACTCGTCCGTCCTCCACGGTGATACTAAACTAAATACTACTTAACATTAAATAATCTACGACTACGAGCTTTCTAACGATTACATATACTTGAGGTGACCGACTCTTTAATGACCGGATTTACTAAATCCTAACAATCATCTTGAGCACCTTTTAAAGATTGTTCAAAAAGATTTTTCAAAATCTTTCAAAATATTTTGTGCTCAAGATAACTCCCTCCAAAACCCATTAATTGATTATGCTTTATTAAAGGGGGAGTATAAAACAAAAATGTTCCAAATTCATTCTTAAATCAAATCCATTTGTCTCCCCAAAAGATTCTAAAAATGTTGTTTAATCCGTTGATATAAAAAAATATCACGAATATGCTATTTTTGAGGGGGGGAAGACGTGATTAAAATGTGATCAAAAAATGTTTAATGATCGTTGTTTGAATCTCAAAAGAGCTCGACTCAGTTGAAACCATTGAATTGACGAGGAATCAAAGTCATTAAATGTACCACTTTGAGAAACTTGTGATAGACATGCACTTTCATGGGTCTAACCTCCTTTTCAAGGAGTGTTTACAGCTTCAAGTTAGTTATTAGAGCTAGTTGTCACCTAAAAACTGCCAATGGAACTCTTTAACTTAGCAACGTAACCGTGTCTCATGGGGAATTGTCTACCATGAGCCGATCAATTAAAAAAGTGCGAACTCTACCCTCACTGTGCAGATTTTTGTCAAAACTTATAAGCACATGTGAAGGGTGAGTGTTTCTGAAAATATAAAACTCGCGGAGTGTTTCAAACATGTTTTCAATCATAAACACTCTGGAGATTTTCAAAACAGGTTTTATGGCAACATGGGACAGTCATGGAGTTATAAGGTGACTAAGGATAGGAATATTCGTCCTATGATCCGCCAGAGCCAGAGGGATCTACCCAAGGACACCACCAATAGTTAGTATTAGAAGTCCTTAGGTATGATTGAAAAAAAAGGAGTAATGTGAGAAAGGAGAAAGAAGGGGTTGAAGAATTAAAAAGAAAAGTAAAAGAAATGGTGAAAAGAAATAGCCTTCCATATTCAACCTTAGGGCGTAAACCGGTTCAATTCATTGCTACTAGTTGTCACTAGATGACACGGTATTGAAGACAAGACGTCATGGACCCAGTGACGCCGCACTGCTAAATGTTCTAGCCACTCAATTCCTCTCAAAAGGGATTTGTTTCATTCTCACTGGGAACCCTACATAATCTATCGACTTTCTCTTAGAGATCGTTGGTATTAAAGGAGACCCTCTCCTAGTCTCCCTCAGAAAACCAATATGCACTAATTGAGTCTAGAGCCACAGATCATCAAAAAGATCTCATAGGAACACTTGACATTTCACGCTTGTTGTTCAACAACGATAATTCTAGAGTCACGAGCTAGCAAGCTACATTTATGAGATTCACATCCTCAAGAAATTCCTACAGTCAACATCAAGCAGTGATGTCACTTCGGTAATTTATTTAGCTTGTGTGTTCAATCTACACTAATCGATCACAGACTAAGATGATTCCATTATAGAGTCTGTGATGTCCTCAATCGTGATTAGATATTGTTTTTTGAATTGTGTGTCATTGATGTACACGAATCGCACCATGTCCAATGTCTTTGTCGTATTCCTGTTCAAGCGGTCATAGATACTTGTGTAATTCTGGTTGTCACTTAGCTTCACTAAAAGGTTCATGTAAGTATGTGTAGTTACGTTCCTAGAAATTAGATGTCTTTCTTCAGTATTTGTAGATCATTCTTTCATTGACAGAGTGAATTCAGATGTAGAGTAGTTGAATTCGTCTTTCATTCCCCTGCGATGTCAACCTTGTGAATAATCAAGACTTCTCAAGATAGATGTCAGTAACTACAATTCCTTTTAAGAGCATATTACACTACATCAATTGGAAATAGATTCACGGACTCATCGAGACTTCCTAAGGGAACGGCTGATTCTCAATGGATCAAGACTCAGTAGAACAATGTAGTAATCAACTTAAGAAGTACAATGATCAATTGGTGTCGTGACTTACCTAGGAAGCAGCTGCTGATGGATGCTGCGGAGGAAGAGATCGGGCAGATTCTCCATGCTCATACACAACATCACAAATGAAGTTCTCATCAAATTCAAAGGCAACTCAAAGTTAAAGATGATTCTTCGTCAATGTCAAACAATCTTCAAAGTTTAAAGTCGAGAACTTCATCATTGGAAACTCAAAGTCAAAAAGAAGTGTGAGCATAGTGGAGAATGACGTGGAGACGCCTATTCTAAAGAAGCTGAAAAAAGGCAGACAACACCTTTATCTGATCACAAAGCATGAAGGAGCGAAAATCAAGACTATTCTGTATCTACACACAAAGTTCAAGCTCAAGGAAAGTAAAGACCTAATCAAGTGGAGCATCTTTTGAATGACCACCCCTTAGGGGGAGATTGTTAGACTTGATAATAATTAATAGAAGTGATGGTCATTCACGGTTAGGAACTTTGTAACGTGTGTTAGATATCGTATCAGAATAGTCAACGGGCTCGTGGATTGGGCTAAGCTAAATGGGTATTAGTTATGTTAAGCTATCCTTTTATCTCTTGTAATCCAATCCTACCCAACCCAATCCATACGAGGCCCATGGAAAGCCCATTAGGGTGTTTAGTGCTTGTAGTATAAATACCCCTCAAATGTGTCATTTGAGGGGTGTGCTTGAGTGTGTTTTGTGTGTGTTTTTCTTTCAAGTAATACAAGTTTTCTCTTCATCTTTTTCTCTCTAACATGCACGAGATATCATACATTCAAGTCACCACTTTCCTTTCTTCTTCTTAATCTTTACGCATATCTTGTGTTTGGGTTTTACGTGTGTTCATCTTGTGGTAGTGTGGGTATACGCGTAAGGTTGATGTGAAAACAAGGTCCTACAAGATGGCTTTTGAGCAAAACAGCTTGGAACCCGGACATAACCATCTAAACTTCCCCCAAACCCCATCATCAGCTGAACCAAGCTTACAGCTTACTCGACGTCAAATGGAACAGCTATTTGCTCCTCTGTTTAGTGATGATATTGATCAACGTGCTCCAGATGTATCAAATGTTTCCGCTGTTCAACCTGATAATAATCCAATACCTGATACACCTGAAACAACAACAACTGTTGAAGAAGCACCTCCAATTGATTCTACAACAACAGCTGAACAAACCGCATCCAATGACGTTGAACCAGCTGATGATCTTTTGAACCAAGAAGTACCTACACCTGCAGATTATGATCCAAATGCGTTCTTTAATCCTTTTGCTAATGAAACTGCCACCTCTGATGTTGCGGAATCATCCACAAGACATTTGAATCCTCCTAATCTGCAGAATGTATATCAACATCAACCCTCAACACATCGTTGGACTAAATACCATCCTCTTGTGAACATTATTGGAAACCCGAATCAACCAGTCGTAACTAGACAACGCCTTCAGACCAACGGTGAACATTGCATTTATGCACTCACCGTCTGCCAAGCTGAACCCAAAAATATTAAAGAAGCCATGACATATGACAACTGGATTGAATCCATGCAAGAAGAACTTAACCAGTTTAAACATCTTGAAGTATGGGAATTGGTTGCAAAACCAACAGGGGTCTATGTTATTGGTCTGAAATTGATTTGGAAAAACAAGTTGGACGCTGAAGGTACGGTTATCAGAAATAAGTCACGTCTGGTGGCTAAGGGTTATAGACAAGAAGAGGGGATTGACTACGAGTAATCATTCGCACCAGTTTCTAGACTTGAGACTGTACGGATTTTTCTGGCATTCGCGGCTCACATGAACATCACGGTACTTCAGATGGATGTCAAAACTGCTTTTCTGAATGGTCAACTGAAGGAAACGGTCTATGTTAGTCAGCCAGAAGGATTTGTTGATCCATAGTTCCCTAATCACGTCTACAAACTGAACAAGGCTCTATACGGTCTCAAACAAGCCCCTCGGGCGTGGTATGATAAGTTGTCATCCTTTCTCATATATCACAATTTTGTCAAATGATCGGTCGACCCAACACTGTTCATACAATATAACGGGGAACACATTTTAATCGTTCAAATTTATGTGGATGACATCATTTTTAGGTCAACACATCTAAAGTACTCAAACGCTTTTTCAAAACTTATGAAAAAACATTTTGAAATGTCCATGATGGGCGAACTTATGTTCTTTCTATGACTGCAAGTTCATCAATCACCCCGTGGTATTTTCCTAAGTCAGTCCAAATATGCTCTTGAAATTTTAAACAAACATGGAATGCAAAACTGTGATACCTATGTCACACCAATGGCACAAACCAAGAAACTGGACGCTGATTTGCATGAGAAATTGGTTGACCCTACCAAATATCGAAGTATTATTGGGTCTCTCATGTATCTAATAGCTAGTAGACCTGACATTGTATTTGTAGTATATCTTTGCTCCCGTTATCAGTCGAGACCAACTGAAACTCACCTCTCTGAGGCTAAAAGAATCCTCTGATACATCAAGGGAACCATTAATTTGAGGATCTGGTATTCGAAGGATTCTGGTTTTGAACTAATAGCTTTTTCAGACGCTGATCATGAAGGTTGCTTAGATTCTCGGAAAAGTACTTCAGGTGCTCTACAATTTCTTGGTGATAAACTGGTATCATGGCAATCGAAGAAGCAGGATTGTACATCGCTGTCCTCAACCAAAGCAGAATATGTAGCCATGTCGGCGTGTTGTGCTCAAGTCATTTGGATGAGAACACAACTCAAACACTATGGTTACGTGTTTGACAGAATCCCGATATACTGCGACAATCGAAGTGCTATTGCAATTTCGTGCAACTCCGTCCAACATTCGAAGTCTAAGCACATCGATCTTCGATATCATTTCATCAAGGAGCATGTGGAAAAGGGTACCGTTGAATTATATTTTGTGGGTACTGGATATCAACTGGCAGACCTTCTCACCAAAGCCTTAGCTCCTGCTAGGTTTACTGAGTTGGTCCACCTGATTGGTATGAGGTGTTTGACTCCAAAAGAACTGGACGAACTTTTGACACATTCTTAAAACCAGTCAAACACCAAAACCTCTTTTGTAAATATTTTATCAAAAACAAAATAGAAAAATATAAAACTTCATAAAACTCAAAAATATTCTTCTATCCGAATTTCCTTCAACATCGCAAGTACAAATCTTCCGTCAACACTTTACTCTTTCAAACAATTCATTATTTTATCGATCAAGTGTTGAGGGGGAGAAAGTAAATATTTTTCTGTTTCATAAAACCTTGTACTTGCATGTTACCCAGTATTGGTTGTATCTTTGATAATGGTGGATTCGTTTCTTGTTTCTTGTCACTCCTCGGACCCAAATTTTTAAAATTTCTCTATTTTTAAAGTCGAGGGGGAGTGTCGTCAAGTTTCTTTCCAAACTTTCACTTCTTGCTTAACCAAAATAGAAGTAATGGGCTATGGATGAAAATGGTTAAGGTGGAGGGGCCAAAGTTGTCAAAAGTTTATACTTATTTTTACAAAACCTCCCATCTAATTTTACTTACATTTATTTCTAACATTAAATTCTTTAACAACCTCATCCCACGCCTATAATTCAATCTTCATATCCGTGTTATAATCTTCAAATTTGTAAGTGGTTTAAGTTTTCTTGAGTAATTCCAAACATAGGTTTTTAATGGTATACAAATCCAACGGTTTGATTTTACTCTAGGCGTGATTATATGTTTTACGCGTAAACATATGAACATGTGATCATGTTTGGTTGTTTGTTGTGAAATGGGAGTGTTAAAATGTACCTAATATCAATCCTTAAACTGTTTCCAACATCTAAATCAACCCAGAAAACGTTTTTAATCACTTTTCAAGATTTAGGGTTTATGCGTGAATTTGGGGGTTCTCATTTGTGAGTGTTTCTGTCTAATTAGAAGCTTGTAAGATGTTTGTTACATGTTCAATTAACCAAATACACCATTGAATTCAAACCAGAAACATCAAAACTGCATAATTAGATTTTTAGGGTTTAAGTATTCGTATAAATGGGTACTTTTGATTCTGGTGGTTTTATATGTTAAAACTTGTTTCATTCATCTAATACGGCTCCTAAGACATCCCAGAAATCATTTGGTTCTAATTACATGGTTAGATTGTTTAGGCGTAGGATTTGAATCCTTAGGGTTTAACTTTACGCATATGCTAACTTTAAGCGTAACCATTCTCAACTTGTGATAACATGTGATTTCGAAAGAGGTTGAATAAAAATGTCAACTGAAATGTTATGAATGATTTATTTCAGGTTTTACGCATGCAAAATCAGAATCAAAGGTAAAATTGGATTCTACGCTTAAGGATTACCTTACGCGTAGATGTTTACACGTAAGAGAAATCTTATGCGTAACTCTTACACGTAAGGTTCTACAAAGGGACTATGCGTATCCTGTGAAGGATATGCGTAAACTTGGAGTCTTGCGCATAAGGTTCACTCTTACGAGTAAACCTTACGAATAATCTCCCAACCTACGCTTACGCGTAAGAGGGACTCCTACGCATAAGCTTAGGTCTACACGTATTGTTATACAATGTTTACGCATAAGCTTACATTCTTACGCTTAAGCCATAATTTTAACTTTACTTATGAAATGTTACACGTACAAACCTGTAAATAATTTACTCATAACGTCAAAAGACCAAAATGTCACTAATAAGCTATAATGTTAAAATGTTGTATGAATGAGTGAAAATTTGGACCTTAAAATTCAAAATTATTATACTCACGAAACTTATCACGACTACTTTGGATTGTTTGACAACAAGTGACTTTGGACTCGTAACATTCATTAACATAACATAACATATTCAATAAATTGCACAATAATATCAACTTTTGACTAACATAATGTCTTTCGATATGTTGGTACTATTGTCTCAATATCTTTCAGATCACGATATGGACATCACCATGGAAAATGTTAACGCACCAAATGAGCTCACGATGGAAGACATATACCCAACTGATTACAACATGAAGATTGAAAAGAACAACCTCAGAGTTGATTTTGATAACTTCACCTGCTCTGAATCCTCTTGCCGAATTGCAGTGGATATTCTTAAGACTCATCCCTACAACAACATGCTCACCAACACAGCAACTGTACCAGAAATTTATATTCATCAGTTCTGGCACACAATGAAGAAAATTGATGGTCAAGATGCTGTTACAGTGACTCTCAACGATAAACAAGTCACCGTCACTGTTGCTGATTTACGAGCAATTCTTCTGCTCCCTGCTATCCAGCCTGATCAGTATGTGCCTATTCCAACTGAAGAGGCTACACTACAATTCATGGTCGATATTGGCTATGATGAAGCTGCAGGAATCATTACCAAGAATTCTTCGGTTGACTTAAAGAATATTCCTCAGCCGTAGAGAATTTTATACATCATGATCGCCAAGTCTATTTCCGGAAGAGACAGCGGTCATGAACATCCGAAACTAATGCACCTACAAATCTTCTGGGGCATGGTCAACAAGATGCACATCGACTATGCAAGTTTGATCTGGGAAGACATGATGTCTCACCTCAAGAAGCCTAGCACGAAGGTTTCTTTCATCAAATACACAAAGTTGTTGATCCAGAAGATACTCAGGGATAATCTGGACATCCCCCAACCATCATTCTGCATTGTTTGAGGCTACATTAAAAGTTGTCAGATTTAAATACTCATCAACAAAGAAACAAGGTGTAGTACTGACTGACTGCCTACTCACTGATGACATTAAAATTCTCCAATCGTATTCACGTTACCAAGAAGCAGTGACCTTAGGCAAAGTCGGATTCATGGATGAAAAGTCTTCCGCCATACCAGTCAAGAAGACCAGAAGATCGGGCAGTGCTAGAAGTGTAGCAAGCACTGGGAGTGCCCTAAAGTATCCAAAGAGGAATCCTCCCCGAAAAAGAAAAGTTCCAACTAAGGGTGCCATTCCAACTCTTAAACCGACACCTAAATTAGAGGACGAAGACTCCGAGGAGACTGAAACTGGTGAGGAGGTTCACTACTCAGAGTCTGTTACTGATGATACAACATCACTAAAGATTGCTGACAAGCCAACTAGTCCCAAATCAGACAAGGGAAAAACTCCAGTTACAGAGCATGAAGAAGATGAGAGTTCAGATGATGAACCAAAGGATGAGGAGAAAGACTACCACAAAACACTGAAGCATCTAAGGATTCAGCATGCTGCTACAGAATTTAACCTTCAACAAACTCGTGGCCCTGGAGGTTCAAGTGGTGGTGCACTAACCACACCAGTTTTCGATGCGGTTAATCAACACGATAAGGGAACTAGTACCACCACTCATGAATCAACGGAGCAACAGCAGCAAGAAGATGAAATCATCTTTGATTTTGAAGTAAAGGAAAAGGAGAAGGATGAAAAGATAACTGATGAAGACATTGAGGAATCTGCTAGGGAAAGAGCTGAAGAGGAAGCTCAAGCTAAAGTAAAAGAAGAGGCTAGGGTAAAGGCTGAAGAAGAGGCTAAAGCTCGCAAAGAAGCTGATGATTATATTCTAGATAATCCTGAACACAACCCGGAAGAAACTTATGAGCCACCAAAAGACCCTGAGCCTTCTCATGACTCATCATCTTCAGACTCATCATCTCACTCATCTCCACCACCATCCAAAGATGCTACCACAAAATCCACATCCAGATCTGTCAAGAAACCGACCAACACTTGGGCATCACGTGCTAAGACCAAAATTGTCAAAGCTGTCAGGCAAGTAAGGAAACGAAAGGTGGTCAACAAGAAATTCAATCAGCAGGCCAACAGACTAAACTTACTTCAAGACATGATGAACGAGTTTTCGGATGAAAGAGAACAGATCCAGCAGTTTCTCAATCGAGACATACAGGGTGAAATGGACAAGACGATTAAGGAATACACTCACAAGTTCCTTCTCGACACTGTCCCTGGAGTCACAAGAGAGATGTTCGCCAGAAAACTCTATCCGTACATTATGTCATTGGCCAAGCAGACCATGTCTAAAACCCCTGTGGTCATGGAAATAAAACCTGTTCCGTCTATTGTTGTCAGTGATGCAGAATTGATATCTAAGTTGGTTATTCAAATGTCAAAATGATCTGCAACATTCACTTCTGACGAAGCTAAACTCTTTGATGCATTGCTGGAATATCAACTCAAAACATCGTGTAAAGAGTCAGCTGAAAGAGCTAAGCGACCAAGAGATGACGATGATGCAGTCAAGGATTCTGAGCCAAAACGCAAAAAGAAATTTGGCGAATCCTCTTCAATGCCTCCACCATCCCAAAGGACCACCACCACCAGAAGATCATCACAACATCCTCCTGCTAGCGACAAACCTCAGGACTCTGAGTCTCCACCACCAACGGAGAAAACTGGTGATCATTTCGAATACACCGGTGGTGATGACGAAGAGATTCCTGACCCCCAACAACAACCCCCTTCTTCTACATCAACTAAGCAACTAGCATCATCCTCCAAGCCACAGAAGAAAAAGTCAACATTAGTTGTATCTTGGTTAGATGAAGATGACACTGCAGAATACGAATGGTTTTCAAAGCTTGTTGATGCAACCCCTCAATTACCGGAAGTCCAAGAACTGGTAGATGGTCGAACCATGGAGCACGTCAAGATTATTCAAGAAAAGTTTAAGGTGAAGAAGATGACGAAAGCATAGTTAAAAATAATCAAGAACGAGGGTTTTCAACTGCTTAAGGACAGCTCCGACAGTGCCTGTGAAGTCGAATATCATCTCGACAACATAGCACGAGCCAATCAACCATGTCCAACAATATTGATTGGCTCAACCCTGAATCAAACATCGACTTCACCAAACCTGACAAGGCTCCTTACTACACTGACTGGACCAAGCCACTTCCCACCATTGGTCGACCTGATCAACAACGGATTCCCTACCAGTACTTCTTCAACAATGATCTAGAATTTCTTCAACACTGTAGCAATGTTAGCAAGAAATACGCTACCTCACTCACCTTCCCCATCCCGGCAGCAGTCTTCTCCAATAATGTTGCCATCGAGGAAGAAGCCACACGAATGTTCGTTGATAATGTGGTTCATTATGACCTCGATGCACTGTATGGAATTCATCACTGGCCTGAACGAAGAAGAATCTACTACAAAAGCTGCCAGATACTCAAATCTAACAAAGAGGTGTACAGTGACCAACGGATCGTTGCCATAATGCATGTTTGTCTGTCTACTAAGTGGGACTACTCATTCCTGAAGAAAATCGTAGTCAAACGCCAAGACGAACAGGAATATGACTTTTCTGAAGCGGATTTTCCGAGATTGTCACTCAATGACATTGAAGATATGTATCTTGCTAAGGTACAAGGTCGAATGCGACACTTCTCCACCAATATCCAGCTCCAGTACATCAAGTCATTGTTGATATTCATCAGAAGCATCGTTATCCAGGAACGTGTTGAAGACCTTCAACTTGCCGTGGAATCATACCAAAAACGTGTTAATCTCACAAAACCACTGCTAAACATTCCCGATATCAACCAACTGGCTTAGTACACCATTCTCAAGAAACCAAAGATTGGCGTAGTCTACCGCAGTGAACTTCACCATAACTGTTTCATGGCATGTAATGAGCTTCACAAGTTTTGTGATCACACTTTGAAGAAGGTTCGGGACGGGTTAGCATATCGGTTAAAGGAGATTCATGAAGGCATCGGGTCAAAGAAGCGGTGGAATTCGAGGGAAAAGAGGGATGTGAAGAAATTCATCACAAGGATTGATGAAAGGTTGTTTCATCGCGATCAGATAAGGACTTTGGATAGCTTCGTGGGTGGACGACCGATATCTCTCTAACAGGCTATCAACGTCCAGAAAGAACTCCCGGCGTTATAGACGGACTGCCTGGTACTCCTTGATTATTTTCTTGATTAATATTTGGATGTGTTGATCTTTATTATTAACAATGGTTTGTGCACACATAACAGTGTACAACCCGTACTTGTAATGAAAGGACCTTGTGGTACGCATCAGTGCCACAATCCTATAAAAGGAGCGAAAGCTTCTTACTTTTGAGTAAAACTTATCAAAACTTTCATTTTTCAAAGTTTTGCTCAAACGAACAAGTACTTGCCCTTATGTTTTTCAAAACCTTAAAAGTTAATATTACTTGTTGCGGGGGAGTATTTGCTAAAAAAAAATCTTTGTTCACAAATTGTTCTTCATGGAAACTTCCCACAAAAATCGAAATGGACATATTCGATATCAAAATTTCATCAAAAATAACATTTATATGCCATTTTTTAGGGGGAGAAAATTGTGTGATACAAATATGTTGTGAAAATTGTGATTGAATCATCGTGCTAAGACTTAACCCATGAATTGATGAGATCAAAACTGTCATACATCAAAAAGATTTTTCTTCCAAGACTTATCCAAGTAGATTGTACCTTTCGAGAAACCCTTGATAGACATGAACTTTGATGGGTTTGACAACCTTTCGAGGTTTGTCCACACCTTCAAGGTAGTTATTAGAGCTAGTTGTCACCTAAAAGCTGACAATGTAACTCTTTAAATATGCAATGTAACCGTGTCTCGCGGGGAACTGTCTATCTAGAGTCGATCAATTCAAAGTTGCGCGCTCTTCTCTCACCGTGCAGATTTCTGTCAAAACACTTAAGCACGTGTGGAGGGGGAGTATTTCTGCAAAATATAAAAACTCTCACAGTGGTACAAAATGTTTTTACTCATAAACACTTTGAGATATTTTTCAAGAAAATGGTTTTATGGAAACATAGGTTAGTCATAGAGTTATAAGGTGACTAAGGTTAGGAATAACCGTCCTATGATCCGCCAGAGCCGGAGGGATCTACCCAAAGACACCACTAATAGTTAGAACTTAGAAGTCTTTAGGTATGATTATAAACCTTGCTACGGAATGGTTGTACTCTCTAGCTTGGGGAGGGGGGGCTTTTTGAAACTGATCACTTGTTTATTGCGACTTAACTGGAAGTGAATATAGTCAAATTTTGTTAGTGTAAAAACAACATTGATTATAGACTTCTACTCACAAATCACAAGAGATGTCATTTTTTTTCCACAAGTGTCCCTTTATGTTATTTGTTTGTATTAATTTCTCTAATAGTCAGAATGTCAAAAACTCACATCTGATTCTTTGAACAGTAAAAGCAATTCCTGACGTTATCTCCTAACTGTTATTACATCTAATGATATGATTTTGATTATTAAATGGCATAATCACTTTCATAACACGTATCCAAACATCCCCTTATCTGCTATTGTGACGTTATACGGCTGAAAGCTGACTGTGAGGATGCAACCGGAAGATTTGAGACAATAGTGCGGCTAATGAATGAAGAAATAGCGCGTTTTCAAGATCAGAAAACACAAGACATGGGCCTTGCTTTTCACGAATTTGCCAAGGGTCAAGCACGTCTATCAAATGGTATTGCTGATGCTTGGAGAGGCCTTCTTCCAAAACTCGAAAGTCTCTCTGCCTCATAACAGAGCATTAAGCCCCAAACACATTTGATGTCTCGAGCTCTCTTGCCATAATTTGAGCATGGCATTAAAGACCTACCCGCTCTGTGGTTTCTGTGTTTGTATCTTAATGCCTTAACACGTATGGAATCTTATGGTGGTGTACGTCGACCTAAACTAACAGAAGCACATTTTGTTTCTTTACTTTTTTTTGGATACTTGATAGATTTTCTTGAGATATCATGAGGATGATTTAAATATGGTAGATTTATCTTGGTCGTCGGATTCTGTGTTTAAGGTCGCCGGAATCTGGGTTTAAACATGAGGAAGATCAAGATGAAAGGTAATTAACCAAAACAATGAAATGACCATTTTACCCCATGTGCAAGGCACGTGAGGAAATTAACAGACGTTGACTAACAGAAAATTGGTCAAGGGACTTGTCTAGAGTATAAGACACAAGTTTTGGACTCTCCACGATGATAAATGCAAGGTTTGTCCCATTACGATGCGCTTGATGACAAGTTTAGGGACCAACGGTATATTTTAGTCTTAATTAATTGTACGGCTATATTTGGCGAGGGCTTAAATGAGGCTTATTGGGGCTTGGGCTTTTAAAATAAGTCGGCTAATAAAATAAGTCTCGTTTGTCATAGAGCTTATGGAAGGGCTTATAAAATAAGTCGGCTAAAAACTTTAGCCCCATAAAAGGGGCTAAAAACTTTAGCCCAGAGCTTTTGAAGAATAAATTACTTATTTACTCACAAAAATATATAACATATTCAAAAACTCATTTAATTACGTCTTTTTTAGTAATTTAACAATAATAAGCCTCAGCCCGAGCCCATTTGACAAACTAGTTTATAAAAATACAAATTTTAATTTCAGCTTATAATATAAATCCCAGCTCCAGTCTCATTTCGCCAAACATACCCGAAATCACAAATATAAAAAGCCCTCTCTATAAACAACATTAGTTGTACGACCGGTGACGTTATCGTCGTTGTCTAAAACTATTATATTTAATCCTTTGTCGACATGGATTTGAAAGAAAAGACGGGGATAAAAAGTAGACGAGAGAAAAGGAATGTGTTTTGAATTTTTTTGTATTTTTTAGACAACTTGACTTTTGACAAAGCATTATAAGTATATATTAAAACACAATCAAAACGCAGTCGTTTGCTACAGTACAGCTACAGTAGCTACAGTACTGGGCTGCTACAGTGTAGCTACAGTGCATGTGGCTGGGCTGCTACAGTCCGAAAGAAAAAAAAAAAAAAACAGAACGATGCGTGCAAAAAAAAAAAAAAAGAGATTATATTACTACAATCAGCTCGGCTAAAAAATTCGCCACGCCCGGAAAAAAAAATGATTATATTACTATTTATTGGCCGGCCTGCTACAGTGTAGCTACAATGCATTGCGTTTTTTGGCCGGGCTGCGACAGTACGCAAAAAAAAAATTATATTACCATTTACTAATGCACAATCACCTCGGCTAAAAAATAAAGATCCAACAAACTGCACAAATAGTAAAAACGGCATACAACATAAACGCGCCTCATAAAACTATCAAATTTTGTAGGTTACCTTATAAGAATGTTGAAGCGATTATATTACTATTTATTAATGCACAATCACCTCGGCTAAAAAATTCGCCCGCCCGCAACGCGGCGGACCAGTGCCAGTCTCGTATATATAAAATTATAAATTGATACAAGTATAGGAACTGTAATACGAACACTATGAAATACTGAAATGCAGTGTTTCACTACCTATACCGCTATACCGGCCTGTTGAGCACTCTATATATCCGTTTATATATTTGACCTTCTTCATGTAAAGGAGTATCTAAATTCTAAAAGATTGTATTTGTTCGGTATCATATTCGTTTATCGAATGCAACTTTTAGAGCTCGCTAGATAAGTAGAAACCATAAAACAATTGGTGCTATCTCTTCGTGGAACGAACGGTGCCTAGTTCCATGTTTGGCATGTAGATTGTAATTCTTTAGTCTATTATGTCGTACTAGATGTTGTCAATTCATCTTCATGGCTATGATTCACCCTGTTGTTTGTTGTTCTCACTGCATCTTGCAGTATTAACATATGGTTGGGGAAGTATTAGGGAACGTGACATGGTCCTTTGTTTGTTCCCATTATAGTTGTTTCTAACTTCTTGTGCATGTACTCTGTTTCAATTTTTCATTTAATATATTTTGCCTTCAAAAAGAAAAAAAGAGCGAAAAAAAATACTAGCTAGTCACATTTGTTTCACGGTAAAAACTATAAAATATTTAAGGGGTGTTTGGGATTGCTTATTGAAAATAGATTATGCGTTTTGAAAATGAATAATCAGATAATCAGTTGTTACAAAACGTGATTCTAAAATATAGTGTTTGGATTTGATTATGCTGTTTGATATCGCAATAATCGGATAATCAGTTTTTCAAGTGTTTGGTAAATCAGATTATTGAATTAGTTTTTTGTAAAATGACTAAAATAGACAAGCATTTTATAAGTATAACTTTGAACAATGTACAATATTTTTTAAATAAACATGTACAATTTCTTTGTATATAAGCATAAATGAACTCCAACAATGAGAAGCCCATTTTTTCTCCTTTGCACTTTATTCACAACCGCCCATTCCATCTCCATTTACATCTTATCCAATATTTATATGTTACACCACTTCATCAAAATTAAAGATCTGGGGTTTCAATCTTTATGGTTTTTGTTGATGTTTTTCGTTTGGATTTAACTTTTGGGTAGAATAAGTATTATTTTTGTTATCTAAACAAGCTCAGTGAGGGAATGAGGGTTGGTAGAAAAAAAAGGAAGACGAAGTACTTTTCACTTTTCAGAGGCAATATGGTAATTTGGCAGAAAAAGAAATATTGCGTTTTCAAAAAGTAGGTCTTGTGTTGCTACTTCAAAACCACGATTTGGTGGTTCCAATACGCAAAAAATCACTTTTCAAATTGTTATTGCCAAACACCACAAACTGATTATTTGCGGTTTTCAAACGTGATAATCAAATAATCCGGTAGAAAACGCAATCCCAAACACCCCCTTAGAGACATATACGTGTTGAAATTATCCGTTTAGAACCAATTATTTTTTTATTATCTTACTTCATCAACGAATTTTTAAAATCTGTTATAACTTTATCCATATGACCAGTTTATAATAAAATAATAACTGAAATGACTATATTACCCTTGACAAATGGGTGAAGTCGGAACAAATTTTAAAAGTTCGTTGATCGGAATAAATTTTAAAGAAGGCAAGGGTAATAAAGTTTTTTCAGTTATTATTCTAATATAAATCGGTCATATAAGTTAAGTCGGAACAAATTTTGAAAGTTTATTTTTGAAGTAAGGTAATAAAAAAGTAAGTGATTTTAAACGGACAATTTTAAAAAATACATGGCTGTTTTATAGCTTTTACCTTTTGTTTTACCTATACGAAATTTTTTCCTTTTTCTATCTCACATTTGCCTCGTTTCATTGTTCAGTTCAAATGTCAATTCCTTGCTAGTCTGTTTTTTTGGACATCTAATACCTATCATATATATTCATATACAATACAAAGCAAGGTTAGTTCTCATGATAGGCACATCATTATGTCATGTTTGCTAACTTTACACATTGTCCTTTTATATTGTCGACGGAGCTGGGGGGTGGCAATGGAGGTCGGTATGCAATCGGTTTGGACCACACCGATCGGCAACACCGCCGCCTCTAATCAAGTGGTGTGGTTTGGGTGGAATTCGGTATAACACACCGAATTGGTGTGGACGTTGGGTGAGAAAAAAAAGAGCCTTTAAATGGCTATATTACCACTAAAAATAGATGAGGTATGGGTTAGGCATAGTTGCCTCTAAAAATTTATAGTTAGGTATGAGATAGATATGAGATGAGATGAAAGAATATTATTGATGGATGATTATGTATGAGAAATTTTGTTAGGCATGACTGCCACTCTCCTGAGAGAAACAATGATGACATGTCACACTTTCTAAATCGTTGGATTATGTAAAAATTCATCTCCACCTTGTAAATTAGTTTCATGCTTATCAAGAACATTTTAAGAGAAGATCTTGCTTATGAAAAACAGACTGGACAAAATATTCAACTAATTTGTATATTAGGGTATTCAAAGACCTCATATGTAAATTAGCGGATTACCACTCCTTCCGTCTTAAAAAAATTTACATGTATGAGTATCTACCACTCATTCCGTCTTAAAATAATTTTCTATAGACAAAAAACACACAGTTTAAAAAAACATTATCATTACAATGTTTTTTCTTACTTTTTGAACAAAATACAGTTTTATCATTAACCAATTAATTTAAAACCTCTTTAAAACTTGTAATAATAACCTCAAGTGAGGTTAATATAGTAAACTTGATCTATATTTTATATCTATTTTTGAAAGTGAATAATTAATTTGAGACAACCTAAAAAAAATGTAGACAATAAATATGAGACGGAGGTAGTATTATTTTAAAAATATTTTACATGCAAGATTATACATATTAACTCGAGCAAGTTGTTTATGTAGGGAATGACGCATGAATCAGATATGTACACCTAACCTGGCTTGTATTTTAATTTGTTATATAGAATTATGGAACATTGTAAAATTTATGTGAAGGAGAAGACATGGTCATGAAAATAAAGCTTTACATGCTGCTACACCAAGAAAGACAATTTACAATACATCAAGTAAAAGTTTCTAACGCTTACATTTTAATAAAGGCATAGTATTAGTAATAAAGAGGAATTTTTAAATGATTACTCTTATTTTGGTGCTTAAGACAAATCCTCACTATCCATCTAGTTTGATTTAATTGTGGAGATTAACCTAAAGTTTAAAGATAAACTTAAGTCCTTGTTTTTTTTTTTTTTATTTGTCTTTCTTTTTTATTCACATATTTTTTTTAATTCACGTTTCTTGTATAAATTAACGTTTTTTTTTTTTTTTTTTTACATAATTTACGTTTTTTTTTTAATTCACGCATTTTTCTTCGCTTTCATACGTTTTCGTCTGTTTTCATACGTTTTTGTCCGTTTTCATTCGTTTTCGCCCGTTTTCATACGTTTTTGTCCGTTTTCATACGTTTTGATACGTTTTCGTCTATTTTCATACATTTTCTTTCGTTTTCATACTTTTTCATCTATTTTTGTCCGTTTTCATACGTTTTCTTATGTTTACGCCCGTTTCCATACGTTTTTATCCGTTGTCATACGTTTTTTGCTGTTTTCTTACGTTTTCATCCATTATTCATACGTTTTCGTCCGTTTTCGTACGTGTTTTTACATTTTCATACATATTAGTCCGTTTTCTTACGTTTTCGTCCGTTTTCATACATTTTCGTCCGTTTTTTAAAGTTTTCAGACGTTTTCATACATTTCTGAACATCACACGTGATATTCTAAGTATCTTAAGTGATATTCTGTGATATTCGGAATATCACAAGTGATATTATGTGATATTCAAAATATCACAAGTGATATTATGAATATCACAAATGATATTATGAATATCGCAAGTGATATTATGTGATATTCTGTGATATTCAGAAAATCATTTGCGATATTCTGAATATCACAAGTGATTTTCAACTAATATTTTATAATATGAAAATCACACGTGACATTCAAAATATTACAGAGTGATATTCAGAATATCACATAGTGATATTTCAAAAATCACAAGTGATATTCAGAAAATCGCAAAGTGATATTAACAAAATATCACTTGTGATTTTCTGAATATCACAAGTGATATTTTGAATACCACAGAATATCACTTGTGATAATAAGAAACGTATGAAAATGAACGAAAACTTAAGAAAATTGACGAAAACGTAAGAAAACGGACAAATAGGTATGAAAACGCACGAAAACGTATGAAAGAGTAAAGACACGTCTAAAAACGGATGAAAATGTATGAAAAATTGATGAAAACGAAAGAAAAATGATGAAGACGGACGAAACGTATGAAAACGAGCGAAAACGGATGAAAACGTATGAAAACGGTCGAAAACGTATGAAAACGGACGAAAATAGATGAAAACGTATGAAAGTGGACGAAAACGTATGAAAGCGAAGAAAAAAAGGCGAATTAAAAAAAAATAACTGAATTTAAACAAAAAAAAGTGAAAAAAAATGCGAATAAAAAAGAAAGACAAAAAGACAAGAAAAAAAACATGGACTTATGTTTATATTTAAATCTTAGGTTAATACTCACCATTAGATCAAACTAGATGGATTGTTGGGATTTATCCCTTGGTAAGCATGAATTTATGGGTTATCAAAATAAAGTGACTCTAGTAATAATAAATATTTATAAAAAGATAATCATAAGAGAAATTTTTTATAATCATCTAACCGATAACAAGAGAAGTAACTAATGTATTCCATAATAATTAACCAAATGGTTGTAAAGAACACTTAATATATATATATATATATATTAAAACACATAGAGTACGACGCCGTTTTGCGTCCCGTTTTCCCGCTAAAAATATGGACGGCCAAAAAATATTGGGCTCCTTTGGCCTGGTGGTTGTGGTCTATTTTGCTACTGGTTTGGTTTTTATAGATCGCTTAGTTATTATAAACACACGACAACCCTAGAACCTTCCACAAATCCTTCGTAAACAGAAATTCAGGTTAATCAAGAAACCCAATTTTCCTGTTGGTGATGATCATGATAAGAGGATGCGAAAGCTCGGAAAACCAAAAGACACAGATAGGATAAATGAATAACACAGGTACCGATTATCTGTTTTCAATTGATAAGTTAGGATTTGGGTATGATTTTGGGGCTGATTTTTGTTTACAGATATTTCTCATCAAAAACCAGTGTGCGTCTCCGGAATTAATAACGGTATGTTTGTCTTTCGAAATTTGTGCATATCAGTTTAGTTACCCCTACCAATGAGACGAAGGTGAATCATCGGGGATAGGATGTGCTGCTAGGAAGTGAGGCAAGGTATTTTTTAGACTCTTTTCTTAGATTTGGTTGAAACCGTGTGTTAATTGGGTTTTTTTTGGGTTTATGTTTAACTTTGTGGTTTTTTAATGTATGATACGAATTGTGGTTTTTGTGGGTTTATGTTTAAATCGAATGATACCAATTGTGGTTTTTGTGGTTTTTTACCAATATTTGATATGATTTAAAATCATATTTATAGGTTCTTGGCAACAAGTATTAGACCAAGTTGGCAGAAATTGTAGACTCGAGGTTGTTTTTGCATCTTTATGCATAAATTTACATTTGTTATTTCGGGTTCTCAATTTTGTTTGGATTTACAACAAAATGCCGAATTTTCTTGGTGGAAGTTGTTCGTGGCTAAATGAAGGTTTATGCTTGAAGTCAGATAAGGGTCCTTGGCATGATCAACAATTGATGAAGGTATGGTTTAGTTGTCGATAGTAGTGGGAAAAACAGTCCGGTGCGACGAATTGGGTAATGAGTCAATATGGGTTTTTGGGTAAAAACAGTCATTTAGTAAACTATACCAAGTTTTACGGATCGGGTAATGAGTCAATTGGCATTTCAACTCCTGTACACGAATTTATATGATTCAATACCGTTACTTTTTTAGGACAAATCGAGGGCACTATACCAAGTTTTACGTTTCTTTTTTAGGACAAATTGGTGAACAGGGGCAGATGTCGGTTGAGGTCTATCCTCTTGCTCTGAAGTTGGTTGATTCAAGAGACAAGAGTGAAAAAATTATACACATAAGCAAAAAGGTAGTGCATCTTATTTGATCCTCAACAAGATATCCTTTAGGTGAAGTATAGTCTTTTGTAAGGAATAATATTATTAATATAGTCTATATTGTCTCTAAGTTACAGTGCGCACTGACCTTTGTATTGTTATATAGGCCTCATTACGGAATCTTTATGAGCAAGTATCACTGTAGAGTGCTGAATCGGAGTTGTTGTTGTAAGGAACGAGTTGAGTTTCTTGTGATTGATGTGATGGATCATATGGTGTTATCTGGGCTGATTGTGGTGGGTTAGTAAAGACTTGTTGTAGTTGTGGAAATTGTGGGTAACAAGCTTGAGCAAACAAAGCAAGTGAATTTGCATTAGGTAAAGGTGCATTAATTTCACGGAGAGCTCTATCTTTGTCCACTTCCTTTTGATAGTGCTTCAAGTAGTCATACAACATCTCGTACTTTGCATTGTGAAGGTTCTTAGCTTGACGGATGAATTTAACATACTTTTCCCAATCAGGACCGAGACAGCTTAGGAACTTTGTGTTGATTGCAATTTTGGGCATAATGATGTTGTGTCTGTCCAAGCCATTGATGATGTCTGTAAACCGATGATAATATGACTCTAATGATTCCCCCTGATCAATCATGAGGTTTTCATAGGATAGATAAAGTTTTGACTCCATGTCTTCTTGATTGAGTTATGTGCCTTCCATTAGGAGATGAATGCGATCCCACATAGCTTTTGCAGTTTTCTGAGCATCAACTATGCGAAGAATCGGATTGGATAATCCTAAAAGGATATATTGCATTGCAAGTTCATCAGGTTCAAAGTGAAGTAGTTGTTCAGCAGTGAGTTGATCCATAGTGAGAACGGAAGTAGTGTCATCTCTTGGTGGATTAGCATTTGGATCTCCGAGTATTGTTTCGGTAGGCATTTGAAAAGGACCTTCAAGGATGACCTTCTTCAAGTATTTACAATGAGGTTTCTTAAGATTGCAGAACCTAAAGAACCGCATAACCCATTTATCATAGTTTCCAGGCGTGAGCATTGGAGGTCTATCAAGAGATCCAACTTCATGAATGGATTGTTAGCTACTTATAGCTTCACACGTTTTTGCAAACCAAATAGGTTCCTTTTGCGTTGTTGCATTCATAGCATACTTTGCTGGAAACTGATATTTAAAGTAGTTAGCATATTGATGTTGTTATGGAGGGAATTGTTGAGGGTTTTGTTGTTGTGGTGGTTGTGCATATTGATGAGGAAGATAATTTCCAACTTGTTGTGATTTTTGCTGAAATTGTTATTGATGATATTGTTGTTGTTGTTGTTGAGGATATTCATGAGGAAAGTAGTTGGAGTATGGTGGTTGAGACATCTTTGAAACTTGTGTTGATGATGGATCTTTGTAGTTGAATGAAACTTGATGTTGTTGTTAAAGATGTACTTAGGCGTAAAAAATCCTTAGGCGTAAACTGATGATGCTTACTCGTAAACTTCCTTAAGCGTAAACTGCTTTCTTAGGCGTAAACCTCCTTAAGCGTAAACTTCCTTCTTACAAGTAAGAATATCTTACTCATAAACTTAGTGGTTAAACGTAAGCTTAGTCGTAAACTAAATACTTATTAGTAAGGAACCTTATGCGTAAGATAAATCTTAGGCGTAAAGTGTTACTCGTAAGGTTTTAGCTTAGTCGTAAAACTAGGTTATTAACCAAAATCTTTCACACTTGTCCAAGTGAGAGAGATATCCACAAGTCGAAGTGTTTTTCAAGCTTATCCAAGCAAGGAAAACACTAAGTCACAAACAGCTTTGAAGAATTTGACGAAGATTCCTTATGCGTAAAGACTGCTTAGGCGTAAACTCTGGCTTGGGCGTAAAAGTTACGCGTAAGATTAGGGTTTAGTTAGGCGTAAGAAAGGGGTTTTGAGTTGGGCGTAAAACAAGGGTTTTGCTTACTCGTAAAGCCAACAAAAATTACCAAAACGAACTTTTAAGCACCAAAACGCTTTGTACACTCGATTTTTATGATGAAACAGCTTCAAAAACACTTAAATAACAAGAAAGTTTTGAACTTGATCAACCAAAGTGAAATTTAAGCTTAAACGTAAAGATGATGAACGAGTAAAAAGCGAGTGTAAAACGTAAAATAATACGTAAAGATTCAAACTTTTTGCTTCAACTGGGATTCTAAACACTATATAAACCTTAAAACATAAGAATCTTTAAGATTTTAGTGCAAAAATCAAAGTTTTACGCGTATGAAATGTTTGTAACGAAAGAAAGCTTACGTGTAGTTAACAAAAACTTCAACAAAAATGTTTTTCACTAAACTAAATGGCGATTGATACCACTGTTAGGTCACCATGATATGAACACAAGTATGATTGATGTAGATTAGAAAGAGAGGAGGAAGAGGGACGGTCAGATTCTCACACACAAGAATAAGGAATGATTATCTTTATTATGAAAGAACCAACAACTCTCAAATGAGAGTTTACATTGTTTATATAGGCAAGGGACCTAGGGCAACATGTCTAGTACCTTCCCTTGGCCTTATGGGCCTTTTCATAGGCTCATGGGCTTACTACATAAGCCTAGCATTAAATACATACTTATAAGCCATAATTAAGCAACCTATTACATATAAATGACTAACACTTGAAATACTAGTTACAAGTGATCCCAACACTAACTATGTCCTTTCTACCCTTTGGTAACTCACACAACTCATAAGTATTGTTTCTATGCAATGCCTCCATCTCTAAGTTCATGGCTTCAACCCAGTTAGGATTCTGAGAAGCCTCAGCAAAAGACTTTGGTTCAAAAGACTTATTCAGAGTGGTGGAAAAACACATATTAACAACAGACAACTTAGAATAGCATACATATTTTTCCAAACCATATCTAAAATTACAACCAACAACAAAATCATTCAACTTAGGAGGCTAGTATCTCTGCCTACTAGACCTTCTCAGAACAACTAGTACTTCCCTATTAACAACAGGATCCTCACCGATAAAAGAATTTTGATTTGTGCCCTTAGAGGTGACATTTTCTCCTATTTGGGTTCATGTGGTTGTAGTTCCATCCTTAACTGTGTTACCACAGTCATCAAGAACTACCCTACCACTACCTTCCACATTAGAAGGGTCCCCCTCTTCATTATTGAGACTTTCAGACCTATGGGTGTCAAAAAGGTTTAAACTATTTACTCCAGACTTATCAAAGTTTTGTTCAAAACCATTTGAAGCATTTGCAAACTCAATTAAAACATTTGCAGACTCTTCAGAAATATTTGCAGACTTCATTTAAAAGGAAAAATATTTTCATAAAATTTTGCATCCCTTAAACAAAAAACATGCTTACTTTCAAGACCATACAAATTTATAATCTTTTTTAACACTAGAAAAACCAATTCTGACACATTTTTCAGACTTTGCACTAAACTTATCACTTGAGTTTAAAATAGTGTAGTAAAAAAAATCCAAAAGATCTGATATGAGAGAGACTAGGATCTTTATCGTACACTAACTTTTATGTTCATCAAAACCAACAAAGAACTTACTGTCCTCAATCATCTTATTAATAAACAACAGACTAACATTATACTAAGGCATAACAAGAACATCAAATAGAACAACACTAGTGGTCAGCCTAAGAAATAGCAATAATCTTGGCAACAGTCCCATTGGGATGACACACAGACAACATAAGACTGGAAATATCAACAACATTAAACATAAATTTAGTAGAATCAATCATGTGCTGATTAGCACCAGAATCAATAATCCACCCCAAAGTGACATCATATTGAATAGACCCAGTCTTAGCACAAAAAAACTTCTCAATATGCAGATTAAACAGAACATTATTATTATAAAAATTGGGTTAAATACCTGACAAACTTGCAGATACATTAGCAGAGAGTTTCTCATTGATAAGACTAAAAAGCTTCATCATTTAATCATTAATAAAAGACCCAGTCATAGAACCATAAGAAGTGGATGAAAGTTGAGACACATATGCATTAGCATGTACCAGATTGTTTAGAAAGATTTGGATTTCTTTTGAAACCAGGAGGATAACCATTTAATTCAAAAAATCTTTTTATAGTGTGTCCAATTAAAACACAGTGTTTACAAACCGGATTTGGATTAGGACCCCTATTGCCATTATTATTATTGTTATTGACCATATTGTTAAAACTATTAGCATTATTATTGGTCTTAGCAACAAAAGCAACATGATGCACCTTACTACTAGAAACAAAATTAGAACCATGATGGAGTTCCCTATGGGACTCCTCCCTGGATACAATATCGAAAGCCTCTTTGACATCAGACAATATGTTACTCCCAATTGGTTGGCAAACATAATTTAAGCCTATTAAGAATTGCATGAGTCTGACTAACTGATTATGTTTCAAAACACCCTCATAAGTAGCATAAGGACAAGCAGGTAAAAGAGTCAAAGTATCAAACTATCTCCACAAAGAGTTCAACTTATGATAATAGTCAGGCAAAGACAATTCACCTTGTTTTAAATTATTAATCCTATGAATCACACTGAAAAAAATAGATCCATCCATTTTATCATAGGTTTCCTCTCATTCAGTCCAGACGTCAGAAACAATTTCAGAATAAACTTGGCAGACGCAAGAATACAAACAAGCACCATAGCATTATGATAACATCAAATTGTCCTGATATTCTAAGCGTTAATTTCCCCCTGTATCATCACATTATGAGTAAAATGCTAGTGAAAACATCCTTATTCCTTATTATTTCATTTTAGGATCTATTTTGTGCAAGGAAGCGGTAAATGGACGTTTCCAAGCCCTCTCTCAACTACGGCGTAACCAAGTAATGGAGTTACGCCGTAATAATGATCATGAAGAATACGGCGTAACAACGGAGTATAATTACGTCGTAACAAGACTACTGAACATGAAGCAGCCAACTTGACAGTGGATACGGCGTAACCCTCAGCTCAGGTTAAGCCGTAACATAGGATAAGCATTTTATTTACAAAGACTACGGCGTAATTCTCAGATAAGGTTACGCCGTAACCATGGATAAGTACAAGATTTAGAAGAGTTAAGGCGTAACTAATTAATAAATGTTACGTCGTGACTGGTATCCTAGCCTATAAATAGACGAAGTTTTCATCAGTTATTGGCATCTCTCCTCTCCCAACCCTTCTAGGGTTTGGGGTGATCAAACACAGAAGAAGAATCATGCTTTAGGAGCATTGAATAACGAAGTTCTCGTCTACGATTTCCGTTGTATTCGAGTTTGAATTCCTTTTATATTTTTCTAGGATTTATACTATGAATTCATGTTATTAATTAAAGTTTGCATTTATGTTATTGATCTTCTCTTTATTTCTTTATAGACATTTACTAGTCTTATCATAGATCGCTAGTCTTGGTAATATTATAAGCTTGTTAGTATCTAAAGGGCTGGGAGAATTGACCAACTGACCTCAGTCTAATAGGTTGCGAAGTATGGAAGGAATTGGCCATAGTACAACCACTCTTCGTGTGCGAACTGACCAAATGATCACCTATCAAGTGGAGGTATTTAAGAGGTTAGGGGAAATCTAAGTTCCTAATGGCCGGGTTTCCATAGACTAGATCTAGTAGATTTGGCCCTTAATGACTGCTATTAGGTTGCCGAATGATCCCGGGTGACATGTTCATCTTGGTGAGGAATCTAAAAAGCATAGGTCATGACGAATTGACCAAAGGAGTCTGGCGATAATTAACCACTATATTGAACCTTCATATTGAGAATCAATTCGTATTTGGATTCTTTATTAAGCTTTGCTTTTTCTATCTCTTTATCCTAAATTCTTGTATCTGTGTGATTGGAATAATTATAGCATATCAATAGATTATCAAAATCATATCATTTCTAATCATCTTAGTTCTTTCAAGCTCACAGCTCTCTTGGGACGATACTCGGATTTACCTAAGGCTTTACTCCATCTGATCGGGTTCTCTGTCCGTTAGTATGTGTTTATCCTAAGTTTGTCTAAGTTTTATAAATATTAAAAGCAGGATGAAATAGCACATCAGTTTTTTTTGGCACCGCTGCCGGGGAGCAGTTAATGGAAGATATAAGGTATGATCTATCATATTTACCTAAATAAGAGATGTGAGCACTTCCAAACCAAGGTACATATCTCAATCTCTCTAATTGCAATTTTCCACATTTATTCTTCGAAGCTATTAGCTACGACGAAACCTCTATAAAGAGTTACGACGTAACCATTAAATAATAATAAAAATTTTATTAATTAAAAATTTAGTTATTGCGTAACTCTTTCCCTAATTACGCCGTAACATCCTGGCGGTATAAAACCCATATTCGGATGAAAAAATAGGTTTTTACCAAAACACACATCTTTTCACCGCCCACTACAACAGTAAAATTTTTCCCAAAAAATTTCGTGGAGATTTCTTCATTCCCTCGCTTAAGCAATGGCTGGTAAGATCTATCACTACTCTTTTTGATTCGTTTCTATCAATTATTCAATTAGGGTTTATATTTTAATATTTTGGGGATCTTGCTTATTTCATTATTTTACTGCTATTGGCTTGATTAATTAAAGATTATGATGAACTCCCCATGTTGTTTTGATTCGTGTCATATCATAAAGGGTTGTTTGGGATGTTTTGACTTTGTTTAAATGGGTTTTGGGTCAAACACAAATCTAATGGTTTAGGCGCGGTCCCTCAACACTAATAGGTTAAAAATTGATGATTCTTTTTACCACTTGGATAAAATTGATGGTTACGGTGTAATCTATTGCTAATCGTAACCGTATGTTGTGCTGAGTTTCTGGGGAAGATTACGGCGTAACCTGTAGGTTATGTTACGCCGTAACCATATGTGTAGTATAATTACGGCGTAACCTGTAATGTTGGTTACGCCGTAACTAGTCATCAGTAGGCTCGATTCCTAACTTTTATCTGTTTTCTTTTCAGACGAAAACCCCATTCCCAACCCCGCTGAATGGGTTAGGTTTCTGGCATTTGAAGATGAAGGGATTAGGCAACTATGCCGTGATGATTACTTGATGTTGACAAGAAAGGATATTAATCAGCCCGAAGCTTTGGACTTCGATGCGTTTGATGGGATTGACAACGGGTTTGCTGAGAGGAAACTCAGAAAATTCTCCAAAATCAAGTTCACGTGCTCGCAAGGATCATTTACTTGCAATGCTTGGTTAAGGCTCTTTCGGATAATCGAGCCAATTATTCCAGAATATGTTCGTGAGTTTCTAGCTTCAGTCGAATACATGAGTGAAATCGACAATGATGATCAGGTTTCATTGTATTTTCAGTTGGGGGGGGGGGAGAGAAGGCAATTAACTTTGGATGAGTTTACCAAAATAATGGGTTTGTACACATGGGAAGAGTTGGATTCTGAAGTCTTTGAGGAGTTTTACAAGACTTGTTGGAGGCATAGGCCCGAAGACTATGATCCCACCACCTACTTCAACCGCATTTCTGCTGTGCCCGGGTACAACTCGAGGCACCCACCTACTTACACCTTGGTAAGGACCCCTATTCGCCGACTGGTGCACCGACTCATTGCTTTCTCTATAAGGGCAAGGCATTCGGCCAAAGAGAAATTGACCATGGATGAACTATACCTCTTAAATGGGATGGACGGGGGCAATCACATTGATGTTCCCCATTATTTGGCGAGGTTTATGGGCAATGGAGCTAAGGGTTTTACCGGGAAGAGTCCGATTCAAGGGTCTCATTTTATTGGTAGGTTGGCTAGGAGTTATGGGTTGATGTCTGATGAGGCTTTGGCTTGGGTATCCCGTGGGAAGGAAACTAGTTTGCTTGGGTTTTAATAAGCTAGTGGAGTTTGGGATTTGTACCCAAGATGTGTATAGTTAGCAGGGATAGCCCCTCGGAGAGAAGTCGGGGAAGCTAGTGGTGTTGGACCTAGTGGTGTCCAAGAGGAGGCCGAGGAGCGTGTGTCTAGGGGTAGACGAAGGGCACACGTGAATGTTGGGGATAGGTTGCAGATGATCGATGGGAGGATCGAAGGAATGTCAACCTAATTCAATGAGGAGATTGATAGCCTCGGAGTGGGTTTATATGGATTAAGTAACCAGTTTGAGGGTTTTGCAGGTACACTTGATCAGGTGCAGCAGCTGCAACAAGATTTTTTTAGCTGGAGTGCGGACCGTACGAGCCAAATGCTTCAAGGGATGCACCTGAGCCATCCTCGATGGCATGGACCAGGATATGTGTACCAGCCCGACATCCCCTATATAGGCATTCAGCAAGGAGTGGCATTTATGCAGACTAAGCCCACTCCTGGTAGCACCATAAGCACCCCATTTGACCAGACTCCGTTCCACTCCATGGAACATGATCACTACAGGGATGATTGATTCCCCTGTTTGTTGAACAATTTCTAAAAAATTTCAAAACGTATATCTGTAATAACTTAATAACTAGGATATTTGTGTGGCGGATAATCTATTGTGCCAATGGGTACGAAATTTTTCTAGTATTTCTGTGCAGGTTTTGCTTCTGTGATGCAATTACGGCGTAACCATTTGGGTGAGTTACGCCGTAACCAGTGGGCAGCAGGAAATTTTTGACAACATTATAGTTAAGGCGTAGTCACCGGATAAGATACGCATTAGCAACCTCCTGACCCACCTTCAACCTTTAGTGAGACATCTGTAACACCCCCAAAAATGGTTTGCGGCGGGAGAAAAGGTTTTTGGGATGCTACTCAATTGGATCATAACACAAAGTGAAAAATAAATATTTTTCTTAAAAGATTTCATTTATTGAAATAAAATAGAGTTTACAAAGGTTGATTTGTTGCGGAAAAATGGCCCATTAATAAAGTGTGGTCCCAATTCGTATGTCAGAGTCATCTATGACTGATGAGTGTCTAAATACTCATCATTTTTGTACAATATAAACTGCAAAATCATCTGAAAACACTCAGAAATGCTTTAAAATGATGAAAATATCACAAATCAGTGTTTTATGTGTTTTAAATACAAAAAAATCAAAATCAGATGAAAAACGTATAAAATTTGCAAAATTGGCAGTTTTAGTCCCCCAAGTTTCAAAAATTGTCAAAAACAGTCCCTGGTATATCAAAATAAAGAAAAATGTCATTTAAGGTCCATGGGATTCAAAAGTTGTCAAAACAAACCCTTGAAATGTAAAATTTGCAAAATTACAACTTTGGTCCCTCAAGTTTGAAAATTGTCAAAAATGGTCCTTGGAATTTAGAAATTGTCAAGTTTAGTCCTTATATTATTGAAACTTGTCACTTTTAATCCTTGGAACAACTTTTCAAGATTGGCAGCCTAGGTCCTTGAGTTTTCAGAAATTACAAAAAGAGTCCTTGTATTTAAAACCCTTTACACTCCTCATTTGGACCCTTGTCAACAATTGTGACCCCTGCCTTTCCCCTTGGACCCCTGTCACATATGCATTTTGGACCCCCTGGCTTACTAATATCCAGTCAGCACAACAGTCAAACAAACACCCAACTTGGCGCCTAAAAGTCTCCACTCTCAACTGCTTCCCCTGAAACACTCTCCACACACCCATCCCCCCTCCTCTTCATATCACTTTCCATGTCCCTCCACCTCACCTAAACTACAAAAACCATTAAATGCATCTTTAACCCTTCACTCAACACCCTCCAGCTGTTAAATACGTTTTGGCGCCAAAATTCAATCAATGGCCAAAAATGCTTCTACTGATCCAATGGCTAGTATTATTGGTGGGATATACTCTGAAGTCAAAGGGAAAGAGAGTTTGCATATAAAGAGGAAGCAAGAGAAGCAAGAAAAAGAGTAGATTATTTAGCTCAAAATTTTCCTTATGTCGTTTTTATAATTAATGTATTAGTTTAATTTTAAAGCTGTAAGTTTTTGTTTCCAAGTGCTAAACTCAAGTTATCTTTGCAGTATAATTAAGTTTTAATCATTAATTCCAAGGTTTATCTAGTTTCATATCTTTTGCATAACTGTTGAAAACTTCCATTTCAAAGTGTGACAAACAAGCTTTTCTTAGTTTATCTTTGGGCTTCAACAAGCTTATATGAGCCTATTATAACTTTTTGTAAGTTTGCAATCAAGTTTCAATCAAGTTTGGATGTTGGTCAATAAAAGTCAACCTGAGGCTCAAATTGGAATGGAAGCTGAATTTGGGTGATGCAGATGTTGATATGGGTTGGAATAGAGTAGATTAGATTAGTGTAGTGGATTTTTGAGTTTGGTTTTAAGCCACAATCAGTGAGCATTTGTGAGTGTTCATGTTATTTTCAGTTTTATTTGCACATTTTGCTTGTACATGTATCTGTGGTCACTTTTGGTTTTAATGTGTTTATTTATGTGTATTTAGGGTAGTTAAGCTTATTTGGATCCATGGTTTAAATCAGTTCATTAGTTTGTGTGTTTAAAACTGCTAATCATTAGTTTAAAGAGGTGTTTGGATGTGACTGCATATCTGTCTTCAAGGCTTATGCAGAAGTAGGTTTCTATTGTTTCATGCTTGTTTAGTCCTAATTGACTCATTTGAGTCTTAATCTTGTGCCTGCTAAGCTCTAAAGTCAAAATCCCATCTCCACTGTCCTTAGCAGCTCACTGTTGGATTTTTGAACATTCAAAATCTTGTTTTATGTTTAAAGTACTTAGATATAGCTTGCATTAACCTTGTTTCATCATATTACATCATATTCTGTCCTTAAATCCAGATCAAAACTCAAGAAAGTCAACTTTTAGTTTTATCAAAAAGTCAAAAATATTGAGAAACCTGTTTTGGGTTCAGTTAGGAGGAATTTTCTTGGATTCATTTATGGGTCAAAATCAATGAAACTTATGGTTCTAAAATCTTCAGCTGGTCTACTTTCTTTTTGTCATTTTTACAGATTTTTGGAAATTTTCTTTAAGCTCTTAACAAGCTTGTGAACATGGGCCTAGTTGCCCTGCTCACTGTCTCAGCATTCACTGAGATTTTCTCAGTTATTGCAGCTTATGCACAAAGCTTATAAGAGCTTTCCATGGTCTGATTTTTGGTGTGTAAGGTCTCACCCAGGTCTAGTCCAGGTTCCATGTGATAGTTTTCCTTTTTAGCTTATATTCAAGCTTGTGCTTGTGTCCTAAGTTGGTACTAAGAACTGTTTTTAGCTCATAAGCTCATATTCTCAAATCTGTTGAGCTTGTTGTCTAGAGTGTTAAGCTTGTTGTTTATTGTTTCATTTGGTCATTTTTAGCATAATTTTGTTCCTGTTCTCAGTTGGTAGCTTGTTGTGCTCATTTAGCTTATCCTTAGTGCTTATTTTTAAGCACATTCCACTTCAGCTCCTAATTCCTCCACATAGCAACTTGTTTTTATATTTTTCCTTTATTCCTTATAGTATTTTAGACTTTTCTTGAAATTTTCATATTTTTCCAAGCTTGTTTGCTATTTTTCTTAATTTAAATTAGTTTTTAAGCCTTTTTAATTAGCTTTAAATACAAATAATTAAGAAAAGTTTAAAAAAAAAATAATTTTTCATTTTTCCTAGATTAAGATAAATATAAAAAGCCTAAAAAGTATTTTTCCATAATTTTCTTAGTTTAAATATTATTTTCTAGCATTTTAATTAGTTTTAAATAATAATTAATTAGTAATAAATATATAAAAAGTCTAAAAAATATATTTTCAGTTTTAAAATTAGTTTTATCATATTTTAGATTTTTCTAAGTCTTAATTTTATTTTTCTAGTCTTATTTCATATTTTCTTTTATTTTAGAGTATTATTAAATAGTTAAAAATAGTTTTTAATTAATAATAATTAGATAAATAGTTATAAAAATAATTTTCTTTTTCTAATAATTTTCTTATATATTTAGGATTGTAAAAATGTATTTTTCATATCCGTAGGTATTTTCCTTCTTTATTCTCACTTTTTATTTTGTACGTTTACGTAATTTTTATTTAAACGTACGTTTTAAGTTTTAAACGTTCATCACTTTAAATATAGTGATAGCGTTTATTTAATATCTTTTATCTTTTTAATTTTCTTAATTTGTATTTAAGTCGCTGTAATTTATTACCTTTTTCAGTAGTGTAATATTCAATCCTAATCTTTTCTGATCACTATCATTAGTGATTATTCTATCGTCTGATCAAGTGTTTGCACACCATTGAGTCTCCGTGGGACATAACGACCCGGGAATTCACTGTATTCTCTGATCTTCATTGTATTTGTGTTTAAGCGGTTTTAAGTCTATTAGACTTGACTGGTTTAGCACAGATCAAATTTTTGGCGCCGCTGCCGGGGAGGCTTTAGCGTGTGTTCAGCCTTTTTCAGACCCATTCTTGCACATATACCACCATTTGTAAAAAGTTTTTATCATTCTTTGTTTTTATCATAATGTTTTTCAAAAATACCAAAAATATTCCTCTTTACCCTCTTACCTTTTTGATTCTTCATTTCTTACCCTCTGTTAACCTTTGATTCTTTCTATGTCTTATCCTCACCCTCTTGGTTGTCAATGGTGTGGTGGTCCTTATAATGGTGGCAATTGCCCCAGTTATAGCGTGGTGGAATCGAGGAAACGGGTCCGTCTATAACCAAGATCCCTATTCTTACCATAACACAGCTGATTTATTCCATCAGCTACCACACTGTGAGACTCAGCAGTTTTACTATTGTGAGTATTGTGGTGGTTCACATTCCATTCGATTGTCAATCAGAAACACGCTTGTCTATGAGCATGTTCCTGATAACAATTATGACTACAACACATACCACTCACAGACCACATCAGTTTTTGTTGTGAGTATTGTGGAGGTTCTCATCTTAGCTCGGATTGTCAAACAGGGAACCCATTTCCTTGTACAACTTACGACTCTTCATATCAAGACCAACCTCCACAGTACCAAATGATTCAAGCGACTCCTCATGAAACTACGACAGACCTTCTACTGAAGACTCTGGAGTTATTAAAAGAACTTAAGGAGGAGTCGGCTATGTCCTCCCAAGATAATCCAAAATCCATGGAAGCTTTGTTAGCCGAAGAGCGGGCTGCTAAATTAGATTCTCAGATTTCCATTGAAAACACTATTAGGGAATCAGTTAGAATGCAAAAAGCATTCAAATCTAGCTCTCGATTCCGTTTCATTCCTGATGACGATGATGATGAAGATATCCTTGATATCCTACAATTTTATAACAGTTCATCAAGTTCATCAGTTGAGATTCCTTCCATGAACAATCAGGGAGAAAAGACTATGATGGAATTACTAGCAGAAGAACAAATGGAAAGTATAAAACATATGTATGCTAGTCCGTCTAAACTCCCTCAGTCTGTTGTTATCACACCCGAAATTCCCACTCACTCTCTAAACATGGGGGATGAGCTTCTTAGCACTATTCCAGAAATGGAATCGTCTAGTGTTGAGAGCCTTGTCTCAATCCCAAGAGAGTCACAGGGAATTCTCGAGCATCTGTATGATATCCCTTTCCCTCTTGAGTGTTCTAATGATCATTTTGAGACTTTCTCCGATTTTAGCGATGATTGTAAATCGTATGGAGACATCGAGTATGTTGAGGCATCACTCCCACAGTCTGATCCTCTTCTTGAGGAGTTCTCCGATGAACTCACTCACATCACTCCACTTTCATCGGAAAGTGACGATGATCTCTTTGATTTCGAAGCCGATCTTGGAGAAACCAGAAATCTCCTATATAATGATCATCCACTCATTTCTTATCCCATTTCCGACTCTTCCATTCCTTCTCTCACTCCTGATGAGGAAGATGACAACCTTTGGAAGGAGGTCGATGATTTTCTTAGTGATGAGTCGATTCCAACAGGAATTGACAATACTTACTTTGATTCGGAGTGAGACATCCTCTTTCTTGAAAATCTATTGATTGAAGAACCGTTTCAGCTCTCCTCCC
This sequence comes from Chrysanthemum makinoi, assembly GCA_910596185.1. NCBI lineage: Eukaryota > Viridiplantae > Streptophyta > Magnoliopsida > Asterales > Asteraceae > Chrysanthemum > Chrysanthemum makinoi. The sequence continues at coordinate 195,313,144 of OU343219.1, read as the reverse complement.
GGAAATTTTGTTACCAATCACCATAAAAGCTTCAAGTTTAAGCTTAAAAATGTCAAAAATGGTGATTTGCTTTTTTCTGATGAGGAATGGACATGCATTGTGATGCACATATTTATTCCATTCTTTACTAATGGTGTGGTTGCTCTTTCCCTTTTCTCCTTCGGGAATGAGGACACTATTTTTGATCCCGGCATTTTCAGTTATCATTTGTGAGCCGGGTCTGTCTATCTATATCTCATCGGTGTGGAACTTTCACGTGCTTCAAATGTTTGTCCAAACATCTTGAATGAAAGTCCGATGGAGGTTATCTCTTCCACTTACTTCCCCATGAACAAATTAATTCGGGGTCGAGTCAAGCTAGCGACTCGGTAATCAAAAACAGTAGCATGCCATATGGGTTTTCACCCATATTTCTGACTTCTTTCTATTTTCTACCACCCTAGTGTGGGGGGTTGCCCACATGTTTTAAAAAAAAAAAAAAAATCCTTTCTAAATAATGGCCGTAGTATTTCCCTTTTACGTTCTTTGTTTCGGCATAACCGCCGGTACATTGAATATTGAGGGCAATATTCACTTCTAAGTGTGGGGGGGAATTCTCGCGAATTTTATCATATATTATCTCGCGAATTTTATCATATATTATCCACCCAATTCCCCCGTTTTTGGCCAAAATTTTTTTGGAGTAAGTGTTTTACACTTACTCAATTGGTTATCAGTCCGCCATGTTTGATAAACTAAAGGATTGGCTAATCCAGGAGCAAACGGCTCTTGGTAAAGATATATCAAATCCGTTTATATGGCTTGCAATTTGCCCAAAATTGTATGGTTCTCAGCTCACCATATCTTAAAAAGTGAAGAGTTGGCTAGCCCGCAAGGTTATGGCTTGTGGTAAAGGAAGTGGAAAAACCATAATTGGTAATCAGCTCACCAAAGATAATATTGATAATTTATCTAAGAGTTGGCTAGTCCAGAAGGGTACGGCTTCTGGTAAAGACAAATCAAATCCGTTATATGGTTTATGATTTGCCAATAAATCATTTGGTTATCAGTGTACCAAGGTTCTTACTTGAACTGAAACATTTGGCTACTCCAGAAGTGATGGCTTTTGGTAAAGAGTCTTTAAAATCCATTAAAGCTTCAAATCATTGCTAGGGACTAGCAATATCTTAGTGTGGGGGATTGATAAGTGTCTAAATACTCATCATTTTTGTACAATATAAACTGCAAAATCATCTGAAAACACTCAGAAATGCTTTAAAATGATGAAAATATCACAAATCAGTGTTTTATGTGTTTTAAATACAAAAAAATCAAAATCAGATGAAAAACGTATAAAATTTGCAAAATTGGCAGTTTTAGTCCCCCAAGTTTCAAAAATTGTCAAAAACAGTCCCTGGTATATCAAAATAAAGAAAAATGTCATTTAAGGTCCATGGGATTCAAAAGTTGTCAAAACAAACCCTTGAAATGTAAAATTTGAAAAATTACAACTTTGGTCCCTCAAGTTTGAAAATTGTCAAAAATGGTCCTTGGAATTTGGAAATTATCAAGTTTAGTCCTTATATTATTGAAACTTGTCACTTTTAATCCTTGGAACAACTTTTCAAGATTGGCAGCCTAGGTCCTTGAGTTTTCAGAAATTACAAAAAGAGTCCTTGTATTTAAAACCCTTTACACTCCTCATTTGGACCCTTGTCAACAATTGTGACCCCTGCCTTTCCCCTTGGACCCCTGTCACATATGCATTTTGGACCCCCTGGCTTACTAATATCCAGTCAGCACAACAGTCAAACAAACACCCACTTGCCTAAAAGTCTCCACTCTCAACTGCTTCCCCTGAAACACTCTCCACACACCCATCCCCCTCCTCTTCATATCACTTTCCATGTCCCTCCACCTCACCTAAACTACAAAAACCATTAAATGCATCTTTAACCCTTCACTCAACACCCTCCAGCTGTTAAATACGTTTTGGCGCCAAAATTCAATCAATGGCCAAAAATGCTTCTACTGATCCAATGGCTAGTATTATTGGTGGGATATACTCTAAAGTCAAAGGGAAAGAGAGTTTGCATATAAAGAGGAAGCAAGAGAAGCAAGAAAAAGAGTAGATTATTTAGCTCAAAATTTTCCTTATGTCGTTTTTATAATTAATGTATTAGTTTAATTTTAAAGTCATGTGTTTTTGTTTCCAAGTGCTAAACTCAAGTTATCTTTGCAGTATAATTAAGTTTTAATCATTAATTCCAAGGTTTATCTAGTTTCATATCTTTTGCATAACTGTTGAAAACTTCCATTTCAAAGTGTGACAAACAAGCTTTTCTTAGTTTATCTTTGGGCTTCAACAAGCTTATATGAGCCTATTATAACTTTTTGTAAGTTTGCAATCAAGTTTCAATCAAGTTTGGATGTTGGTCAATAAAAGTCAACCTGAGGCTCAAATTGGAATGGAAGCTGAATTTGGGTGATGCAGATGTTGATATGGGTTGGAATAGAGTAGATTAGATTAGTGTAGTGGATTTTTGAGTTTGGTTTTAAGCCCTGTCAATCACTGAGCATTTGTGAGTGTTCATGTTATTTTCAGTTTTATTTGCACATTTTGCTTGTACATGTATCTGTGGTCACTTTTGGTTTTAATGTGTTTATTTATGTGTATTTAGGGTAGTTAAGCTTATTTGGATCCATGGTTTAAATCAGTTCATTAGTTTGTGTGTTTAAAACTGCTAATCATTAGTTTAAAGAGGTGTTTGGATGTGACTGCATATCTATCTTCAAGGCTTATGCAGAAGTAGGTTTCTATTGTTTCATGCTTGTTTAGTCCTAATTGACTCATTTGAGTTTTAATCTTGTGCCTGCTAAGCTCTAAAGTCAAAATCCCATCTCCACTGGCCTTAGCAGCTCACTGTTGGATTTTTGAACATTCAAAATCTTGTTTTATGTTTAAAGTACTTAGATATAGCTTGCATTAACCTTGTTTCATCATATTACATCATATTCTGTCCTTAAATCCAGATCAAAACTCAAGAAAGTCAACTTTTAGTTTTATCAAAAAGTCAAAAATATTGAGAAACCTGTTTTGGGTTCAGTTAGGAGGAATTTTCTTGGATTCATTTATGGGTCAAAATCAATGAAACTTATGGTTCTAAAATCTTCAGCTGGTCTACTTTCTTTTGTCATTTTTTTTTTGGAAATTTTCTTTAAGCTCTTAACAAGCTTGTGAACATGGGCCTAGTTGCCCCTTCCTGTCTCAAAGATTCACGAGATTTTCTCAGTTATTGCAGCTTATGCACAAAGCTTATAAGAGCTTTCCATGGTCTGATTTTTGGTGTGTAAGGTCTCACCCAGGTCTAGTCCAGGTTCCATGTGATAGTTTTCCTTTTTAGCTTATATTCAAGCTTGTGCTTGTGTCCTAAGTTGGTACTAAGAACTGTTTTTAGCTCATAAGCTCATATTCTCAAATCTGTTGAGCTTGTTGTCTAGAGTGTTAAGCTTGTTGTTTATTGTTTCATTTGGTCATTTTTAGCATAATTTTGTTCCTGTTCTCAGTTGGTAGCTTGTTGTGCTCATTTAGCTTATCCTTAGTGCTTATTTTTAAGCACATTCCACTTCAGCTCCTAATTCCTCCACATAGCAACTTGTTTTTATATTTTTCCTTTATTCCTTATAGTATTTTAGACTTTTCTTGAAATTTTCATATTTTTCCAAGCTTGTTTGCTATTTTTCTTAATTTAAATTAGTTTTTAAGCCTTTTTAATTAGCTTTAAATACAAATAATTAAGAAAAGTTTCAAAAAAAAAATAATTTTTCATTTTTCCTAGATTAAGATAAATATAAAAAGCCTAAAAAGTATTTTTCCATAATTTTCTTAGTTTAAATATTATTTTCTAGCATTTTAATTAGTTTTAAATAATAATTAATTAGTAATAAATATATAAAAAGTCTAAAAAATATATTTTCAGTTTTAAAATTAGTTTTATCATATTTTAGATTTTTCTAAGTCTTAATTTTATTTTTCTAGTCTTATTTCATATTTTCTTTTATTTTAGAGTATTATTAAATAGTTAAAAATAGTTTTTAATTAATAATAATTAGATAAATAGTTATAAAAATAATTTTCTTTTTCTAATAATTTTCTTATATATTTAGGATTGTAAAAATGTATTTTTCATATCCGTAGGTATTTTCCTTCTTTATTCTCACTTTTTATTTTGTACGTTTACGTAATTTTTATTTAAACGTACGTTTTAAGTTTTAAACGTTCATCACTTTAAATATAGTGATAGAGTTTATTTAATATCTTTTATCTTTTTAATTTTCTTAATTTGTATTTAAGTCGCTGTAATTTATTACCTTTTTCAGTAGTGTAATATTCAATCCTAATCTTTTCTGATCACTATCATTAGTGATTATTCTATCGTCTGATCAAGTGTTTGCACACCATTGAGTCTCCGTGGGACATAACGACCCGGGAATTCACTGTATTCTCTGATCTTCATTGTATTTGTGTTTAAGCGGTTTTAAGTCTATTAGACTTGACTGGTTTAGCACAGATCAATGACCATGCCATGCCAATGCCCAAGCGCCTCCAGAGTTAGCTATCGCCTTTTCATCCTGAAAATACATGCTAAAAAGTCAACACAATGGTTGAGTGAATTCATAGGTTTAGTAAATAAGTAGCTGATCACAAGATTTTCAAGTTTAAAAGAAGCCATGGGCTACGTTGTTCATAAAAGATAGTTGATATTATTGCACTAAGCTCATGACACCAAAGCTCAACTGCATACACCTAATTCTCGGTGTATGCGTAATAATATGCCCCCAATAGGTAATTGCCAATTACCTAAGAGATTCAAATATGGTGCGCCCCGGTTATTTCCGATAACCGAATCGGGGTCGTTAATTCCCATAGTACTATCCACAATATTTTGCGCCACTCGCAAGTGACTAATGGTTCATGATGAAGGGGTCTTTTGGCAAACAACTTAGGCAGAGTCATAATATCAAGAGAACAGCAAACAGTTTTCAAGCAATTGTGATCATAAAAGTAGTAGTAGCATGTATTCTCCCCCAAGGAGTTTATAAAACAGTTAAAAGAGTAAAAGTGGGGCTATGAACTCACCTTGGTTTGCAGAAATGTAAGACATCACAATTAACATCAAGTAATAAACGTGCACGGCTCCGACACGCAACCTAGATAAGTATGGTGTTGCTTTTAGTCTAAGTCTTGTATTCAATAACAACGTTTGTAAGTTTGCAAGTATTTATGTTTTTGAAATGCTTGAAGTTCAAAAGCAAAAGTATTTGGATCTTTAAAATGCTTGGAGTTAAAGACAAATATTTTAAATATTTGTTTCACAACATTTTATGCAAAGTTTCATGAGTTATTTTGATTGTCGTTAAGGATCGAAAATGTAGTTGCGAAAATAATTCGCACGTCTTGGCTCTTGGAAAAGATGGAGGAATAATGTATACGAAACTTTCGTATAAGAGTTGACTCGTATAGCGACTCAATTATACTCGCGACAAATAAGGAATAGATGATCGACACAGTCGAGAAAAGTACTTACGCGTACTTGAGTCGAGAAGGAATGACAAAATAAGTCAAGGATATAGCGACAAAGACAAACGTCGATCGAGAAAAGTCAATTAGTACGCTTCAGCATTTACCCTATGTTCCCAAATAATTTGTATAAAACCTACACGTTTTAAAAATAAAGGTAAGTTTGGATTAATAATTCAAACTTCAAGAGTTGTACGATATTTCAATATATTGTTCATCATTTGATGAATTTAAAATAAAAGAGTTATTGAGAATAAAGTTTAAGTGTAGAAATTTTACAAAATTTCGTCATGACCCCTTCATTTATAGAACGTTCCCAAGTCATTTCGACGTACTAAAACTCATGTTGCAAAACAAAATTTCTCGACAAGTTTATATTTGACAAGCCGTTATAGTTGAATAAGTGTTTATCGCATATTTTAGGTTTGTTACGAGTCTAATATATTAAATTCTTTACGAGTCTAATATATTGTATCGTCTCAAGTCCAAAACGTCCAATAAATGCTCATACAACTACAAGCGTTTGTCCAAAATAATCCAAAATCAATTTTAATAATTTTCGTCCAATAACGTCCAAATCCAATGATCAAATCCAAGCATAGGCTTTAATAAGTATTTCCAAGTCCAAAATATTTAATCCGTTAAGTATTTGTTTTGTCCAATTATCCAAATCACAATCATATCCCATATTAATCCCGAGTAGTGATCCAATAAGTATCCGAAACGTCATCGACAAAAAAAAAGGAATAGAAGTTACGTTAATAAACGTAGAACGAAGGAAGTAACAACAAATAGAAATAAATAACACACATTGTTGGGCTTTTGGGCCCAAAATGATGCTAATGGGCTACTTAGCCCATTAACCACAACCAAACAATAATTATACTAGTTTTAGTTTTAAATCAAATAAATTTTAGCAATTACGGCTAGGACTAACTCGAGATTTCTGTAACCTTGTAAATAGGGGTGTCAAATGGGTTGACCCGACCCGACCCGAACCCGACCCGAACCCGATAAGGCCTTATAGGGTCGGGTTGATTCGGGTCCAACTTAGCTTATCGGGTTTATCGGGTCAACCCGATAAACCCGACAGCCTTATAGGGTCGGGTTAGGGTTTAACTTGGTTCGTTATCGGGTTATCGGGTTGACCCGATAAACCCGATAAACTATAATGTCCCATTAACAAATGTATAATTTTTGAACGAATGCCAGTTTATTATAGTCCATTAGTTACGATTCTTGAACAAATTCATAAATTGGTTCTTTAACCTTAGTTCTAGTTTGGAACTTTGGATCAGTAGCTTAGTTGCTTTCTATTTTCTTATAAGTTGGTGCTACAAGATGGAAAATAACGACATGACTACTGACCCAAAATGACTACTTAATATACTTTGAAATGCACGATTATTTGTTATATATTAAGGCTTTAGGAAATAGAAATGTTCTGTTGGTTTTCTTCTTAAATAAATTTCATGTTTAGTGATATTTTATGTATTTTTGTTAATAGATAGCCCAGTAAGTAAACATATATTGTTTTACTTTATTATTTAGTGTTAGTGTTTTGGTTTCTACAAGTTATTTTTTGTTTTTTACAAGAACATGAAATATTAAAAAGCTACTATATAGTGTAGTACGTAGCAAAAAAAAAGAAAGATGTGTTTTAGTTGGTTAAATTTAATTGAAAGATCATGTAGTGTTTATATGAAACATAATATGCTTAATTGGTCATCTTTTGGAAGAATAAATATTAAGTTACGAGTGAAAGATAATAAAAAGCTTTTTAACACAAAATTAAAGCATTTTCTGTAAATGCTAAACAGTTATCACGATTTTTGTACAAACAGAAACATAGCAATAGATGTAAAGACATATTGTATATGTTAATATGAGATGTCAATAAACAACATTTAGCACACTAATAAAAACATCAGAGACTTTACAAAAAAAGTACACATACGATGCTTCAAGGCAACCCGAAATAACCCGATAACCCGACCCGATATAACCCGACCCGATTAGACCCGAACCCGATAACCCGATTTCTTATCGGGTCGGGTTGCGGGTTATATTTCTAAAGGTCAAAACCCGATTCAACCCGACCCGATAGAGGCTTATCGGGTCGGGTTGACCCGATTGACACCCCTACTTGTAAAGGATTCAAATATATTTTGTTTAGGCCAACAAGTAAATCCAAGTCCCCACGACACTTCGTGTGTCGTGGTACACATAACGACACTTACCGAAAGTGCCATTTACCAAATATTTTCTCAATTAACAACCATGGTCAAATCTAATATTCCGATATCAATAATATTTATTCAAAAATTTCTTACGAGACTACGACCTCGGCTAAGCGCCTTGGTTAACTAAACTAGTGGTCGCGACTCCCCGTGAGCCACGGTACACACCAACTAACATTTCCACAACCAAAAATAATTACCACAAGCCAAATTCAAACCCACGGCTGAACATTAACCTCCATCAATAAATATCAACACTAGGCCACAGTTCTAATTATTACAAGAACATCAATGCCGTGACTCCCATGAAGTCACGGCTCAACTTACTCGCCAAAAATAAAATCTGCCAACTAAAAAACATCAAACCGTGACTCCCTTGAGTCACAACTCAATTTAATCCAAGACTATGGCCAATCGGATAAGTAAAATTTAAGCAACGAAAAATGTAAACGACATTAAACTTGGTATAAACAGTTATATACGCATGTACAGCTAATAACAAACGCGAATTAACAAGAATAGGTACGAGTCAACTCAACTCGTGGGTTGACTCATACGAGTCAAGTTGACTCAGTAGTGAGTCGAGCGAGTGAGAGCCAAGAACAAAAATTCCTCCATGTTTTAGTTATAAACATTAAATTTTTAGTTAGGTTTTATAATAAAAACGTTTTTATTAATTAAAACCGCTTAAGGGTTTAATAAAATGAAGGATATGAAGGATTAAAGGCGCGTGAGCCCTTACCAACGAAAGAGGAGAAGGGAGAAGGTGGTGGCGAGCGGCAGCAGGATGTGGTGAGCGGCGGTGGCACCTCAAACGAACCCAAACTTGCTCCGTTTGAACCCAAATGCTCCAGAAACGATCCCCATGTCTTGATCTATGCGTTGGTATGAAAATATATGTGGCCGGAAATTAGTCGGATTCCGGCGACGACGCCGGATAATATAAATTCCGGTGGTGGTTGTGTTTTTAATGATAGAAAACCTAATTTTGGGTCTTTTATATCCCTTGGAGGGACCAAACGTGGATAAAAGAAAAGTTCAGGGGCGGCAGTTAAAAATATAAAGAGGGGGCAGTTTTAAAACTTTGTTTATTCTTTATATAAAAACCTTGTGGGCCCCACTTGACCTAGCAAACTTTCGTTTTAAATTTCGAGATTTGCGTCATTGCGTCCGGAATGATTTTTCTGATAAAAATGAGTATTCAGATGTACAATTTTCCCGAATTTAATTTAAATAAATAAATCAAATTGATTTAAGAGTTTTAAGGTTGCGTTAGCTCATTTATTGCGTAGTTTTCGCGTTTCACGAGATATCCTCTCATTTTCAAGCTAAGTTAGATTTAAGAAAGTTTGAAAGCGAATCTTCGGGAATAATAAATATAATTTATTATTTAAAATCAGTCTGGAAAGATTCCGGTTGCTAATTGAATGGAGATAAGTCCATGTCGAGAAATGTATAAATGAAATACGTATAAAACGAGTTGGATTGCGTTTCGTTGCATAAAATGCGACACAATTAGAGTAGAAAATAGTGGGAAGTTAAAACGCGAATTTCCGTGAAGTTTTGGTATTTCATTTACGTTTTAAACGTGAGTTGAAATATTTCAGTTACACCCAAATAAAAATGGTTAACGTGTATATATGTTTTCGAGTGTGTTTTTATAAAAGTGATATAAAAACATTAATATGAACTCGAACATGAGTTTATTTAATTATTGTCATAACTAATTGAGTGTCGATTTTTATGTTTTACGAGAAAATCTATCGTTTCCGATTCAAATAGGTTCGGAAAAATCCAGGAGCGAAACTTAGTAACAAAATTTCAATAGTTTATTGATTTATTTTGTTTGAAATTTTACGGGGTGTTATAACATCTTGGGCAAACATTTGAGAGGGGAGTTTTATTTCTTTCTTGGTTATTTTTCATTTCTATTTTCTTTTTCCTTTTTATTCGTACAAACGGGACTTTGTACACTTCAAGTGGGGGGATAGGAATATAAATAAAGTGTATGATTACTTAGCCTACTTGCACTAATTTTCTAGTTGGTTTTAAAATTTTAAGCTCCTTTGAAAAAAAAATTGTGATATTTTTAACCAATCTAGAATTACATATAGCCGAGCACACTATAACCTTAGGGCTCGTTTGGTTCGCATAATGTTTTTGACAGAATTGGAATATGTTTAAGGAATTGGAATGTGAAGGAATGGAATGTTAGAAATTGAAATCCTTGTGATTTAAAATCTGACGGAATTGAAATTTGCAAATACTAGCGCATGTTTGGTTGGAAGAATGATATGAGAAAAAACAATTATATTAAAATATTTAAAATTTAATTTTAGTTTAAGATTAATAAACTAAATATTATTTAATAAATAAATTACTTATTAAATAATAATAATAAATTTTTAAATAGTATTATATAAACTAATATATTAATTAAAATATTTTTTTATAAAAAATACAATTGTATTTTTTAAAGTATAAATTAAAAAAGTAAGCTATAAATAAATTATATTTAATTTTAAATAAATAATAATTTTTAAATCTTAATAACGTGGTTGTTTATAAAAAATAATAATAATAACAATAATAATTAAATGATCGTTTATAATAAAAATAATAATAATAATAATATTTTATGGAAATCTCAGATGGAGGACCATACTTCTGACTGGCTTAGGGTGGTTCCGATCTCTGGGTTGGGACAGACTATGAATGCTAGGACCTATCGGTGTGTGTTATGTTATCGGTTGGGTGTTCCTTTATTTTCTATTCAGATGCTCGTAAAGAAGTTGACATTGAGCTTAGTGGAGAAAGGGATAAACCCTTACGTCCAGCTGATATGTTGCTCTACTCATGGGATGGAGGGCTTGATGTATGTGTTGATTTGACTGTGTCTTCGCAGTTGACGCAAACTAGTATGGTTGATTTTGTGCCTGGTAGTGCGGTGTCTGTGGCTGCACAACGTAAACGCGTCAAGTATGAGGCCAAGTCTGCGTATATTGGATATGGGTTTCTCCCTTCTCATTCTCTTCTTTTGGGGAACTTGAGAAGGATGTTGTGACCTTACTGAAGCGAATCCGAAATTTCTCGATAACCCAAGACATTGGAGCACGTGCTGCTTCTCATATCTTTAGTAGGATTAGCTTTTCTATAGCTAGAGGAGTGGGAGCCCAGTTAGTATCTCGGCTTCCCACTAACTTCTTGTAAATCTTTTGAGTTTCTAATAAAGTGATATTATTAATAATAATAATAAATAATAAAAATAAAATAATAAAATAATAATAATAATAAATAATAAAAATAAAATAATAAAATAATAATAATAATAATAATAATAATAATAATAATAATAATAATAATAATAATAATAATAATAATAATAATAATAATGATAATGATAATGATAATGATAATGATAATAATAATGATAATAATAATAATAATAATAATAATAATAGCAATGACAATGATAAAGATAATATGAATTTCATGGGATTGTAAACAACCCTCTCATATTGCCATGGAATGTTGAATTCCGTATATACGGGATTTTGAAGGAATCTCATTCCATTCTGTTTACCAACCAAACACAGTAAGGAACGGAATTCAGATTCCAAATTCTTTAAAATTTTCAACCAAACATGTTATGAAATGGAATTGGATTCCAATTCCACCAGAATCCTAGGAGTCCGCCCGAACCAAACGGGCCCTTATTGTCATTGGTGAGATTTAGCCTTTCTGTTTCCCCTATTTTACCTATATCTACCAAATATTGAGTGTGCCGATAGTATTGTCGACTTTAGAACTTGGCTTTTACATCACTTCGAGACCATAGATGAGTAGTGTATCAAGTTAGCTTGGTACATTTGGAAAAGGCAATTTGAAAAAGGCAAATATTTTAGGATTAAACCCAAATAGCCCATATGTGTTTGCTTGTGTTTGTTTATCGATTAGTCGCATTGACTTTTTCGACCTCCGTGTTAACCTTTTTGTTGCACTCTCCTTTAGTGCAAGATTCCCCTAGTTACACATATTTGAGCCTATCCTTTCATTTTCTAAACCATATTTTCGTTGCACCTTTACACCTTAGCCTACCGTGTAATCTTATCTTTTGATCTTGAAGTCATTGTTCGCCCTAGTTCGAGGTTTGAGTCAAAGTTTCGGAAAACGTGCCAAATCAAAGACATCCTGTTGAAGATCATTAAAGATCCCCCAATATTCTCCTTATGCTCAACTCAAGTGGGGTGAAAAAAAAAATGCTTATTAGCTCTTGTTGATAAAAGTGAAAAATATTGTAAGCACTATGTGATTAAAAGAAATTAGCATCGAGAACAACGCCTCTATCACATTCGAAGATTGGAAGATAGTCTAAACACCATCGGTTCGAGAAGGAAAAAAATTCAAATGGTGTATTCCCGTGACGTATTATGATCCTATTTCCGTACCATAAAGATGAACCTTGAATGAACGGTGGGGCGATGTCGACTTGGTTTTAAGCTAAGACTATTTGTTTTCTTTTTCTTTTCACCCATTAAAATATCTCATGCCTTACCTTACCATTTTTGTCGTGAAGCGTGTCTAGGTGATGCAGCGAGCAATCCTTGATGTCTTGGCCATGGATTTGGTCATGTATCATTGATTTTGTCCACTTTGCCGTGACACGTTAGTAATAACACTACCCCATAGTCTTTGAATCACTTTCAACCCAACATTGCTTTCTAAAACTGTCTTAACCTTAGCTCTAGTGGTGGAGATGTGTGTAATTTCCAAGCTTATGATAGAATACTTGCTATGCCCGTGCAATTGAGTGATCACCCCGAAATTAACACTTAGATTAGGATGAGAGTATGAGTGTTTTCGTTCCCATTTCGTGAGGTGTTCGGCTCGTATAAATATTCTAGTTTGAAAATCTTAATTGCACATTCCTTGGTTTACTCCGGGGATGTATTTTTTGCAATATAAAATAGTCTACTTGAAGGCAAGTAGAGTTCAAGTGGGGGGATATTTGATAACATCAAATTGTCCTGATATTCTAAGCGTTAATTTCCCCCTTTATCATCACATTATGAGTAAAATGCTAGCGAAAACATCCTTATTCCTTATTATTTCATTTCAGGATCTATTTTGTGCAAGGAAGCGGTAAATGGACATTTCCAAGCCCAGATGATGAATTTTCTCTCAACTACGGCGTAACCAAGTAATGGAGTTACGCCGTAATAATGATCATGAAGAATACGGCATAACAATGGAGTATAATTACGCCGTAACAATACTACTGAACATGAAGCAGCCAACTTGACAATGGATACGGCGTAACCCTCAGCTCAGGTTACGCCGTAATAACAGATAAACATCAATTTTACAAAGGATACGGCGTAACCCTAAGCTCAGGTTACGCCGTAACAGAAGATACGCATTTGATTTACAAAGACTACGGCGTAATTCTCAGCTAAGGTTACGCCGTAACCATGGATAAGTACAAGATTTAGAAGAGTTACGGCGTAACTAATTAATAAATGTTACGCCGTAACTGGTATCCTAGCCTATAAATAGACGAAGTTTTCATCAGTTATTGGCATCTCTCCTCTCCCAAACCTTCTAGAGTTTGGGGAGATCAAACACATAAGAAGAATCATGGTTTATGCGCATTGAATAACGAAGTTCTCGTCTACGATTTCCGTTGTATTCGAGTTTGAATTCCTTTTATATTTTTCTAGGATTTATACTATGAATTCATGTTATTAATTAAAGTTTGCATTTATATTATTGATCTTCTCTATATTTCTTTATAAACATTTCTAGTCTTATCATAGATCGCTAGTCTTGGTAATATTATAAGCTTGTTAGTATCTAGAGGGCTGGGAGAATTGACCAACTGACCTCAGTCTAATAGGTTGCGAAGTATGGAAGGAATTGGCCATAGTAAAACCACTTTTTGTGTGCGAACTGACCAAATGATCACCTATCAAGTGGAGGTATTTAAGAGGTTAGGGGAAATCTAAGTTCCTAACGGCCGGGTTTTCATAGACTAGATCTAGTAGGTTTGGCCCTTAATGACTGCTATTAGGTTGCCGAATGATCACGGGTGACCTGTTCATCTTGGTGAGAAATCTAAGAACCATAGGCCATGATGAATTGACCAAAGGAGTCTGGCGATAATAACCACTATATGGAACCTTCATATCGAGAATCAATTCGTATTTGCATTCTTTATTAAGCTTTGCTTTTTCTATCTCTTTATGCTAAATCCTTGTATCTGTGTGATTGGAATAATTATAGAATATCAATGGATTATCAAAATCATATCATTTCTAATCATCTTAGTTCTTTCAAGGTCAAAGCTCTCTTGGGACGATACTCGGATTTACCTAAGGCTTTACTCCGTCTGATCGGGTTCTCTGCCCGTTAGTATGTGTTTATCCTAAGTTTGTCTAAGTTTTATAAATATTAAAAGCATGATAAAATAGCACATCACAATACACCTTTCCCATTGCTAAGTAAAAACAAGGTTAGTAACAAGTGTGACACAAGAACCATCAACAAAACCCATTTTATTTTTACCCTTAAGAATAATTTTGATAGCAGTAGACCACATTTTGTAATTATCAGAACCAGTGAATTTAAAATGCACAATAGTCACATTAGAATACAAATACAAAGGATTACCAGCATCCAAAGTACCAATCAAAATATCATTCATGATTGCAGACAAATAAGAAACAGATAACAAACCAGACAAATAACAATAAAACAGATAGCAACAATAAACCTCAAGATAACCACCAAACTTCCAAGACTGCCCAAAAACCTAACCTCCAGCTCTTTAGACTTAATAACAAGAACAAATAAACAAAAAACTGTAAAATAAAAGCAACATACACCCAAATCGACTGAAGTACCCAGTCTAACACCTGTCTGTGGGAAGAGCATGTTTTCGTACTTCTCGAGAGAAGCGGTCAAGAAGTTACCTACAGAGTTTGCAGTTTATCCTTACAGTGCTATAAAGAACCACACCGAAAAGATCAGAACTCAACCACCAACACTCTTGATTCACTTAGTCAAGAGTGTTAGTAATCAAGAAATAAGCCCAATAACACCGAGAGGTCACCACCGGGATCAATATTGCTAAAACCACAAATTAAGGTTTGACGAAACCGCAAAGATATCAAGAACCACCAGAGATCAAAGACCTGGCTATGATACCATGTAAAAGCTCTTAAACTAATCACAAACCACAACACTAATAATTCACCCAACCAACCACTCCTTGGTGAAAATCTTTTATTACTTATAGTTCAAGAAGATGAATCCACAACTGTGTGCTCACCAAACAATATAAAAGAAAGAGATAGTCCCCTTAGTATGATGCTATCTATCACACTACAATGAATCAAATACAAAGAACCTCTCTACAAACACTCAGATTCAATACTAACAATACTAGACTAGCTGATCACAAGAGAATTAGAGAATCAGACTTGTTAACTTTGGAGAGAATGAGAGAAAAGTGAGTTATGAGTGATTCCCCCAACCTAGATCCGAATGAGTCTTTATATAGAGCCATGTTCCATTTGAATCCTTGTAGTTTAGAGAACCTACTAAACACAAACCAAAGATGCAAACTAGATAGAAAAATGTCAGCATTATTCCCTCAACTTAAACAAGACAAAAGCTTGCACACAACACCATATTTCAACATACTTCATGGAGCGTTTGAAAATGAGCATTCCAAAACAAAAGATAAAGCTATTTGTTGATTGTTAAACGAGCATTTACATCACAATGCACCATACTCATCTATCCTAAATACTCCTAAATGTTGCTCACAAAACACTCCTGTAATCTCGTATATTCTATCATTTTAATTTTTAGGGTTGATCTCTAATTTATCGTAGTATTAGTCCATTGCTAATCGATTCAGGGTTCATGGTCTTACAACATTAGTTCATGCAGTTCCTTTTTATATTTTTGTTTGCTGTTTATACAAGTTGTCATCAATTAATTTAGACTACCTCAATGGTTACGACATTTCACCTTTCACCTCAGCGCTACATCAATTTTCCCTCTCTCCCCTCATTCCCTCACTTTTCACCCTTAATGGTCACCACTCTTTCACCTTTCATTAAAATACACAGTTTTATATAAATATGCCCGCTAAATACCCCTCACACACTTACAACTAAATAATTAATAATAAAAACATTTAAAAAGGGTCCACTTTTAGACAATGCTTGAGTAGTAAGGAGGTCACATTTCGTCTATGTTTTTGCTTAGTCTCACACAGCACACACACCCCCAATTAGGGCTGAGCAAACAAACTGAACGGCCCGGACCGACCGACGGACCGGATCGACCACATTCGGCCTGGTCCTCGGTCTAGGTGTTTTGGACGAATTCGGTCTCGGTCCGGTCCGGTCGGCTCCGGCGTATAAACTGGCCATTTCGTCTTTTAGGACCGGACCGAACCGACCATATTCGGTCCGATCCCCGATCTAAGTTTTTAGATTATTTCAGTCTCGTTCGTGATTGATCCAGTCCAATCCAGTCTTATTTTAGACCGATGCTCACCCGTACCCCCAATGGGGCCTTACGCGTGCAATGGTGAAAAAAGGGCTCCCTCACGCTTCATTGTGATCAGTCTTAGAGAGTTAATATGCAAATTCTCACTTTTTATAAACACACGAGTTTATGCATCGAATAGTCGTTCATTGTTTATAATACACTTTAATTGTTTATACATTAGTATGTGCAATTTAAAAACCCATGTATGCACCTTTGTTCAGTTATTCTATTTGTATATGGTTCATCCATTCATAAGTAACTCAAGTAAATATTCAATCATTTATTTATTTTTCTTATTTTTATTTTGAACTTATTCAATCATTTATGAAGTACAAAGAAAATCTTACAAAAAGTTTTGAAAAACCAAAAACACGCCTTTTTTTTTACTGAATTTTATTAAAATGAGATAAAATAGGGTGTGTTTGTTTCATTAAGATGTTTTGGGTCTGAATCTGACTACCGCATCTTACTGGTAAGAGGTGGCTAGAAAGTCTAAATCTGAACGAAATAATGTTGTTTGTTTTTGTATAAGTGTCCGAATGATTTTAAGTGCTCGTTTTTGCAATTTGTTTATTAAACCAACGCAATGCGATAATAAATAACTTTTGTAAATATGAAACAAGATTTTTTATCATAAATATAACATAGTTAATAAACAATCAAATATATTATATAAAGTTTACAAAATGAGTAAGAGGCAGTAAGACAAGTCCCCTACCTCTTACTGAGTAAGATGTTATATGTCTAACTGGGTCTTACTAAAAAAAAAAACAACAACAAAGCGAACGTCTGTCCACCTCTTACTGGTAAGAGTAAGAGGGTTAGTAAGATTTTTTTTAAAAAAAACAAACACACCCTAAGATATAAAATGATTGTTATATATCTATATCAACAAAATTAAATAACATAGTTTGATGATACATGTATACGAACCAAAGTAGATTCATTGAGCATCTCTAATGGTTGATGTATCTTCAACGTATTCCGTATTTAAATACTTAACCCATCTTTAACCTATCATCTCCAATTCAATAAGTCATATTCAACCTTTTGAAATTTTTACCTTACACAAACAAAAACTTCAACTACTTATTATACATCAACCTATTCTTTCTTTAATCTATTTTCAACCATTTGCTCCAATGCTATTAATCTTTTACATAATATTTCGACTCTTTTTCAATCTAACATTGGATATGCTCTTCATTTGTGAGATATGCTTTGGATTCATGATGACACTTGGCGGTATTTCCTTTCACTTGTCACACGCGTAAATTGACTTCGCAACAATAATCCGGAAGCCAAACAGTATCCGAAGATTACGTGACAGAAATGGTCCATGAATTTTGTGAAATTTTTATCTAGGAAATGCATGATAAAAACAAAAGCAATGACATTTTGATAGACAATTGTGGGAGCTATAATCAATGGGGAGAAAAAGATATGTTCCACCACCCACATTTTAACAAAAATATAAAGGCAAACTGTCGCATGAGATGACGTACGTTTAGAGTTGTTTGAAATAACTTTTAATTATGTAATACAACATCTAATACTCAATCGATGAAAACATATAATAAAAATGTTAACATGATAGGCACATATAGAAATTTTGTGGATTTTGTTGGCGTCCTTACATGCATTATTCATGGCTAATTATTTATTTATCACAATCTTTTTTTTTTCATTGTTTTCTAAAAAGTAGGTGGTTAACTGCGCTTTGTATCGGAGGTTATCCATATAACTAAAATTTCTGGCGAAAACAATATTTTTTGATTATACATTTTTCTTAATTTTTTTTTATCGATGTTGTTATAACGGGTATTTTTTTTCTTCAAAGCAATAACAGAAAGTTCGTTGATTGCTTCAAAAATATCTTGCAATCACCAATTGAAGGTACTTGACGTCAATCATAATTGATTTGGGTGGCCGGTTGTTGTAGAACGATTTCGAGTTACCATATGGACTCTAATATGATCATTTCTTACGATATTAGCAAGTTATGTACAGGGTCGTCTTATTGATTTGGGTGGCCGGGTGCGACATTACGAATGAGATCACGAAAAGCTTAACTATTATGAAAAATTCGAACATAATATATTTATATTGTATAAATACTAATGGACATATACTAAATCGGAGGCCTCTTCAAATAATATTAAAAAATGGCTATAAAAATTCAAGTTAGACATGTATAAATACTGATGGACGTATGTACTAAATCGGAGGCCCATCACAATGATGGTCATGTGCGACTGCTCCACTTGCACATACTAATCACTGCCACTGATCGTGTATTCATCATCATCAAATGCTTTTATCACTTCAAAATGATCGATTTTATGCTTTCAACTAACATATAATAATTAATGATGTTGTAAATTCTGAAATTTAATTATGGTCGTAAACATGAAAATTTTATTAAAATTTAGTAAATGATAATAACAAGATGCTTTTAGTCTGATAGCAGCGGATGCAAAATTATTTATTTTGTAACTACAAAATACAATTTTAACAGAAATATGTTTTCCCAATAAATAGTATTAACAGTAATAAAAAATGATGAAAAAAGTAGAAATATATTGTCTAATGCGTTTAAGTATTAACTACTTGTATTATTAAAGTTAAAGCGATATTAAAATATAAAACTTAATTGGTTTAAGGAATATTTTGTGTTATCAGTAACATTAAACAGAGTAAATTTATAAAAGTATAGACTTTGATAAAAACATGTATTAAAGTTTAGTAAAATTGAAAGGGCTCAAATCTAAAGTAAAATAGTTATAGGGACTAATTTGTTGTAGTGCTAAACATCATAAACTATCTATAACAACTTGATAAATTTAAGGGACTATTTTTATCATTTAACAAACTAAATTAGTGTTCATTTACTATATAAATGTTACATTATATTTAAGTTTTTGTAACATTTATTTTCTTAGTTAAATTTACATAAATTCTCATTATTAGCATAATAAACTTTTTTATTATTATTGTAAATTTCATGTGCTCGCTTATATATGTTTGTGAAAAAAGTTCAAATGCTTACTCTTATTTTAATGCTTATCCAGGGACAAATTCTTACAATCTATCTAGTTTAATCTAATGTTGGGGATTAACCTAAGAAGTAATAGATATACCTGAGTCACTTTATTTTGCTTACCCACCATCCATCTAGTTTGATCTAATAGTGAGGATTAACCTAAGATTTAAATATAAATATAAGTCCATATTTTTTTTCTTGTCTTTTTGTCTTTCTTTTTTATTTACATTTTTTTTGCCTTTTTTCTGTTTATTCACGTTTTTTTTTATTAAATTCAGTTTTTTTTTTCTTTTTTTTAATTCACGTTTTCTTTATTATTTAAATTCACGTTTTTTTTTAATTCGCCTTTTTTCTTCGCTTTCTTTCGTTTTCGTCCGCTTTCATACGTTTTCATCTGTTTTCGTCCGTTTTCATACGTTTTCATCTGTTTTCGTCCGTTTTCATATGTTTTCGCCCGTTTTCTTATGTTTTCGTCCGCTTTCATACGTTTTCATCTGTTTTCGTCCGTTTTCATACTTTTTTCTTCGCGAAAACGTCTGAAAATATTAATTATGATGGTGGTGGTGGCGGTGGAGGTGGGTGGCAGTGATGGTGGTGGTGGCGTTGGGTGGAGGTGGGTGAAAGTGGGTGGTGTTGGCAGTGGTGGCGGTGGATGGCGGTGGTGGAGGTGGTGGGTGGCGGTGGTGGTGGCAGTGGTGGCGGTAGATGGCGATGGTGGAGGTGGTGGTTGGGTGGTGGTGGGTGGAAGTGGCGTTTGGTGGTGGTGGGTGGCGGCGGTGGAGGTGGGGGTGGTGGCGTTGGGTGGTGGTGGGTGGAGGTGGCGTTGGGTGGTGGTGGGTGAAGGTGGCGTTGGGTGGTGGTGGGTGGATGTGGTGGTGTAGTGGTGGGTAGCGGTCGTGAGGTGGGGGTGGTGGCGTTGGGTGGTGGTGGGTGAAGATGGCGTTGGGTGGAGGTGGTGGTGTAGTGGTGGCGGTGGATGGCGGCGGTGGAGGTGGGGGGCGGTGGCGTTGGGTGGTTGTGGGTGGAGGTGGCGGTGGAGGTGGTAGGTGGCGTTGGGTGGTAGGTGGCGGTGGAGTGCACCGTTAGTCCTTAGGACTAATGATGCAATTTATTTTATTGCATCGTTAGTCCTTAGGACTAACGTTGCAAATATTTTCCCTTCCGTTAGGAGATAACGGAGAAATATTTGCATCGTTAGTCCTTATTAACTGAATTTGCTAACAGACGGATGTATTTGTGCCAACTTTACTAACGGATGGATGGTTTTGTGCCAAAAAAAGTTTAGGGATGTAAAGCGAGACAAAGGGCAAACCACAGAGATGTATTTTGGACTTTACTCTTTTAGTTATTTGCCGTACTACAGGTACAGTATAACGAATGGGCTCATCTATCTTTTTTTTTTGGATAGTCTAATGGGGCACCTCATTTTTTACTTCCCAAACACCCCATGTAGGGTTGTCTCTTCATGTGGGTCCCATCCGTACCGTACTTTGCCGCCAACATGATATAAAGAGCTAATAATCTGAGCCTATTCGATAAGTTTTTTTACCTCTTGTGTGTCAAATGGTGAACTAGACATGGTGTTGTTGTTTGTTGTGGTGGACTGTGAGACTTGTGTTGTCTGCCTTCTTGTGGTGGACTGACACTTGTTGCTTTCTTGCTAGTTGGTGGAATGTGACACTTGTGTTGTTGCTTTCTTGCTAGTTGGTGTTGTTACTTGTTGCTGGTTGGTGGAATTTGATATTTGTGTAGTTGCTTTCTTACTAGTTGGTGTTGTTGCTTGTTGTTGGTTGGTGTTGTTGCTTTCTTGTGGCATTATAAGCCTAAAATGCCTGCAGTTTGAGAATCTTGTTTACTTTCTTGTGAACTTTTGCAGTTTGAGAATCCGACTTACCACTTGCACGTTGAAAACGTGTTGGTGTTGTTGCTTGTTGATGGTTGGTGTTGTGACTTGTGCAGTTTGAGAATCTTGTGACTTGTGCAGTTTTGAACTTGTGAGGATGTGCGGTTGAGAATCCGGTGAACTTGTGACTTGTGCAGTTTGAGAATCTTGTGACTTGTGCAGTTTTGAACTTGTGAGACTTGTGCAGTTTTGAACTTGTGAGGCTTGTGCAGTTTGAGAATCATGTGAACTTGTGACTTGTGCAGTTTGATAATCTTGTGACTTGTGCAGTTTTGAACTTGTGAGACTTGTGAGGCGATGATGATAACCGAAACCGAATGGACGGTAAAGTGAGATTTTTATCTCACTTTGCAACCTTCGAATTTGAGCCTTAAAAATTTTCGAGGCGATGATGATAACCGAAACCGAATGGACGGTAAAGTGAGATAAAATCTCACTTTGCAACCTTCGATTCGGAGCCTCAAAAATTTTCCGACTACGTTTTTTTTTTTTTTTTTTTTTTAAATTATAAAACTGAAAACTAAAAGTTATAAAACTAAAAAAAAACTTGTAAAAAAAGTTATAAAAAAAAACACAAAAAAAACAAACAAACAAACTTGTAAAAAAAACATTTTATAACTGATTTGGTCTTTTGGCACAAAACATAAAACTAAAAGTTATAACACAAAACATAAACCTTTTAAGACTTTGGCACGGAAATCAAGAAAAAACATTCCCCCCCTTCACCCCACTGCCACAGCAGGCCCAAGCACCCCAAAAGCAAGTACAAACACCCCCTATGGGGTGCCTCATTAGCATGACCATTTTTTTTTTTTTGGAAGCAAAAAATGGCATGATTTCAATTTAAACATTATTGCTTAAAGTTGTTGAATCTATATGTGGTAAAATAGTATGTATATTAGTGAACGAGTGTGATGATTTAACAGATGATAGTGGTAAATGGCGCGTAGCTCAGTTGATTATAGATGGGTATCTTTATGCCCAACAATTACAAGGTCAATGGTTCAACTCTTAACATCTCATAGTAACAACCACATGAGTGAGTCATGCATGTCCCTTACATTATAAAAAATAGCCAATTGTGGGTTGGTTTAAATTACCGGTTATTAACCATTTGCACCTAACAAATGATGGTACTATCTACAATTACAACTTGTTGATTGGGTTCCAAACTTCCATTTAATCATAAACAAAAAGGGGTGATACTCACACCATATTTTTTGATTAATACACCATAATTTGTGCATTACAGTATTGTACGGTACAAACTGTAATGCACAAGTTGTAATGCATTAATAAATAGTTCTTTATCAGTTTTGGTTTTATATTTTTTGTTTTTAAATATTTTTACTTGCCAAACTTTATAGTCTTTGTTCTGTACTTTATTTTTCATGATTTTATAATAAAATACAATATTATAAAAAAATATTAATAAAAGAGGTATTGGAATCCATTTTGGAGGAGTGTCTATGTCCACTCCCTTTTGGAAAATATACCTATAACTTGTCACATTATCCGTTGTATTTGTAATCTACATATATATAAACATCAGATATTCAAGATACATGTATATAAATGCAGAAGTCTCCAAGAGAAAAAAGAAAAAGAAAAAGGACATTATGAATGTAGTTACAGTTAGAGCTGTGCACGTTGGTTTGGTTATCGAATTAGGAATTGTATGGGGTCCAAGTCCATGTGATTTCACCCGTTTCCGTCAACCAGATCACAAAACATTGAACCTGATTTTGTCTGCTACTTCATTTAATTTGATGTTACAATACTGGTTTAATAAGTCAAACTCTAATATAATCTATAGCTAGATCTGATTATGACAGATTATCTAATAAGATTATGTGACGAGTGATTTACATAGCTAGACATATCAAGATTAGTTATATAAAAGGCACTAAAAACATGAGAATAGTTTATTTTTTCTTATAAATCACATACGGTTAACTTGTTCAACTTTGTGAATTTTCTAATAATCTCGATCACATGGGATCTTTTTCTGAAAATAAGAATATTCAACATTATATAAGATAATTAAAATAAGGGTTTTAAGCGTGATTGTTATTACAATGTTAAAGATGAATGCATAAGTAATACTTAATTCTGATTGGTTGAAATAGTCTATTACATTAAATTGTAAGAAAAAATCTCTTCTTTACCACAATTCTAAGAGCATTTGCTATCATAACTTAAATTATGCCATAACTCAGCGTCACGTCTGCGGTCTGCGGTACATCAACTTTAACATTTCACCTAACTCACCAAAAAAACACCCGCAATTATAACATTCCCAAGATTAAACCTTAACTCATCAACAATTTATAAAAACAACCCCTCATTTAAGAGCAGAAATGAAGAAAAAAATAATAATAATAAAAATAAAATTAAATTAAATAACGCACGTTACATGAGTAACACCCAAATAACACTCACGACGGTATGGTTAACTTGGGTTAACACCCAAATGTTAAACCTTAACTTGCATTTACAAGTTATGGTTGCAAGTACTCTAAGGATTGTTGTTAGCAAAACCATTAAAACAAAAAAGTTTTTCATTAGGCTACTTGATTAACTCTACAACAATTTCAACCCATTAACGTGTGACTCGTCTACGCAAATAAGTATATGAATCAACATCTGTTATGCCACATAATCTAAACTTTGATAATCTAGGCGTACGATAACTAAAATTCTAAAATAGTATTCAATGTTTAACTAATAGAAGGGTGGTCTGTATATCACAACCCTTTTAAGTTTTGCAAGAAGATAAAATAGAAAGATTCGTTACTATAATTTGTTTCCTTTTTTTTTTTTTTTTTTATGTAAGCCGAGTGTTCCACGTGAATAACTTCGGTGACTTGACAAGAAGTAATCACGAACTTCACACAATGTGTTTCTAGCCACGTCATTTGGCTAGAAAGATTTTCTCTACCGTCCTTAAAGTTAGACTAAAATCGGGTGTAATGATGACTACCAAAAGATCGACATCTTCATTATCATGTCAGCTTTCTTTTTTCAGTACCATTTTGTGACTAACTTAGGGTAATAAAGAGACCGACATCGTTAATTTTTTATCTTTTAAAAGCGCATGTAACTGTCAAAAATGAGTTTTTGGTTTGATTTGAACCGGTCGCAAAAGCAACCATCTTCTCCAATTTCTTCATACGGAACGCGTCCCGTATTGGGTGGTGTAAAAGGGTGTGATGCATTGAGCAGGCCAATCGACCGAGAGGTCAACCGATCATTACACCCGACCTAATACCGTAATCACAAAAGACAATCATTTGTTTAATTTTTGTATTAAGTTATGCTTAAATAAGAGAACTTAATGCAAAGACCCTCTAGTTTATCACTTTTTATTTTCAGACATTTATCAATTAAGTCATAAACAAACAAATTTTATATGACTTTCTCAATTTAGTTTTTTCTATATTAAGAAAACTAAGTCAATTTCAAACAGAACCTAACTATGATTAATAGTTTTTCAACTTATTAATGTGCAAATGGTACAAGTGTTAAACACCCTAACAAAGATTACTTTTAAAGCTCACTAAGAGTCTCTCCCACCCTAGGCGATTTTTGAGAAAACAATAAAACCTAACCAGTTCTTGCAACCAATTGATTTTTCTTGTTTTCTTCGTTGACGTGCTTAATTATTAACCTTTTATTGCCATAATCGTTTTGTATTAACCTATTACGTTTTTGGAACTGCTTTTGTGGTTCGATTAAACTATTAGGGTTAACTCAAAGACTGGGTTTTCTGAATTGTGTGTGGTGATTTGATTGTGCTTTTACTAGGTTTAAATTATGTAATTTTGGTGGTGGTCTATTCGTTCCAAACCCTAATTTTTTGAGGGTTTCCCCGTTCATTCTGAAGATTAGACGGTATTTGTTCTTCTCGTTTCTATTTGTTTCTGCATGGTGTAAGGATGAAAAGTGGGTTTTTAGATTCGGGAGGGAGTGAGAAAAAGAAAAAAGATATCGGTTCGCCTGATCATGGTGTGACTGTTGAATCTGTTAACAATGATCCGAACACGAATTTACCGAACCTTAATGATTTGGATTCAAAGTTGCGAACATCTGGTGGACCAGCGTCTCAGACTTATGAACATGTATCTAACACACGTAAGGCTGCTAAAGAGGTTAATGAAAATGTATTAAACGCCACATAATATGTTGTTGGACTGGGTCACAACCACAATGTTAATGAGCAGTTTATTAAAACCACACAGGTTGTTAGCGTGTCTAGTAACAATGCAAATACTCCCATGGTTACCAGTCCTAGTAGTAAGCCTGATGAAGAGCTCCCCGTATCACATGCTACTAAACTTAGCCCAACGTCTAATGTGACTAAGGCTAATTTTCAAAACCTCGAAGCTAATTTTCCTATTAATGTTGATTATGATTTTGGTTTGCCTTTAGCTTCTGTTCATGAGGTTTGAAAAATTCGTTGTACATGTACTTTATTGGTAAAAGGCTTGCATTTCCAGTCGTTGAATGGTTTGTTCGTAATAATTGGGAAAGGTTTGGAATCAAGTAAGTAACGATGAATGCGATTTTTTTTAATTTTTTTTTTTTTTTTTTTTTTTAAGTTCTCATGGATCCAGGGTGCTGATTCTATTCTCGAGATTGTCCATGGATGATTCAAGGTACTCCTGATTTTCTTAATAAGTGGTCGCCCTCTATAAGCCTTTTGAAGGAAGATTTGACTCATTTTCCTTTTTGGGTGAAGTTTCATGATGTTTCGTTGGCTGCATACACATCGAATGGTCTGAGCTTGATGGTCACGACAATTGGTACTCATATAATGTTATATTCGTATACAAATGACACGTGTTTGTATTCATGAGGGTGAAGTAGCTATGCGAGGGATTTGATTGAAATAAATGCGTGTAATGACTTTAGAGATAATTTGGTGGTGGCGGTCCCTAACCTTAATGGAAGCGGATATACGAAAGAGAATATTCGTTGAATATGAGTGGAAACCAAATCTTTGTAGCACATGTTTGAAATACGGTCACTCACTTGATGATTGTCCCAAAGCTGCTCCTAAACGTGTGGTGGATAGGATGGATAAAAGCAAGGGTCATTCTCTGGGTACTGATAATGAGGGTTTTGTTGAAGTGATCAAGAAGAGCTTGAGTCGTAAGAATGGAGGTACCAAGAACTTAAAACCGGTTTCTTTGAAGTCTAAACTTGTTTATCGTCCGAAGCTAACCGACTGAATGCCTCTCATGACTCATCATGTTGATACAATGTGGCATCGACTTCAGGGAACATCAAAGATAACAGTGCATCTTCTAACACAAAAGGAAAAGGAACTTCAGATGACATCAATCTTCTTTCTCTTAAAAACTCATTTGAGGCGTTAAACATTAATAATATGATTTTCAAGAAAGCTACTGAGGAAAGGAGGTTAATGAGTGGTTAATGATGATAGTGATGGTGAAGTGTATGAGGTCTACCATGAAACTGCTAGTTTTATTGCATCTGGTAGTTCAAGTAATAAAGATTTGGTTGTAAGGATTAATGAACTGAAAAGTCAGATGCTTGATGGGAAGCTTGTTTTAGTGGGTGATGATGGGAAGCCGCTAAAACCTTGTAAATCAACGCTTTCTAGCAACGAAACTGCCAGTGTTATGGCTTCTACAAGTTCCAAGGTTAATAAAGCTTCTAAAGGTGGTAGTGGAGTTAGAAATAAAAGTTTGTATGAACAATGAAAGGACATTTATAGTGATGACCCGTACGATGATGATGATCGTGTTGATCTTGGTTTGACTGATGCTTAAATGCAGTTTGTTGATGCCTTTGATATTAGTCTTTGTGTTAAACTCAGGTAGCACTTGTAGTAGCTCTAATAAGTGTGGCATGCCATTTTTATGATAGTTTTGGTTTGCAGCATAGTTAGTGCGTTTGTTGCTACCTAGTTTTGGGTTGAGGATGTGGGAGTCACCCACATTTGTTGTACTTACTTGTTTTTTGAAGTACTTCCTCCGTCCTATAATTATAGTCCATTGTTGACTTTTAAAGTCTTTAGTTTTTAACTTTGACCTTAAATATTTTTATTTGTGTTATATGTTAATTAATGCAAAATATATGAATTTATTGAGTTTTAAATGTATTTTCTATTAGTATAATTTTTATGAAGTATCATATAATACAAATAAAAATATATAAAGTCAAAGTTACAAAACGAAGACTTAAAAAGTTAACAGTGGACTATAATTATGGGACGGATGGAGTAGTAAATTTACCGGGTAAACCCTTTAATTAAAAAAAATAATAATAAAAAATAACAAATGGAGCAACGTAATAGTAATTTGAGTACGCCTTATATAAAAAAGGGTAAATTGCAAAAATGGTCTCTAAAGTAGCCCAAATGCGCAAAAAATAAGCGAGACAAAAAGTATTGCAAAACCGACATTAATGTTCCATATTTTTACAAAAAAACCACCGAGAGCTACTTTCTGCTAACCTTCGTTATGTTTCTCGTTAATTGCCTCGTCATTGAGGGCATTATTGTCATTTCACTCATCTCAGTCTCTCCCGCCAATTATACTTCAAGTACAATATTTGCAAAGATAACTTAACGTCATTAAATCAACTAGAGTAGGCTTTTGCCGAAATATTAAATCGGCACAACTAGAGATAAATTAACTTCATTAACATACTTTGAAATCGATAATCAATGGTCAAACCATAGCTTTGAAAAAACCAAAAATCGGCACAACCAAACCCAATTATGGCAAATAATGATAAGGGAAAGTCTTTGTTGATTGTGGGGGATGAATCATCGGAAAAGTCGTGAGGGAAAGTTTTATTAAATGATGAAGTCTTTGAGGAAGTTATGGCTAGATTTGGTGATGAAGTAATTGCCAAGTATGGTTCGTATAAGAACATAAGGAAGGAGATGATAGAATTTATTCTTCAATGGCTGTGGAACAAAACTTACAACGAACCAAATACGGGTGGTAGTGGTGTGATATCTATTCCTACCCTTGGAAGTAGTAGCCGAACCGACAATGAGGTAGTTGCAGAGACAAAAAGAGGGAGGGGAAGGCCTAGAAAAAAGGTAACTTTTTCTGTACCAATCCATAATCCGAGTACAATGTAACCAAAAAAGAAAAGGGGAATGCCTGTTAGGAGTGGGAGGAAGAGGGAGGGGAGTGATAATATGAGTACAATGACACAAAAAAGGAAGAGGGGAAGACCTGTTGGGAGTGGGAGGAAGAGGGAGGGTATGTTAATGTATTATACTTCATTTATGTGTCATTTTAATTTCTTATGTTGGATGTTGTGATCTTTTTGATAGACTATTTTATGCTGATATTGAGTGTCATGATTGACTGCCCTGATTGGTTTAGGATAAGCAAGTATTATGGTTCTAAGTAGGTTAGAATGGCAAATGTAGGAGTGTTTGGCATAGCAAGCATCTTGCTATACTAACTAAGTTGTCACATTGAATTATTAGCTAAACTATAACTATACAAGATACATGATCAATAGGTTTGCATCTTCAGTAAGTAGGATTGATGTCTTGTACAATGTGGTGAGATATATAACATTGCATTACACTGCTTCACTTGAGCTGTATAGATGCGCACTTATCTGCATAACTGTTTGTTGTAACACCTGTAGTAGCTCTTTAGACTTGATGTTTGGAATAAAATGATAAATGTGAATAGTGTGTTACTTTTATTGACTATTGACGTTGAATTTAAACGATGGCAGGTTTAATTTCTTATGAGGATGAAATTGTGTTCAGCATGCACAATAATGGATTCTTTGAATTTGGTCCATTGAGGTATGTACAAGGGTTTGTTTCTAAACTTTATGCCTTTTTCCATGACAGACCTATCTTTACTACTGGTCTGGATCATATGTTAGTACGCATTAGGGAAGAAAAGTGTGCATTGTTCTTTTGTTTGCTTGGCAAATCATTAGAAGAATGTTTGAAGTTGATTTACACTGACAATGATGTGCATACATTGTTGGAACTAGGTTGTCGGAATGGTTATGTAGATTTGTTTGTTGCTCACAAAAAACAGAGGTTATCTGAATACTATTTAAAAAACATTGATTTAGAGGGTAGAGGTAGGGAGGTTGTCGGATGGGTAGAAGAAGATGTTAGCTTGCGGTGCTTTAGTACTTCAACTCCTTTTAAGACTAGTACTTTAACTCCTTTTAGGACTAGTACTTCAACTAGGGAGAGAAGTATACACTTGAAAAGAAAGGTTGTGGGTGATGTTGATCTTTGGGTCGGAAGAATAAAAAGATGGTGAAGAGGTTTGTGGATAAGGGAAAATGAAAAATGGTTGATGAGGATGATGCTTTTAAGAGGAACAAACCGCCTGGTATTGTCATTAGAGAGGGTGGTTCTATGAAGAAGACAACAGGTGTTGGTTCAATGAATGTGGGATCTAGGGGTGCGGGTTTTTTGAGACCAAGAAGTGATGATAAAATCACTAATTGGGTACTGGGTCTAAGCACACCAAGATCAATGGGAAACAAAGTGGTGTTATTTTGACTAGGCAAGTCTAAAATTTTTGGATACATAGCATTGCATATTATACTAACCTCATTACATTGCAGATTTTGATTGTGCATGTATAGCAGAAACTTTTGAAGCTTGACAAATGGGTTCATCTTTTGAGATTATGTAATGTGTAGAAACAAAAATAGTTTTAATTTGGTTGTATATTACGTATGTAACTTGAAGGTATTGTGATGGGTTCATCTTTTTGGTACATGCCGAACGATATTATGTAACTTGAAGTATTACATATGGGTTAATCTTTAGTGATGGTTCACTCGTATTAATACTCTGTTATTGCATCCAATTTCTTATGCATAATATGTTTGTGTTTGTGTTTTATGGTTCGATTAATAACATTTACAAGTTTGTGTTTTATGGTTAGAATACTGTCATTTTTATATTTGTGTTTGTGATACAAATCGGACACTGTATACAAACAAAATCGGGATCGAATGACTCCTTCCATTCATCAACCATAGTACCATACATGTACAAGCTTACGATAGGGAAACCACAACACCTATCTACATCTACATTGAACAGGAGAGGCAAGAACAACAGAAGAAACCACAAGTCCCCAACCCTCTTTTACCTACATTCATCATAAACAATAAAAGAAACCATCCTAAAAGAATCCATCCCAGCCTCCAGTCCCCAACCCCCTCACATGTACGTTTGCCTCACAGTAAACTCAATTTTGGAAACAATGCTGTCGTTATTTTGCTTTAGCATCATCATCAGCCCCCTCATCCTTCACATATCAGTTGTCTGAATCCTCCTAAGCTTGTTCACATTAGACCTTGCAACTCTCGAACCCCTTAAGTTTTGTAGCTCAGCAATCAGCCCCCCTAATTTCAATCATATTAGAAAGCTTTCGGAACCTATTCATCAATTTGGTGAATCTTGAATGTCTTCCCCACCTCCATTGGTAATGGGCTAGCATCATTTCGATATGACAAATGAGTTCTGAGGTAAGCATGAGATCAAGAAGCGAGTATTCTTCAGTTGAAATGATAATTTTTTTTGTTAAGGGTGTGCGTGTGTTTCTGTTTGTGTGTGTGTAATGACGAAAAACTTTGACAATTTAATATGTAAACATGATAATTGACTTTGCAAATTTAGCCATTGAGGTCATGCCGCATTGATATCACAAATTTGGCGGCAATATGAACAGTGAAACGACAATAATGCCCTCAGTGATGAGGCACTTAACGAGAAACATAACGAAGGTTAACAGAAAGTAGCTCTCGGTGGCTTTTTTGCAAAAATATAGAACATTAATGTCGTTTTTGCAATACTTTTTATCTTTGTGCATTTTTTACGCATTTAAGTTATTTTAAAGACCATTTTTGCAATTTACCCAATAAAAATGATTAGATTCATTATGGTTGGAAGCACAAGCTAAGCTATAGACAACTAAAACTATCCACTTTTCGATTCATTAATACATTTGATCCCTTAATAATAAGAAGACACTAAAAGTCAACATCACAAATTCACAATATTGTCAAAGTGGTTACCACCACTTTTTTTTTTTTTTTTTTTTTTGAACTTAGTTACCACCACTTACATAGAGCATTAACGACAAGACCAAATATTAACCATGGTTCAAGTAAAAAAAAGTTCCTTCTTTATACCTACCTTTCATCACATAGGCCGTATTTGACATGGGACTTATACGCGACTTATAGGAGCGTATAGAGGCTTCGACTTTGAAAATAATCTAGCAAATAAAATAAGTTTTGTTTGTCACACAGGTTTACAGAACATTTTATAAGTCATAAGTCTCAATAAGCCCAAGCCACTTGAAATGGGCTTATGGGGCTTATAGTTATTCAAATTCCTTAAATACCCTTCAAAATATAGTGGATTGTCACGCAAAAGTTGGACATACATCTGAATTTAATTTGACGTATTTTTATGCGTTTTTACATTAACAAGCTCCGATTCCAACTAATTCACCAAACAACTTTATAAAAATATAAGCTCTAGCTCCAGCTCCCGCCCCCACCTCGACCCCATTTCGCCAAACATTCCCATGTATTAATCATCGAAACATTCTATTAAGTGGCCTTTGTCCCAAAACTATTAGTACTTCTCTCAAAATCTTAGGTGGTTAATTAGATTCAAGTTTTTTTACGAGACATCAATCATCAATGTATTAGTTTGTTAAACATTGAAACAAGCTTCTAATCCTACTTCAAAACAATTCAACGGCAGATCGATACTCATTATTATCTTGAGGTTTGATGTCCAATATATACTTGTGGAAAATGTCGACAGGTAGTGCCTTCAAAGTCATAAGTGTCATATACACTCAATTACATAACCTTAAAAGTCCTATATGGAATGCAGTTTTATCTTATTGATAAAGAACATGAGTCTCAATCTCACAAGAAAATGGACTTTAGGTGATACCCCTAGATCTTGTTCGAAAAAAATTGTACCTAGATAAGAATATTAACAATAACCTTAACTGCATCGGTACAAGAAACGTGGGTTCATCCGCTCTAGCCATATACTCGTAATTCAAAATTGTGAAACTCTACTCGACGGGTCTTAAAGGGTAGTCTATGAGTCAAGTGGCGCTTTCCTCGTACCAAAGAGAAAAAGTTGTCACATTGAAACGTTTTATCAAGCAACTAACACAAATCTGGATATCGAATGTCTTAAATGAATATAAACGAATAAAAGTTATGAGTGATTAATTCCACGACCTAATACTAGGGTTGGACCACGCCATGTGTGGGTTTGGAGAGCTAATGATGGATGGTTGTATGCAACATTCCCATTAATTCATATTCCACTTTTAACCCATGGCTACTTTGACACTTGTTTTCTCAAATTAGGTTTTCCCATGTGAGTATGTGACCACATTCACCACAAAGTTGATAAAGCAATAAACACTAACAATGTATCTTATCTTCTAGGAAATTTGCATCAATATATAAGGTTAATTGAAAATGACATGGCAAAAGCTTTGTGTTCATTTAACTATTTATGAATTGTAAGAACTTCTTAAGTCAACTGTGGGAAATGAACCTTTACAAATTTATCTAATCCAAGATAATAATTTGTACGCTTTTTGATCAATCTTGTGAGTAGTTATAGACATTATCAATCAAGACCATCAAAGAAAAATGGTTAGTTTACAAAAAAAAGTAGAAGGTAGTACTCGTGGCTGGAGCCTGGAGGTGGTAATAGATAGGGATGGCAATGGGCGAGAACAAACTCATAATCTGTGGGTATCCGCATGTGAATGAATGGGTAACCCTGTTAGTTTTTAATCGCTGGTGAGTTGTGGGTGAAAATTTGTACCCATCGGTGGTGGCGGGAGGGTTACGGGTAACGTATGCCCATCACAGATAAACCTATGGCACCCATTTAAAATACTCACGGGTATTGTTAAGGAAGTTGTTGATTTGACACAGTAACAAAGTTGTTGAAGAAGTAGGATGCTAAGAGGGCCAAGTGATTAGAATTTTGTGTTTCGTAAAGATGTTTTAAACTATTTTCCTTTATCTCTTGAAATTAACTACTATAATTGTGATTTGATGTAATGATGTTTAATTTGCCAGTTTTAAACATATGCTTGCTTAAAGTATTTTGTGAACGTGGTGTTTGGCAGATTGATATTGTGTCTTATTACACACTTTTATAGTTAGTTTCTATATCATGGTTGTGTTTTTCTTTTTGCATTTCACTAATGCATTGGCAATAAATACCTGCGAGCATGGGCATGGGTAAAAATTTGTTCCCACTGACTGATGACGGCTGAGAAAAAACCTATAGAGGTGGGTGATGGGTTAAAAGCACCCGTGCCCATTGCCCATGAATGTCATCCCTATAATAGATTGTATTTAGGATCGGGTTTGGTTATTACCACCCCTAATATGATAGGGAAATATACCCTTCTTAATATATTCTTTTTATTTTTATTATAAAGCTGTGAAATAAAAAAGTGGAACAAAAAATATTAAGTTTTGTAAGTTAAAAGTTGAAAAACAAAAAAATACGAAAAAAGAAAACCATAAAAATTTGTCTTACCCTATTAATAAAGTAGGTAAAAATGTCGAAAAAAATACGAAACATAAAATATAAGTTTGGCAAGTTAAAAGTAGTAAATGAAAAAAAAAATATATTATTAAAACTATCTTGTCCTTTCAATAAAGCAAGTATAAGAAAAGTAAGAGTAGAGGGGGCAATAGTACAATCCTTTAGAATCGCATGCAAACTAGCTAGCAAGTTGGATAGAGTGGTTGTTCGGTACCGCTATTCGAAAGGTTAGGCGAATATATTATGCATATGTATTTTTTCAAATTTAAAAAGCTTAAAATTTGAGTAATTTTAATTGCCTAAAATACCTTTTATAACTTAAATGTTTAAACGATAAGTTTTACTCTTTCACTTCCTATTTCAAAACAAGTTTAAGTTATATGGTTGTTCTATCAATAATCGTCTCTACTTCTAAAATGTTAACTTTTTAAATGACATACTTTTAATATTAGTTAATCTTTACGTGTTTATCAATTTTTTTTAAAAAAATACACGATTTTATTATCAATATCAATTTACACAATTGCTCTTATAAAGAGAGTGATATTTCTTAAAACTTAAAAGCTTAAAATAGAGTAATGTGAGTGGATTATTATACCCGTTATTAAAAATTGTAACATCATCTACAACTAAATTAAAATTTTAAGGGAAATTTCTAGAATAAATCGGTCGCTCTAGTGCATATCACTTTCTAGACCTTCAATTTTTAAAAGTACAAATAAACCGGGCGACTGGACAACTTGTACAACCAACCATAAGTCAACAAGTGTCAAAATATGATACTTTAATTATTTTATTATCGGTTGGCTAGGACGCATGTCAAACGTGGACAAATGTTGCCCAAAACAAGAGTCGCTCCGGTCTATTTTGGACTTTTGAAAAAAAAAAAGGTAGAAAGTAATATGTACTAGGGCGACTGGTCTAATTCAGAATTTTCTCAAAATTTAAATATTGTTTAATACTTCAAATTTTATATTTTTTTCTAATATATGAATTTTTTTCTCGCCCTAACTACAAATTAAATTCGTTAGACTTACATTGAGGGACAAACTAAAATCACGATTTTACAATATAGTTATTTGACTTTATATATCGTCACTTTTCACGAATATTCGTGTCTGTTCATTTTTAAGTTTTTTTGATGTCCTATGATTGTTTGAACACTTGCAATTTTTTTAAAACATGACTAAAGTTACGTAATTTATCATCACATACAAACTACCTTTGTTAGTTTGTTGACTTTGTTGACACCTTGAGGAGTGGCTTTATTTTCAAAATAATTTTTCTAAGCCAATTAGAATTTTGTCGACAAACCAATGACTTGGCTCTACAATATCCAAAAGTGATGGTTTTGTTCTAGATATATTTTTATGAAGAAAAGTTCCTCATAAAGCAAATTTTTTTTTCTAAGAGCAAGGGGTATAGGGAGCTGGTTGGCTCACGCCGTGCTACCAGCCGAACCAAACTAACGGCGCACTGTACCGGGGTTGGCGCCATTGGTGCTTGCGCCGTGATGACCGGCCACCGCGGTTGATTTTTTATTTATTTTTTAATTTCTTTTTTAATTATTCTTTTGGTTGTGTTCTTGTTTGTTTATTTGGTTTATAGCTGGGAAAAGCCAAGGGACGTTGTATTTGTGTTAGGTTATGAGTGAAAAAAATGGATGTGGTTAGAAAGATATTGCTCTGTTTTTTTATTTGAAGAGCAAGAGAGGTGTGACTGGAAATGATGTGATAGAAAATATGGTGAATGTGTGAGTTTGTATATTCAGAAAAGCTTAATGGGTTAGAATTTTTTTAACCTTGTTATTATCGATTGTAATTGGGCTGCAAACGTGGGACGTGTTTGACTAAACAAATAAGCGCTGTGATTTTTAGAGTTTTTTATTTGACACTTGTAGTTAGAAAAAATTAATACACGATTCTAGTAGTTTAAAAAATAATTACATATTCATTGTGTTTTTTTCTCTTTCTGTTTTCCTTTTTTTGCACATTAAAAATAAATGTAGTGGTCAAGTACAAGATTTGTGTATATATGTTTTCAAGTACAAGGTTTGTGTAAATATGTTTTTGAACTACCATGGTTAGACAAAAAACTCTTATTTTTATCCAACACAAAACTAGTTAACTTTAGCATTTTTAATTTTAATGTTTTTTTTTTTCTTCTCTAAATTAATCTAATGTGTTTTAATTTTAATTTTATATATCTCTAAAATATGTGAATGAAAAAAAAAATTGTCCAACGGCACCACATTTTCTGATGCCAAAGGTAACGACAAAAATGTGATGCCAAAAGATTTATGGTATCATTTGGTGACGTGGCAACACTTTTTACCAACGACATCACCCCAACCTATCATCGTGTAGATTATTATCATCTATTTTTTTTTCATTAAATTAAAAAAGTCACTTTCATCCTTTTTCTAAATTAAAATATTTCACAAATCGTTAATCACAACGCGAAATTAATTATATTACCGCGACGAGAATTCAATTATCTTTTTTATAATGAGCACTTCTATATATTTTCGAAGAACATTTTTCAAAATTCTCGCCAAGAAAAATCGCATGTGATTCGAAAAATCACATGTGATTTATTACTTTAAAAATTACATGTGAATTGTGAAATCACGTGCGATTTTTAAACATGTGATTTATGATATCACACGTGATTTTTAAAATAACAAAATCACAAGTGATTTTACAAATCATGTGTGCTTTTTTTGGGCGAAAATTTCAACATTATAAATCGTTGAAAGTATATTAAAGTGTCCGTATACAGCAAGATAAAAATATTCCCTTCACGATGTTGTTTTTTAAAAAAGGTAAAAAGTAAGTTTTATTTGTTTTATGAAAAAATGAATAGCTAAGATCCACCTATTTAATCTTTAAAAATGTTTATTTATATCTCTATTTTTATGTTCTTTTGAACTATTAGTACAATCACATTCTTGCCTGGCATTTAAACTTTGTTGTTGGGTGAACTAGTGACACAATGTCTTTACCAACTTAAAAATATACTATTTTAGGGAAGCCGAAAAACGTGGATATAGAATGTCCAACTTGTGGACAAAACACATGAAGGAGTTGAAGTTTTAGTTGGGCTAAAAAGTTGGCCTCTTCATGACTTTGTTCAAATGCTTAAATGATGATAAATCTTTTTATCCAAAAGAATAGCAAAATCACATTAACTAATGATTTAAAAAAAATAAAAAAAATAAACAAATGTTCTACTATAGTTATTTATAAGAAATGAGAAACGTGTCGGCCCCCCACGTTGCGTGGGGACTTCGTAAACTTGCGAAGTAAAAAAACGTAAATTTTTTGCGCTTAGATTTTGTATATCGGTAAATAGTAAGTGTCATGTTTTTTTGTTTTGTATTTTGTATACCGTTTAGTATGATTTTTGTATATGTAAATTAATAATTATTATACTAAAATACAAGGTTGGTCCATAAACTTGGCAAAACGCTTCGCGATGGGACAAAACTGGGCCTTTTCATCGTTGGGGGTCCCTATTTCAAGTTTTTCACTCGTTCTGGTCATTTGTGCAAAGTCGATGTCGATTTTGTTTTGTAGTCGAGGTTATTTTAGTCCATACACATTTATACTTTGATAACACATTTATATTTTAGCTCTTCATGTTTATACTTTGATACCTTAGCATTATTCACAGCTTCTCATCAAATAAAAGCTCGAGCATAGTGTGTTTAACATATTCATAACGAGCTGAGCTAGAATTCAACATATTTCATTTAAGCTCATCAAATAAATATAAATATAGCCCAAGCTTGTGATTGTTTACGTACACCATTCTCCTTTTGCGATGCCTGTATAATACCACTATTGTCATTGATTTGAATGGGCCAAGTTTAGTAGATTGGAAAACCAACTAATGCTTGATATGCGTTTATCTTTTAATCTATAACATAAACACATTTGTTGATCCATAAAAGACACATCCAAAAGTTAAGGAACTAGCAGAAAAGAGGATCCAAACGATGCTTAAACGACAATGAGAACCTGTCCATAAGCATGGGGATAAATACCTCTCACTGCATACTTCATACTTGCAAGATCAACCCGTGAACTTAACCAATCACAACAGGAATAATGAAGAATGTAATGTACTCTACTCTCACAAACAAAGAAAACGAGGATGGGGGAAGGGTGTAAGCAAATGAAATCTGGAAGGAACTTCACCTGACTAGCGAATCTAAAAGTCGAGCAAATGTATCAATGTACTAAGGGAGACATATACTAATACTAATACCGATATCCTGAAGGACAGGACCACTATGTCAATATGCTACAAGTCTGTAACATCAGTGGACTCATCTTGATGTTTCAGGAAGCTTGGTCTTGCAACTTAAACAATAGAAGAGAAATGTCCTTAAATTGCTATATAACGACAGGTAAAATGAGACCAAATAGAGGCTAAGTGCAGAATTCACTAGACAAAAAGCTTTCCAAGTTGAGACAACTCCAAAAGTATAACAGTATGAAAGTCATGCTATATCAAGATCAACACTTTTTCAAGCCTGCCGGAATATGATAGTTGAAAAGCAGCCTGTTGGGGCTTCTTTGGAGCTTATTTATAAGCTGAGAAGTGGGCTCCACAACAAGAAAAAGCTTCAAAAGTCAAGTTAGCATAGCAATGATTCAAAATAAGTTGATTGAGGGCCAAGAAAGAGCATGTACAGCTTCAAATTAAGCTGGTATCAGCTGACTATGATCAGCTTTTGCTGATGCAGAAAACATATATATGGGTAAAACAGGTTTAAAACTTCAAAATTTGAACATGTTAAGGGTTTATTCGATACACTAATTTGCAACCAACTTGATGTGAGATTACAAGTAGTAAAAAAAATAAAGCTTGCTTATTTAAAAAGCCAACTGAGCTGAGAACTGAGCCCCAGATCAGCAGTGTAGTTGTTGTTTCATGTGCAGTTCTGGAAACCTTTTTTTTTTTTTACTTGCAAAACTCTTGCAAAGACTCTTAAAACACTTTCTAACTATAACATCCAACTAACAATCATGAGAGTACTCTGACTTTAAGGGTCAAACTGGGTAGAAAAAGGTTTTGACCCGAAACTTGTTTACATCCAAACACCCCTGATTTCACATGAATTCTTTGAAACTGATTCAGAAAATTTAGAACTTGGAATTTCTTTCAACAAAAGCTAAAATAAAACTCACTACTTTAATTTAATTCAACTCACTAGAAATTTGTAAACTATGACAGTTAGATAAAAAAGGGGTACTTTCATTGATTAAAAAGAAGAAATATTACACTAAAATTTTAAAACATACAACTGATTTTTTTTAAAACTAGAAAAAAAGGGTGCCTTATACTCATGGCTACAAGTCCCTATTTATACTAAGCTTCTAATGTCTTCAAGTCTTCATAATGCTCCTTGGTGTGTTTCTTCTGTGAAAGGCAAACAGGCTGAGGTGAATTTGTGCTTTCTCAAGCATAATCCTGACCATCCAGATGTATTGGGGAAGCACCCTTTTGATTTTAGCCATTAAAACACTTGAGCTCCAATGAGAAGGCAAGGGATTGCCAAGGTGTACTTGGATCATGTGAAGCTCCTTTGGCCTCATTGTGTAGCTTCCATTGGTGAGAGTGAGGGGGGGGGGGGGAGAAAGTAGAGGCTGAGTAGGATGTGATGAGGATTTTGGCGGGCAACATGATTTCTGGAATTGGGTTTTATTGTTTTTCTGGGTTTGGGTGAAAGAAGAAGAGAGGATATTTAAATGGGATGGGTTCAAAAGTGTGGAAGGGTTTTTAAGGTTTAAAAGAAGTGTTTACTCTCACAAAACGATTAATTATCGGAAACACAATTGCAAAATCCTACTAATCCTAAATGCAGCACCAGAATAAACATAGGGTTTACCACAAAAGATTTATGCAACTCATCCTAAAAGACATGCGTGCACTACTAAATATTCGCAAACAATTAAATGCGTGCACTACATGATGTTGGGGAGATGATTACCACGATCATGTTGGGGAGATGATGATTTGGGGAGATGAATGATTTGGGGAGATGATGACGAGGATGAAAGATGAAGGGATAAAATATAAATGTGTTATTAAAGTATAAATGTGTATGGACTAAAATACCCTCGACTACAAAACAAAAATCGAGGCATTGAAACTTTGTCGAAAAGGACACGCATAACGGTAGTGAAAAACTTGAAATAGGGACCCCACCCCGCGATGAAAAGCACAGTTTTTGTCCCATCGCGAAGCGTTTTGCCAAGTTTATGGACCAACCGTGTATTTTAGTCTAATTATTATTATTTGAAAGTGATACCGATATTTTTATTTTTTTTTGCGTATATGGAGTTTTTGTAAACTTGCGGGTTTTGTGATGTTTTTTTTGTTAGGTGGCGGGGGTTCTTAAAGTTGCCCTTTTTTTTTTTACAGTTTTATGCTGTTGTATTTTGTATATCGGTAGGTATTAAGTGTAATGTTTTTGTGTTTTGTATTTTGTATACCGTTTACTATTTAAAAGTTACACTAACTTTTTTTTTCTATTTAAAAGTTATACTATTTTTTTTGCTATATGTTTTGTTCTTTTACATCAACATGTTAGCTTAACATATATATTTTGACGGTCCATTTGTGCATGGGAAAAGGTGTTCATCATAGTTTTCGAGTCCTTGTTTTGTGTCTCGAGGCTACAGTTTGCATCATTGCTTTTCTATAAAATCATTGTACCTTCCCATTCCTTGCATATCTCAATCTACCAAGTACACATACCAAATCTCTTAGCTTTAACAATGTCTACACCCATGCCTGTATGTGATCAATTGGCTAGGGTTGCGGGTTCGAGGCTTCCCAAGAACATGATGATTACATTTTACAGCAGTGAAATTGAAGCGGCTCAGTGTGCTGAGACTGACGTAAGGAAAAGGGCAACTGAAATTGAGGCTCGTGTTCATAGGATGGGTCAGTTGGTTGTGGAGCTGGAGCATCTATTTGGGTGGGATGCGTCTTTGAAGTGTATTTCACACCTTTTGAAAATTCAGAAGGAAGATTTGGTGGATGCTTCTAAACTTCTTCTGGATGTTATCAAGATGCAGGACCGAATTGAAGAGCTATTTGGTTTGGTGGAGATGTTGAAGGCATTGGAGTTTTAATGCCTTCTGGTTTGTTGTTATGTTTTTTTTTTTTGTGTTTTGGGTAGTAGGATTTGTGGGCTATCTGTGGGGTTGGATCATCTTTTGTTGGGAATTGTTAGCCTTAATAGTTTTTATTAGAAGTGATGGTCATTCACATTTAGGAACTTTATATCGTGTGTTAGACATCGTGATAGAATAGTCAACGGGCTCGTGGATTGGACTAAGCTAAATGGGTACTAGTTATGTTAAGCTTGCCTTTTATCCAATCCAACCCATGTCCAACCCACGAAGCCCATCGAAAGCCTTTTAGGGCATCATGTTACTTGTACTATATAAACCCCTCAAAGTCTTTTTTGAGGGGTGTGCTTGAGTGTGTTTTGTGTGTGTTTTCCTTTGATATAAACATCTTATTGTTTTCATCTTTATCTCTACACATACACGGTTTATAACATCAAGTCACCACTTTCCTTTCTTCTTCTTAATCTTTTACGCATATCATAGTGTTTGGTTTACGTGTGTTCATCTTGTGAAGGGTGGTATACGCGTAAGGTTGGTGTAAAAATGTGGTCCTACAATTGGTATCAATCGCCTAACAATGGTTTAGGAGTGTTTGATTGAAGTTTTTGTGTGTAGTGTTACGCGTAGTAAGCTTTCGTTATTAAAAGTTGTCAAGCTTAAAACTTTACTTTTTGCACTAAAATCTTCAAGATTCTTATGGTTTGAGGTTCTTATAGTGTTAAAGAGTATAGTTTTGGAAAAAAGTTCGAAGCTTTTACGTGTTTTTTTTCATTTTAACTTCGTATGTTTTCGTTATGCGTTTCTACGCATAAGCTATCTAAGCACTTTGGGTAAAAAAGGTCAAAACTCTTGTGTTATTTGAGTGTTTTTAAGGCTGTTTGTGCACAAGCGAAATTGTTTGAATCGTTTGGGAATGTTTTATGCGTAAAGGTCAAAAAGTCAAAACCCTATTTTTACGCATAACTTTCTACGCATAAGCATTTGGTTATGAATCTTCGAGCATCAAAGGTTACTCAGTTGCTTCCTCACTTGGATAAGTTTGTGGAACACTTCGACTTGTGGATAGCTTCGTTCTGTTGTGATAGTGTAAAGGATTTTTGGTTTTAAACCTAAGTTTACGCGCATGAGCATAAACACTTACGGTAACACTCTAGAATAAGCTAACACTTACGCGTAAGGTTTTTACGACTAAGAATTTCTGTTTACGCATAAGCTTACGCTTAAGCCTAAAGGTTAAGCGTAAGATACTCTTTTTCGCATAAGAATCCTAACGCATAAGCACCAATTTCTACGCTTAAGAACAGTTTTACGAGTAAGATTTTGAGCAAAACTTCAAACGGCTATAAGTTTTGAACCGTAACTCCGTTTTCAGCGTTCTACCAATCAAAACGACCGTGAGAACGAGGAGAATGACACGCTAAATGAACTAAAGTTCATTAGTGGCAACCTTCAAGTCCTAAAAACGCTCCGAACAGAAGTTATTGAGGTTTTTAAGTTTTTCGACCAAATTTTCACTACAACAACCAAGCTTAATTGTCATCAATCACAACTCCTTTATCGTTGAATCGATCCTACATCAAATTTATCATCAAATACCTTCATCAATGGCTACTCAACAAGACATTCATGCAGCCGGTGCGAAAATCCTCTATGTTGAAAAAGGTGGTTATCTTCAATGGACAAGTCGTATGCTTCGTTACATCAAGACCAAACCTAATGGAAAATTGATGATTCAATCCATTCAGAATGGACCATTCATACCTCGACAAGTCCAAGACCACGGAAATCTGATGCAACACCTCCGTCCGTTACCATTTTCTCATATTCAACAGAATCGAATACTCAATTGAAAAGGATCGAGAAACAAGTCGAAGCAGATGACATGGCAATTCATATTATACAACTGGGTTTGCCAAGAGACATCTTTCTTTGCTTGTGGAGCGGTTGTGAAGAAACTGCTTTCGATATGTGGGAGCGTGTTAGAGCGACTTTGTCATGGAGCGAAATTGGTCAACAAGACAGAGAACAAGTTGCTAATCTGCATGGGAGAAGTTTACATCTACTCGGGAGAATCCATTGAATCCTACTATGGAAGGTTCGCACTTTAATGAATGAGCTGATCGAGAAACAAGTTGACACCCGAACTATCGTGAGCAACATCAAGTTCTTGAACAATCTACCAGAAGAATGGGGACGATATGTCACTATTGTTAACCAAACAAAAGACTTACATCAGGTGAACTTTGATCAACTCAACGATTTTCTGAAACAAAACCAAAATGAAGTGAATGAAGTCGGGAAAGAAAGATTAGCAAAGAATCATGATCCATTGGCACTCATTGCAA
The DNA here is from genome assembly GCA_910596185.1 of Chrysanthemum makinoi. Classification (NCBI taxonomy): domain Eukaryota; kingdom Viridiplantae; phylum Streptophyta; class Magnoliopsida; order Asterales; family Asteraceae; genus Chrysanthemum; species Chrysanthemum makinoi. The sequence continues at coordinate 195,269,736 of OU343219.1, read as the reverse complement.
AGACTCAAACTCCAGTGAATACACAACAACAAGCTTCATCATCTTCCACTAATAACAACTTAAGCAATTCATTCCACAACAACAATTTGTCAAGTTTCCCTCCTCAACAACATGTCTATCCACCAGAACAACAAGTCATTCAACAACAACAGTATCCACAATACTAGGAACAAGGAATCACGATCCTGAACTTGAACAAGAAGAAGCTTTGTCACAAGCATTTGCATTTTTGGGTAAAGCATTCAGAATTCGCTATTCCACACCAACTAACAACAACCAAAGGATTTCATCAAACACTCGCAAGAGGCAAATTGCACAGCCGGGTGTGAATATGGGTCATCAAGGACAAATGGTTGGAGTTATTAGGAATAATCAGCGAGGATATGCTACTGGATTTCGCATGGGTAATTAGAAAGTTTCAGTATCGGGTGTCGGTTGGGTCAAAATGTTGGAAATCGGATGGGACGAGAATGTTGGGAATAGAGCGTGGGTAATCGGAATGGGAATGTTGCGACTCAAGTCGTTGGGAATTATGGCAATTTGAATCGGGGAATTATCGGGTTAAGTGTTATAATTGTCAAGGAGTGGGTCACATGGAAAGGAATTGTCCAACTAAGTCGAAAAGAAGGATCTTGCGTATCTTAGAAAGCTATCATGTTGGTACAAAAGGAACAATCGGACTTCAATTGAGTCTTGAGGAATATGACTTTATGGCTATTATGGATGATTTGGAAGACCTTGAGGAAATCAATGCAAATCTGCATCTTCATGGCAAATCTTCAGGAGACTAAGTACGACACGACTCGACGCCTCATCCTGTCATATGACGCCAATGCGCATTATCTCGAGGTACCAATCATTGATCCATGCTATAACAATGTCATATTTGATGTGTTTACTCATGACGAACAGAATTCTGTGACATCAGCACCTACTTATGATACATACATGGACAATACGAGTTGTAGCAATACTAACTCTGAAACTCCATGTGGATCCTAGTGGAGGCTGTGTGGCACAAAATCTGAGGACTCGATGAGGAAACACGTGCTTATTTTGAATCATTAATCAACAATTGTGGCATTGAAATCGAGAAAGTTAAAAGCGGTCAACCGCTGAAGTTAAGGCCGCGAATGCCAAATTGACCGCTGAGCTTGAGAGTTACAAGGAGAACGCGAAAGCCTTTGAATTTCAGAAAAACAAAGAATCAGAATTAGAAATTGGTTATCGAAATTTGGTTTCTAAAGAAAAAAAATTGCAAATCAAGTATAACACACTTGATGTGAATTCGAACTTGAAAATTAAATCTTTAAACAAGGAAATTTCAGATCTTAATGACCAAATTTCAAAACAAAAATCATTGTTTTCGATCTTGAAAAGAAAAGAAGCGGTTGATTCTTGATTTTTCAAAAGCGAAGAAGATTCTCTTCTTGATGAAATTCTTGACAAAAATGAGAAAATCAAATCCTTGGAAAATTTGCTTCTTTCAGCGGGTCATGACCTAAATCAAACAAGATGCTTTCTAATCAAGTAAATCCACGTTTTCATACTTCACATAGAATGGCACTTGGTAACGACCCTTCTTCGTTCCTCAAGAAAGCTCAGAAACCTAAGAATATGTTACACAATGGAAATGCTTTACATGAACCCATAATTGTTCGTGATTCTCTTGAAACGTTAGAACTATTTAAGGAGAGCAGAGAAAGAATGAAATAAAAGGTCCGGAAATTAAACCTATTGACTATAACAAATGGAACAAACTTAAGGAATCACTTTTGTCAATCAAAAAGAAAAGTCAAAGTTCTCCATCACACCAAATGTTTCAAACAAAGAGTCAACACCCGTTTCAAAATCTGTTTCAAAACCAGTCGTTGTCTCAAAATCTCTTTCGAACATTGAACAAATGTCTTCAAACAATCCTTTTAACTCAAGTGATGCGAGAAGTATTTTAGACAATGTGAAAACGAGAATTGCGGATCTTCAAGAAACGGTTAAAACTAAAACCACTATTACACCTAACAAGCGGTTCTCGGTTTTGATATTGAACATAGAAAGTTTTTGAAACTCAAATTGCCCTCAGTGAATAACATAAACTCTAGGGTAATTCATTTTGAACAAGCCTTTTTGAAAGAAACAGCTGACTTTGTCAAGGACCATAAATCCCTAGTAAAGCAAGCTAACGACTGTGTTGAACAAATCAAAGTTTTGGAAAATTTAAATGACTCTATCTTGAAGATGTTCGACTTGATATTATGTCCATTATTTTGCAAACATATTACTCGTTGAAGATCATGAAAGACTCGATCCCGAGACCTCCGAAATTGTTTCAAAATATGAAAAAACTCTTGAAAAACTTGAAAAAGAAAATGTGTCATATTTTAAACAACTTGATCGAAAAACCGAGGAATTCAAATATGACAAATTATCGTATGAAGATGGTATGAGCGTGCCTTCAATGACATGAAAGCGAAAAATGATCTTTTGAGGGCTCAGTGGATAGTAAAAAGGAAAGCGATGGATACTAAGATTACAAAACCATTGGTGAGGAGAAAGCAAGTGTTCCCAAACCGGTTTTCAAACCAAAATGTCATTTCTATGCCTCCTCCAAAAGTCAATGAGAAAAAATTTGTCAAAACCAGTCTCCACCGCTTGCCTAAACAACATGTTGACAAAGGAAAAGCGGGTATCGAGAATCCAAAAGTTTTAGCACATGGACTTTTAAAGATGAGTACCACTAATGCGTGCGCCTCACATCTAAAACATATGGAACAAACGACATAAGTTTAGAAATGCACTCTAAAGAGACTAGGATAGCTGAAACCACTTCTCTAGATAAAAATGTGAATCCTAATGAGTGTGCCTTACCTTCTACAGGACTAGGAAGCACCTCTAGGAGCAGCAGACTAAAGCCTAAGATCAATACAAGGAACAATAGAGTCTCGCCTGCCTCTAAGAGTTGTAGCTTGAATAAAGAGAAGAAAGTAGAAGAACACCCTAGGAGATTACCGCTTTGTAATAAGAAAGACATTTCATCTTAATGTAATGAACCTATGAAATCTGCTAAGTTTAATGAATCTGTTGAATATGTTTGTTTAACTTGCAAGAAATCTTTAACTAATGTTCATGATGATTGTGTTTCTAAGAATGAGATTGTTAAGCCTGTTAAGAAGAACGTTCCTAAAAGAACTTATGCTAAACGAGTAGGAAGACTAGTTGCAAGACTTAGGCTTTACACTACTGATAGGAAGCATAGTGTTTACTTTAGGGATGACATTTGGAAACCTACGGGTAGAACTTTCACACTCGAGAATGGTAGAATGAGTGAAGAACCTGCTTTCCCAGTAGATAACTTTTATGAGTGTGATCAGGATTTTACCTATAACCCAAAGGAACCAAAATCAAAACGGTTTCCAAAATCTTCTTCTTCATATTGAGGTTATCTAAATATGTCTTTGGATCATCGACTCGGGTTGCTCCAGCACATAGCAGGGAATCTGAAGGCTGTGATCAACCGTCTGGAAATTCATGGGAACGTGCGTTTGGAAATGATCATGTAGCAGCTATCATGGGTTATGGAAATCTACCTTTTGGAAATTATTTGATCACTCGGGTTTACTATGTCGAAGGATTGGAACACAATTTGTTTTCGTCGAGGCGGTTACGTGATGCGATTTAGAGGTTGCTTTTAGGAAAAATGCTTGCTTCGTTATAAACTTTGATGGCACTAATCTCTTAGCGGGAATCGTGATACAAACTTGTATGCTATCGACATAAACCAAATGGCCTCTTCATCACCAATGTCTTATGACACGATCATGGAACAAAGTCACGGTTGTGGCACAGACGTTTATCCCATCTCAATTTCGACACCATCAACAAACTTGCCAAAGACAACATCGTCAGCGGACTTCCAAAGTTCAAATACACCAAGGATCACTTATGTCCATCATGCGAACAAGGAAAAAGCAAAATAGAATCATATAAACCCAATCAAATACCTAGTTAAGCAAAGTTGCATATGTTGCACATGGACTTATGTGGCCCAATGAGAGTTGAAAGCATTAATGGGAAAAAGTATATTCTTGTTATAGTCGATGATTATTCGAGATATACATGGGTTTATTTACGAGATCAAAAGACGAAGCACCGGCATCATCATCACCTTTAACGTATTCAAGTACTTCTTCAAACTCGGTAAGGGTTGTAAGCAGGACAAAACCTGAATTCATCAGGAGTTAAGAGCTTATTAAGAAGATGTTGGAATTACTCATCAGACATTAGTTGTTAGAACTCCACGTGAGAATGGGGTAGTTGAAAGAAGAAGTACTCTTGTGGAAGCTGCTTCGCACAATGCTAATTTATTCTAGTGCACCGTTATTTCTATGGGTCGATCTTTTGTGCCACTACTTGTTTCACTCATAACCGATCCCTAATCCATCCAGATTCAATAAAACCCATATGAATTAGTGAACAACGAGAAAACTGATATCTCTTACTTTCGCGTGTTTGGCTTTGTGCTATCCGAAAACGACGAGAAGATCTAGGAAAGCGAAAGCTAAAGGTGATATTGGAATCTTCATTGGATATTAGGATAGCTGAGGGCATTCAGGGTGTATAATAGGAGAACTAGGAGGATCATGGAGACGATGAATGTGAAATTTGATGAACTTTCAAATGGCTTCGAAAGACTGCTCTAGAACCCGCACTAAACCCGCAGACTTCTGGACACATCGGTTCGGGACTCGTACCACAAAGAGCTCCATCAACTTTTTGACACACCTCATGACAAGAATGGGAGAAATTCTTTGAGTTAATGTTCGATGAATACTATGGTGGAACCTCGACAAATGGATCAAACCATCATTCATTCACCCGCTCAACATCATTTACCACCACCAGCGGAAGATGCATCTACTACGGTCGAAACCAATGCACCAACTCCATCAACATCATCTACATCTACTCCGGCAACTCAATTCTTGAAGCAGTTTTACCGCAGTTGATGAGCAAAACCAAAACATATCATTTCAAGAAGAACCTTCACAAAACCAAAATGATGCAACGTTAGATGAAGACTTATTTGAAAACCCGTTTGCTACGAAATCAACTGAATCATCTTCAAGCTTACGAGAACCATCTAACTGCACTCGTATAATCACGGTATCCCACTACGAAGTGGACAAAGACCATCCCGATTGAACAAATTATTGGTGAACCGTCAAGGCCAATTGACGAGGCGCCAACTTGCCACCGATTGCAACTTGTGCCTTTACCTTTGCTCAATTAGCAATATAGAGCCAAGAACATTCGAGGCAATGAAAGAACCGCATGGATAGAAGCAATGCAGGAGGAACTTCTCCAATTCCGTCTACATGACTCTTGGGAAATGGTTCCAAGACCAATTGACGTTCGCGTCATTGATCTCAAGTGGTTATGGAAGAACAAGAGGGATGAAGAAATGGTACTGATTAACAAAGCTCGTCTTGTGGCCAAAGGATAAAAGACAGGAAGAAGAATAGATTGAAGAGTCATTAGCGGTAGCTAGACTAGAAGCGGTCAGGATATTCTTAGCCTATGCAGCTCACAAAAACATCACGGTTTATCGGATGGACATTAAGACCGCGTTCTTGAATGGAACTCTGAAAGAAGAATGCGTGAGTCGGCCAGAAGGCTTCATAGACATGGAACATCGGACTCGTCTACAAACTCAAAAAGGTAATCTACGGTTTGAAACAAGCTCAGGCGTGGTATGATGACTGTCCTCTTTCCTTATCCAAAACAATTTCACCAAAGGAACAGTTGATCCTACCTTGTTTACACAAAAATGCCATAACGACATTTTGATTGTTGGATTATGTGGGCGACATCATCTTTGGGTCCACTAATCCGAATCTTTCAAAACATTTTGAAAATCTCATGAAAAGCAAATTTGAAATGTCCATGATGGGGAACTAAAATTCTTTCTTGGTTTACAAATACATCAATCCCCCCGTGGAATTTTTATAAATCAAGCTAAATATACGACTGAGATTTTGAAAAATCATGGTATGGATAATTGTGATTCGGTCAGAACACCAATGGTAACTTCACCAAATTGGAGCGATTTGTTTGGAAAACCTATTGATCCGAAGAAATATCGAAGCATGATTGGTTCTCTCATGTACCTTACTGCTAGTCGACCCGATATTCATTTTGTTGTTTACTTATTAGCACGGTTTAGGAAAAGTCTACGAGCGCACCTCAAAGAGGTTAAAAGGATCTTTCGGTACCTGAAGACATCCATTCTCAAGGGTCTTTGGTATCAGAAGGAATCCGGTTTGATCTAATACCTTTTCGGATGCGGACCAGCGGTGATCAAGTTCTGACAAAAGTACATCCGGAGGAGCACAATTTTAGGGTGAAAAGTTAGTAAGCTGGTCTTCAAAGAAACAAGATTGCCTTTGCACTTTCAACCGCTGGCAAGTATGTGTCTCTATCTGTGTGTTGTGCTCAAGTTCTATGGATGAGAACACAACTCACAGATTATGGTTTACTTCGATAAAATACCTATGTATTGTGACTCGAAAAGTGCCATAGCCATATCATGCAATCCTGTTCATCTTTCAAAGACTAAGCATCCGGTGTCCGCTATCACTTCATCAAAAGTAACACGAAAATGGTACTGTTGAATTATTTCTTCGTGAAGACGATTATCAACTCGCCGATCTATTTACTAAAGCCCTTCCAAAAGAAAGGTTTGACGATTTAATTCGACGAATTGGAATCAAGGCTAACCTGAGAGTTAGAGCGTCTTCCGAATCTTCTTGAAAATGATTTTTCCAAAAGCTTCATTTGTAAATATTTTTGAAAAACAAAATACAAAATTTGAAAAATCAACAAAAGCAAAATATAAAAATATAAAACTTTCAAAAATTCAAAAACAATAGAAAATCAAAAATCCAAAAACATTCTTCTCACGACATGTCTCGTATAATCGATATTATCATGCGTTTCTAGAAATGTCATTCAACAATGATACGGGTATGTACGGATGCTTGAGCGAGAGTTCTTTAATGTTTTTCAAAACATGTCGTTTCTTAAAACTTCTTAAACTATGGCTTTGTTATACTTGATGCGAAACCGGACTAAAATGATGACTTTTGATTATTTTTAAATCAAAACTCGGTGCTTATAGAAAAATCAAATTATGCGTTTGATTGCACTACATTTAAAACGGTGAGAAATCATCATCATCTTGAGCACCTTTTCAAGATTGTTCAAAAAGATTTTCAAAATCTTTCAAAATATTTTGTGCTCAAGATAACTCCTTCTAAAACCCTTTAATTGATTATGTTTTATTAAAGGGGGAGTATAAAACTAAAATGTTCCAAATTCTTGCTTAAATCAAATCCGTTTGTCTCCCCAAAAGATTCTAAAATGTTGTTTAATCCGTTTATATCAAAATATCACGAATATGCTATTTTTGAGGGGGAGGAGACGTGATTAAAATGTGATCAAAAAGTTTAATTATCGTTGTTTGAATCTCAAAATGAGCTCGACTCAGACGGAACCAACGAATTGACGGGAATCAATGTTAGTAAATGTACCATCTCGAGAAACTTGTGATAGATATGCACTTTCATGGGTCTAACCTCCTTTTCAAGGAGTGTTTACAACTTCAAGTTAGTTATTAGAGCTAGTTGTCACCTAAAAACTGACAATGGAACTCTTTAACTAGGCAGCGTAACCGTGTCTCGTGGGGAATTGTCTATCATGAGCCGATCAATTCAAAAGTGCGAACTCTACCCTATATGTGCGATTTACTGTAAAACTTATAAGCACATATGAAGGGGAGTGTTTTGAAAATATAAAACTCTCGGAGTGTTTCAAACATGTTTTCTATCATAAACACTCCGTGAGATTTTCAAGAAAAATGGTTTTATGGCAACATGGGACAGTCATGGAGTTATAAGGTGACTAAGGATAGGAAATTCGTCCTATGATCCGCCAGAACCGGAGGAATCTACCCAGGACATCACAAATAGTTAGTATTAGAAGTCCTTAGGAATGATTGAAAAAAGGAGTAATGTGAGAAATGAGAAATAAGGGGTTGAAGAATTAAAAAGAAATGTAATGAAAAGGGTGAAAAGAAATAGCCCTCCATATTCAACCTTAGGGCGAAACGGGTTCAATTCATACGCTCTTGGTTGTCACTAAGTTGACACTGGTATTGAAGACACAGGCGTCATGGACCCGGTGGCCTTTGCACTAAACCTCTAGCCACTCAATTCCTCTCAAAGGATTTGTTTCATTCTCAGGGAACCCTGCATAATCTATCGGCTTTCTCTTAGAGATTGCGTATTGAAGAAGAGACCCTCTCCCCAGTCTCGGCTTCAGGAAAACCAAAATGCACTATTGAGTCTAGAGCCACGAGATTCATCAAAAGATCTCATAGGAACACTTGACATGACATAAACATTTGTTCATCAATAAGGACACCGTGATATATTCTAGAGTCCTAAGCGGATCTTAGCAATCTGCGAACATTTATGAGAAGTTTCACCTGTGATCTTCGGTGATTGAATGGAAACTCTGCGGGTCAACATCAAGCAGCCGGCCGGTCACTTCCGGTAACTCCCCGTGAATTACGCTTAGTGTCTCAAGCGGTCTGATTGTGGGGTGATGCTTGGTGTACCTCGACTCATCGAGCTGTAGATGTATTTCGTATATCAGCGTTATCTCACTTGTGGGACTCGGTTAGGAACGGCCTTTGTGAGAATTAGACGTGTTTTCACACTATCTTTGTTAACACCCTCGAAATTCAAACTTGTAAATGCCGGAATCCGCTTATTACTAACCTGTTTTTATGTTTTATTCTTATGGAAGCTCGAGAGATTGGTGGTCGTGAAGATTATCCACATGCTCATACCAACCACATCAAAAATGAAGTTCTCATCATAATCAAAGGCTACACAAAGTTAAAGATGATTCTTCGTCAATGTCAAAGAATCTACAAAGTTTAAAGACTCGAGAACTACATCATTGGTAACCAAAAGACAAACAGAAGTGTGAGCATGGTGGAGAAAGACGTGGAGACACCAAAACAACGAATTTGACAACGGCAAACAACCACATTAATTGATCACAAAGCATGAAGGAACAAATAATCAAGACTATTCTATATCTACACACAAAGTTCAAGCTCGAGAAAAGTAAAGACCCAATCAAGTGGATCATCATTTGAATGACCACCCCTTAGGGGGAGATTGTTAGCCTTAATAGTTTTTATTAGAAGTGATGGTCATTCACATTTAGGAACTTTATATCGTGTGTTAGATATCGTGATAGAATAGTCAAAGGGCTCGTGGATTGGACTAAGCTAAATGGGTACTAGTTATGTTAAGCTTGCCTTTTATCCAATCCAACCCATGTCCAACCAACGAAGCCCATAGAAAGCCTTTTAGGGCATCATGTTACTTGTACTATATAAACCCCTCAAAGTCTCATTTGAGGGGTGTGCTTGAGTGTGTTTTGTGTGTGTTTTCCTTTGATATAAACATCTTATTGTTTTCATCTTTATCTCTACACATACACGGTTTATAACATCAAGTCACCACTTTCCTTTCTTCTTCTTAATCTTTTACGCATATCATAGTGTTTGGTTTACGTGTGTTCATCTTGTGAAGGGTGGTATACGCGTAAGGTTGGTGTAAAAACGTGGTCCTACAGGAATATTTGTGTATGTATGGTGTTGGTTTATGGATGCTGATGATGATGTTAATGGATGTAATTATGATAACTTAATGATATAAATATATATTTTAGATGTTTAGCAATGTGTTGTTACGTTTATGTTTTTTTTACTTCATGTTAGGATGTTTTTTACCATTGTGAGTGTTTGTTGCTGCTTAATTTAATGTAGTGATATGGTGCAAAGGTTGTATGTTTGTTGTTAAATAACTTGCTACATACGAACATCAATTATTGTTTGGTAATAAATTTTAGTAGTATAGATATTGGCTAGAATCTTAGTTTGATACAAAAGGTCTGTGAAATGTAATAAGCAAATGTCATCTGCGATATGCATGGTTGGATTATTGTCTACAAAAGATACAATACAAATAATATTGCAAAAGGGACAGTAGTGATAGATAAGTTATTGCGAATATGTTTGTCTTGGTGGTACCAATAGCTACATGATCATATATTGGTTACTAAGCATCGGCCTTTGACTTTTTAGAAGCTGGTGCGTCTGCTTCATTTGTTGTAGGTTGGAATAGCGGCCTGCGGGCTGTAGTCTGCTTCTTTTCGTTCTTTGATGTTGATGTTTTGCCTGACATACTGATGGTGTCTGGTGGTGTTGCCATGGTCTCTGTTTCTTGTGGTTGCTTGTTTGTTTTATGTGGAGTAGCAGTTGGTATATTAATATTTGTTGAGCTTGATGTCTCTGTATGAGGCCCTTCTATGAGCATTGGTGTAATGTCCCAAGCATTGTCAAAGAAAAAGTATTTTTTTTTCTTTTGTGCTTTCTGGGCCGTAGCGTAGCTGAATATGTGTGTTGTTTCTTCCAATGCAATGAGTTTGGTTGGAGGTTTGTAGGTATCCTTGTCCTCTAGTTTTTGCATAACCACACTATATTCTGGCACTATTGTGTGTGCTTCATCGCTAAAACATGTTAGCATTAGTTCGTCGGTGTTGTCATAGATAAGTGCTTTGAAGCAATACATGTGGTAGTAGTTAGTTAGGTGTTCGTAAGCTGTTGAGATAGTTATCTAAAGTAAATAGGTAGATGTACAAAGATATTGTAGACAATTTGTTATTTTAAATGCTTGCGAGTATGCACTAACCTGTAGGTTAGTTCATATTTTGAATCCGGCTGTTGGCACTAAGCATGTGGGTAGCGTTGGGTTAAGCTTTGTTTGCATGTAGGGCATCTGCAGTAAAACCACGGTCGTTTGGTATTGATTGTTCGAACAGTTGCAGTGACAGTAAATCTTACGTTCTGCATTAATAGAATCGGCATTAGAACGAACGTTGTAGTGTTACAATAGTTTTGCAAGGTCGAACCTATACCTTTTGGTGTTCCGAATTTTCTTGCTTGATAGGTCTACAATGGTTACTCGGTTTCTTTTTTTTCCTACTCTGGATCTGAAAGTCGTTGGTATTGAACATTTGATATTGTTGGCAGTTCAAGAAAAATGTTGTACCTGTATGCAATCATGGTATGTAATTTACTATTTTTTTAGTGTTCATAATTGGTATCTGTATTTATTATTTAGTGCTTACACGTTGCGTATTTCAGCTGTTTCCGCTATGTCTAGATTGAAGTAGTATGTTGTTACTGCTGTACTTGAAAGTTGCAACCCTACAAAAAGCGGTGTATATATCAGTGGATTAGCATCTTAGCTGTCGTATAAAGTGTAGTGTACGTAGCTTACCTGTGTAGCTTTTGACCAAACATGAGGTAACTGCTATAACTGTTGGCTTTTCAGTTTTTTTCGTATTCATTCATATTAAAAGCCCGAGCTTCTTGGCTCAATAAAGTAAGCCTCACGCTAAAGCCACTGTGTGAAAAAAATTCGTTAGTTGTGATTATTTTAATGGTTAAATTCTAGTGGAACTTGAACAGTACTTACTCAAGATTTTGTATTCCAATGTCCCTCTAATATACGGTTTGCTATATTTTGTTGAGTGTAGCAATTCAGTTACATATTGGACACAGCCAATATAGTCTATGGATACAAAAATCAGTCAACAGAATTTTATAAACAGGAATATTTAGTTTGACGCTTGTTTTTGTATGTAGCTTAGATAGGTTTTAGGTTATGTACCTGTCAGCATTCCTTCCTTTTGGTCTACTTTTGAATAAAGATCGGCATATGGAACAAAGGTGAAATAATGTGGTGGAAATCCTGAGTCTGGTATAGGTTGAATGTTTGTGTATTTTCCGATTGCGAGTGAAAGTGGGTGTGGAACTGTTTGCATCCATCCTTTATTATCCTGAAATTCAAATCCAGTGATCTGATATGTTTTGTTTAGCTCAAGCTTGACGAACTGTTCTGTTTCACGGACATTTATATTTGCTTGGATAGCGCCCCCTGTGAAAAATTGTGAAAGTAATAGTTATGCTTGGTGTTTTTAAAGTTTATTGTTTTGTTGTGTGTAGTTGTTTTTTTGACCTTTTGTTGGACCATATTTTACTGCACTATCGTGGTAGAATAATTAAAATAGAAATACGTACGTGTTTATCAAGTAGCATGCAGCAGTAGACTGCTAGTTTGGATGCCTTGTTTGTTACTGTCCATTTACGATATACTTTAGCGTGGATGCATTTGTCAAGATCCGTTGCCTTGAGACTGTTTATGCTGATAGGTTCTTGCTGGAGTGCAATCTCTTTCCCTGTAGATGTCGTGGTTGATATGATTTTATAACTATTTGCCATTTTTCAGCAGAGAATCATAAAAAAAAGGAAAAAAAAAGGAAAAAAAATGTGTATCTGATTGATAATGAAGCAAAAATCCTAACTAAGTCGTATAAGCATAATGTTTCTGTAAGTAACAATTGTAGATAAAAAAATGTTAGTGAATGCATGCATGTCTTTTACAAAATAAAAGGTTAGTAGAAACGATACGGGTAAAACAGAAGAATAAGTGGAAGCATACATGTGTCCTAGATTATTAACTATATGCACGAATAGCAATAGACAAAGAAAAATAGTTAAAAGACATCGTAATGAAAACCTGGGCGCGTGCTATTTTGTTTAAGAAATCTCGGTAGACTATGTTTTTAGTTGTGTTTGAATCTCAGCCTGGTTGTTTTTTGATTAACATTTCGAGGCCTTGAGGAGATGTTGATCTAGACAATGCAACATATAGTTGCCCATGCCCAAATATTGGTTCTGGCAGGTAAACACCAAATTTTTTAAGCGATTGCCCTTGGCTCTTATTTATTGTCATTGCATAGCAAAGTTTTATAGGGAATTGCTTTTTTTTTTTAACACAAATGGTAGTTTATCATCTTTGTTGATTAAGACAATACGCGGGATAAATACTTTCTGCGACATTTGAGTCCCTGTGATGATTCTCGCTTCGATGATATTCGTAAAGGTTTGAGTGACAATCATCCGTGTGCCGTTACATAATCCGCCTGCTAAATTAAGATTCCTTAGCAACATTATCGGTGCACCTATTTTAAGTATAAGATCATGCGGTGGCAACCCTGAGAAGGAGAGTGTGTTGAGATACTCTGTAGGATATAGTAGCTCTATTGCACCCCCGTCATTTATTTTAGGTGTGTCTTGATCAAAGCTCTTGTAACTGCAAGTATTTCTGTATAATATATCTAGAATTCTAGAATTTAGCATATCTGCCGTTTCATTTTTAGGACATACAATAGCCTTCTCTTGCAATGACGCAGTTGTTGGCCTTTGTAAGCTTTCATTGTCATAAATGAAGCTTATGAGCTCCGACATTGCACTTATCGTTACCGGAATCAGATATGCATCGGTATGAATCCAAGATACGTTATCTGGGTCATCTGCATCTGGTTCTCCAATTTTACCATTGCCCACTTACAATAACCACTCGGAAAATAACCGTGCCTCTTCTTTTTGTTGATTAGACATGCCTTGTTGCTGGAGCCGCATATTTTGTTCGAGTGAGATAACATCGAAGTATGGCCATAGGTACGATTCTGTAATAGAAGATGCAACAATTTGTTGTTTAGTTTCATTTTTCTTTACAGGTAGCGTTTGCCTAAAGTCTCCACCCAACATTATTAGTTTGTTGCCAAATAAATGTTGTGGACAATCAAGTATATCTCTGAATGTACGATCCAATGCTTCGAAGCATTTGCAGTCGTTCATAGGTTTCTTGTCCCATATGATAAGATCTGTTTCCTTTAGTAACTTAGCCAATTGAGTGTTCTTCTTTATACTACAGACTGATTCGTTAGTCAAATTTAGTGGTAATTTAAACCTTGAATGAGCCGTACGTCCTGAAGGTAAGAGTAAAGCAGCAATACCTAAAGATGATACTGCTAATACTATTTTTTGCTGTGCTCTAAGTGTGTAGATTATAGTCTTCCAAATGAAAGTTTTGCCTCTGCCCCCGTAGCCATATAAAAATATAAGCTCTTGTTGTTTGCTACTAACTGCATGCATGACTCTTTCAAAGATGACACGTTGTTCTGCGTTTAACCTGGGCACTAAGTCGTTGCTTTATCTTTATAGCATCTGAATATTATAATTCCTTTCTTCCATAATTGCTCTATTGTTTAGGATTTCCAGTAGTTGGCGTGGCGGTAGTTGTATACCAAATTTTTTTGGTGATTTTCCATAGAAACTAATTCGTGCTTCAAGCTCGAAAAGAATGTCGCCTTGTAGGTCATCTTCTGTTATGTTTATTTCTAGTGTGTGTAACATTTGCAACAATATTGGTGGAATATCCTCCGCCATATCATTTTCATATGCTTGAAATAATGCAAGAGGGTCTGAAACATCCCAGAAGATAAGGATTTGACAAAAGAGGTCTCGCATCTGGGCAGATGTCGCTGTTAAGGATGACTCATACATAGCCATGTTCCATTCTTGATCACTGCCTAGCAAACCCATGGCTTCACATGCAACCCTGTTTGTGAGGTATACTTGATCGTTAACTATCGGATGTCTTTGAAGCGATTCCCTACCTTTTAGTAGTGAAGCAACGTCCGTAAGTAAAACAGATCACTAGTAGGATGTATGTATGTGAGATGCCCATAGATCTTGTTTCTATGGCGCTGCGTTGCCAATATTTGTCTGTAGATATCGAAAACCGTTTTTAAGAAGTTTATCGTTAAATGGTGGCCATCAGATGAACGTCTATTGTAGCGTAGCCATTCAGTCAGTGTTGTTCTTTTGCTGAACTCATTATCAACAATTGATTCCAAATTTTGGCTTGCTCTGAATTTGATGCGTTGCATGTTTTCAAGATGCACTGATAGTATCTGTGTTAGGAATTAGAAATTCCAGGTATTAAAGAGTCGGTCACCTCAAGTATATGTAATCGTTAGAAAGCTCGTAGTCGTAGTTATTTTAAGTTAAGTAGTATTTAGTTAAGGAACACCGTGGAGGACGAGACGGTCTTTACCCTTGTATGCACGATCCACGACCCGATGTGTGGCGTTTTATGTAAGACTATAAATACTCTCTACCTCCCAAGGTAGAGAGTTGGAGCTCATAATAATATCTTTCACTTTCTCTCACTAAGTTCCCTAAACCTCTAACTTTCTCTCTCTAGAATTCCATCTTATACGCCACCTTGTGTTATGGTTTGATGTGTATGTGAAAAGTTAATATCTTACAATTGGTATCAAGAGCCATGGTTAGATCATATCTTACATATCTTTGGATTTCTAGTGGTTTTAGGTGGTTTTAAGTTTGAAAAAGTTTAGTGGTTTTTGCATCATTTGATTGATTTCTAGTGTTAAAGTTTTGATTTTGGTTGTACTTTTATGTTTAGAATCATCAAAAGTGTTTAGGTTTTCATTTGGTAAGCTTGAATCATCTTGGTTGGGTTGTTTTGGATTGAAAAGTGAGGTTTATATGGGTTTTCAAGCTAGCGACTTAGCTCACGGAATAGTTTCTTGGTAGCGACTTGCTTCACATTTGTGTAGCGACTTACGGTGTTGGAACTAGCGAGTTAGACCTAGCGAGTTAAAGTACAAGTAGTGGATTCTCCACTACGGGTAGCGAATTGTGGTAGCGACTTGGTGATGCGAGTTGCTCTTTAGCGACTTGTGTCTCTAGCGACTTGTGTAGCGAATTCTTTGCCAAAATTTGGTTAGCGACTTGGTGATAGCGAGTTACTACTTAGCGACTTGTTTTTTCTGTTAGCGACTTGGGACTCTAGCGACTTAGGGGTGTAGCGAATTAAGGGTTAGCGACTTAGTGCATTAATTTCTAGCGACTTAGTGTACTAATTTCTAGCGACTTAGTGCATTATCTTCTAGCGATTTAGTATTTTATCATCTAGAGTCTTGAGTGATTGTTTTTCGGTTTTCTCTTGATTGAGTAAAATCCGTGAAAGAATCCATTTCTCGGTTTAATCATAGAGTTATAAAATCCCGTATAATCTGTTAACATGTCTACCAACGTTCCCACTTATCTCCACTTTGTTGCGAAGATGTTCAAGCGGTGGTTCGGATACTCGTCCACCCATGCTTGTGACTCGACTCTTGGGCTCAACGAATTAGGCGTATTGCCTTGGAAAGGAAAATGGTGTCAACATTCTCAAATCCATTGATGAAGGACCATATCGAGTTGAGGCGACTAGAGACATACTTGATACTAATGCGAGATGGTACTCTGTTTACGGAATTGCCAGACCTAAGATGTATGATGAGCTTGATGATAAGGATAAAAAGAGATTTGATCACGGTATCGGGGCTTCAAACATTGTTCTTCAAGGTCTTCCTAAAGACATCTACAAGCTGATCAATCATAACACAGATGCTAAAGCGGTTTGGGACAATGTTAAGATGCTTCTCTCGGGTTACGAATTAACTATGGAAGGCAGAGAATCCCAACTCTATGGCCAATTTGAGCATTTCAAGATGAAACCGGATGAGAGTGTCTATGAGTACTATGTGAGATTTCATAAGTTAGTTAATGACATGAGGAACATCAGAATGACTATGCCTAACATTGAGTTGAACTCAAAATTTGTGAACAACATGAATCCCAAATGGCACAAGTTTGTTACCTTTGTGAAGCTCACTAAAGGATTGAAGAATACAAACTATGAGCAACTCTATGCCTTCCTCCTTGAGAATGAGAGACATGCTATGTTTGAAAAATTAATTCTCAATCGGTTCAAAACCAACGAGGAGAGACAAGCTCGTCTAATGACTCTCTGACTTTCTACTCAAACATCGGAATCACAACCAAAGCATCACAAGTCATACCCTTGGGTAATGGTAATCACAAACTCATTCTTGATCCTATGTACAAACAAGGCGATCTTTGATACTCACGTGGGTAGCTTCATTAATCAACTAGCTCTTCTCATCGGTCAAAACATGAATACTCTCCCACAAACCAACAACAACCTCAGGCGCATCTAACCCACACAATCAAGCCACTATTAAAGATGGAAGGATCGTGGTGCAACCATTGAGGAAAGGCAGTATGATCGAGGGGCGAGGTGGGCTGGGAGAGGTTATGTTGGAAACCAGAGTCGAGGAAGGAATGGTAACCAAGGTCAAACTAAGCTCATCAAATGTTATAAGTGTGGTGGAGAGGGACACATTGCAAGGAACTGTACATCTCCAAAGCGCCACGGAATCTTGATTACTTGAGAGAAGATCTTTTGGCTCAAGCTCGGGACAATGGTGCTACTCTGAATGAAGAGAATTGCTATTTCTTCTTTGAGGGCAATGCCAAGACCTATGATGAGATGTGGATGGCGGCCTATTAGGAGATAGGTCACAATCATCGAGAATGCCTTTCAAGTATTTGTGATGCATACGACTCTGATGTGGATGATGGACCTACGGCACACACAATTTTATGGCTAGCATTTCTCCAATGGTTTCTCCCAAGGTCTCCTCTACATCACTAGTTGGGCCATCCCATGACAAGCTCATCTCAGAGGTATTAAAACTATCACGATGATCTTGATGTGCACGGATGCATGACAAAGTACAATCAGCTGAAACTATTGAATCAAATATTGAAAATATGGGTAATATCAATATTGTCCCATATGATCAATATGTGAAACAAAGTGAAAGTGAAGTTGGACCAAGTGATGCATCTTACTGCGATCAACAATGACTATGTTTTTGATGAATACACTTTGCATGTGCCCCGATGATTCCATTATTTCTGAACTAAATGCCTATAAAGGACGTGTTGCTATTTATGAACAACGTGCAAAATTTGAGTTGACCACTGCGTGGCGAGGAAATGGATAACCAAGTATGTGCAATAATTAGAAAAAGTAAGTTTAGAAGAAATATTGAAACAAGAATTAAATTCCTTGCAAGAAAAACTCTCTAAAACATCTAAGCAAAAACAAGAACTTCAAGAAAATGTGAAAATGCTTAAGCAAGAATTTAATGCAAAGGAATCAAAACTCTTGAGAGATTTTTCTAATCCGAAAACTTTGAAAAACAAACTTGAGAACAAGTTGTACATACAAGGAAACACCATTGATTTGCTCACATGGTCACTAAACATGAGTCTTAGCGATAAGCATAGCATTCCCCTTGTTGAGGAACGAATCGAGAGGTAATTAAAAGGCTAGAAATGCTCATAAGGTGCTTTATGATGGTAATGAAATTCTTAAGCCTAGCGAGAAACCTAGTTAGTTGAGTGCAGCGAGGAAGATAAGAAATCGGATGAAGTCACTAGGGAAAGGATGAACAAAAACTAGATGACCGAAATGCAAAGAGAAAAAGATTATTATCACTCCCCATGACTACAAGAAGGAAAACTGGATTTCCTTGAACATGTTTAAGCCTCAAACATTGTTGACCCCTGAACAAGTGTTCCGGAAAAAGGATATGGACTTGCAAAAAGCTGAAAATCTTGTTGAAAAGAATCCCCCTTGTAGGAAATTCCTAAAGCGTGAGTATCCTCCAAATACACCAATGCATTTAGTTCCTAGAACTATTGCCACTAAAAGCAAGACCTTAATCAGTCAATATGTTATTCTTCAACTATTTGTTGATTTTGAGAAAACTTGTAAGAAAAGGATCACACCACTGGGATAAGCGAAGGGAAAGGGGTTTTGAGCAAATGAAAGAATGTTATTTAACCGAGGTCATGCCTTTCTTTAAACAACTAAAAGATCATTTTGAGAGTCTTAAAACGGGGACAAAATCGGATATTAAAGAAATGGAAAAGGAATTTGATGCAATGGTAGTTGAAGTTAGTGATTATGGGCGTGCACTAAAATATAATGAGATTGAGAGGAAGAACTTGCATACCTTAAATGAGACTCTTATTCCTGAATGTGTTGCTCAAGATATCTTTTCACTGCTTCAAATTGCTCTATTAATGCTTCCAAATTTCATGAACTATCTGTGGCCTGAAAGTCTCCCATGATCGTGTCATTGAGCTTGAAAAACTAATTCTGAACTAAACGAGAAAATTGAACTAGATGATCACAACAATTTGGTTAAACATTTTTCTAAACTGGAAGTTGAGCATTTTAATTTACAACTAAAATATCAACATCTTAAAGAAAATGTTAAAACTTCAGATATCAAGACATCGTCGGATGCTCGAGTTTGATGCGAGTTTTCAAATTAACAAGCGTGATGAGCAATTCAAGCTCGATTGCGATCAGAAAAGTTGAAAGCCCAAATCTCTCAATTAAAGGGTCAAGCGAACAATATGACAGGCTCCCAAATCCCTCCTCCTTTAGATTCTCGGAATTCTCAAACTTTTCATCTTCAAAACTTAGTTGATGCCTTACAAAAGGAAAGCGAGAGTTTTCTAGAAGAAAATGAAAAAGTTAAGCGACATTTTAAAGAGTTATATGATTCAATGAAAGTCACCCGTGACCAAAACAACGAAAAAATAACGTCTTTACAAAAGGAAATTGAGAATCTAAGAAGTCAGGGAAATGGGAAGCTGCCACTTGTTTTCAATAAGAATGTTGTCTCAAAGTCACCCTTAGACTGCAAATACATTGTGACAGTTAAATATATTCCTCCTCATCTTAGGAATAATGAACATGCTTTTCATGAATCCTGTGCTCACCTTAAGGATAGTCTAGAATGTCTCAGTGAGATTGTCGAAGAGGATTTCATTAATAAACCTCTTGATAGTGACATTAGGTTTGCTTGCCTCGAGGCCAAAGCGATCTCAAGAGTTGCTAGAATGTGTAATTGCCACATGCCCAAAATCCTTAACCTTAGGTGAAAACGGCAAAGCTGTGATGCCCTGTTCTATGCCTAGTGCCAAGCGAGGAAATCCGTTCTATGCCCAGTCTTAAAAAAGGAAACACTAATGTGCCTTCAAGTAGTTCAGATTCGAGATATGTTAGTGCTAAGAAAGTGAACTTTAGTGTGCCTGCAAAAAGCTCAAATCACAGACTTAAAGTATACACTAATGTGCCTTCTAGTACTTGAGATCCTTGCACATCAAGTTCAGGAATGCAAAAATTAGATCAACCAACTAATGATCCCATTCCCTCTACGGGTAAGTGTCGGTGACTTTAAAGCGGCGGTCAAAGTCTCAAGACAATACAAGGAATGATAGGACCTTGCAAGCTAAGAATGTGCATTGGAAGAGAGTAGAAGACCAATCTAGGAACTTTAGGCTTGAGTTGAATAAAACGAATCGTGTTGATACTAGTATTAGCCTTAAAGCGTCTTGTAATTAATTGAATTACGATACTATCTGCAAACCTTGTAATCTTTGCATGCTTGAATTCATTGCTAATCATGAATGTGGTGTGAATGCTTTGTCTAATCTTTGTCAAATGCCCGTTAAAATTGCTAATGCTAATAATCGTGCAAATAAGGCAAAAAGGCAAAAGCGAAAATTGTTAGAAAGCGGTGGAAACCCACGGGAAGAACTTTTATAAAGATAGGTTATTATTGGATACCTTTTGGTCATAAGAATAGTCAGTTTTGTTCTCACTGCTTTGCTAAGATTATGCCCACTAGAAAATGGATGCCTATTGGTAGAACTATTCCCTTAAGAAGTAAACATACTTTGAATAGGTCAAATCTGACACCGACATTGCATCTATTCCCAATGATTCCATTGCTTCTACTTACGATATGGATGTTTCGATTACGATGTGGGTGTTCCAAATCTTGTTACTAACCAAATGGAACCCATTCTTGCATGGGGATCCCAATTATCGATTATCCATTTTTATGCGTGTTCAAGCTGCGGATCGTTCAAATCGTTACGTGGTAATTTTGGACTCAGTACATTCCAAGCATATATGCGGAGACCGTCGCGGCTCATGAACCGTGAGCAAGTTCATCGGGGCTGATAGATTTGGTAATGATCATTTTGGTGCTATTATGGGTTATGGAGATTATGTTGTTGGTGATAGTGTCATCTCTAGAGTCTACTATGTTGAAGGGTTGGGTCATAATCTGTTCTCCGTTGGTCAATTCGTGACTCGATCTAGAAGTTGCCTTGAGAAAACATACACGCTTTGTTAGAGATCTTAATGGTAAGGAACTGTTAAAAGGAACTTCGTGGGTCAAACCTTTACACCATCTCTATCGATGACATGATGAGGGCTTCTCCAATCTGCTTGTTATCAAAAGCTTCAAAACAAAGTCATGGTTATGGCACCGTCGTCTCAATCACTTGAACTTCGGCACCATCAACGATCTTTCGAGAAAGGACCTAGTTGTAGGTTTACCTAGACTAAAGTATGAAAAGGATCATCTTTGTTCAGCATGTCAATTGGGAAAAAGCAAGAAATATGCCCATAAACCCAAACCTACTAACTCTGTCACAGAAGTTCTTCATATGATTCATATGGACTTATGTGGACCAATGAGGGTACAAAATATCTTTGGGAAGAAATATGTGTTAGTTGTGGTTGATGATTACTCTAGATTCACATGGGTCAAGTTCATAAGGACAAAGGATGAAACTCCTGATATCATCATCAAACTCATCAAGCAGTGCGGGTTCGACTTAACAAAACCGTCGAATTGTCGAGCAGACAATGGGCGAGTTTGTCAACAAACAACTTAATGAATTCTATGAAAGCGTTGGAATCGGTCATCAAAGAAGTATTTCACGAACTCCTCAACGAGCGGTGTAGTTGAAAGGCGAAATCGGACTCGGTTGAAGCCGCTAGAACAATGTTGATTTACTCAAAGGTTCCAATGTTTCTACGGTGAGCAATTGCCCTGCATGCTATACACAAAATCGTTCCCTAATCCACTCCGTACATGGAAAAACTCCATATGAACTTGTCCACAATAGAAAACCTAATCTCTCTCCTTACGTGTGTTTGGTGCATTGTGCTATCCAACTAATGAGGGCCAAGACTTAGGAAAACTAAGGGCTAAAAGCGACATTGGAGTATTTGTAGGATCGCACCAAACAAAAGGGATACGAATCTACAACAAAAGAACCGAAATATCATGGAAACCATTCACGTTACGTTTGATGGTGACGGTCAAATGGCTCTGGACAATCCATTTCGGGACCCGCACTTCAAAGACAGTCCCATTGGTTCATCTCTTGTTCCAAACTCTACTCAAGAAACTCCATATGTACCTCCATCCGAAGATGATGTAAAGAAATTGTTTGATCCTATGTTTGATGAACTGTATGATTCAAACACTCATGAGGTAATGATTCACCACAGAGAGGATGCTCATATTCTGTGAATGAAGTCAATCCTTGATCTCAATATCTTTAAGTCAAGAAGCACCTGGCGATCCTTGATCTCATCAACAAATCATCATTCTTCAAATGTACATCATGGAAATGTTTATGGCATCAATGATGAAGTTAATCCCTTTGCTAATCCTGAAGATGCTCCATTTGAAAACATATTTGCTACTCACGAATCATCATCGAACCATCTTCTTGAGGAGACATCGACTCTGCTACCTCGGTTCCTCAACAACGCCACATGAACACCTTAGAAAATGGACTCACGATCATCCATTAGACAACATCATTGGAAATCCCTCTCGTTCTGTATCAACCCGGAAACAACTTGCAACCGATGCCTTATGGTGTTTCTTCAACTCCGTACTTTCTAAGATCGAACCAAAAGATGTTATTACCGCCATGAATGAAGGCAATTTGGTTCAATGCCATGCAAGATGAAATTCATGAGTTTAATCGACTTGATGTATGGGAGTTAGTACTGCTCGAGGCTGTGCTATGATTATAGCTCTCAAATGGATCTTCAAAGTAAAACTTGATGAGCATGGTGATGTGTTGAAAAACAAGGCTCGTTTAGTTGCTAAAGGATATCGTCAAGAGGAGGGTATAGACTTTGAAGAATCTTTTGCTCTTGTCGCTCGAATCGAGGCAATCGAATCTTTACGCTAACTTTGCTAGTAAGAACATGGTAGTGTATCGGATGGATGTAAAGGCGGCATTTACGAGCGGAGATCTTAAAGAAGTCGTCTCGTCGGCCAACTGAAGGATTTGTGAATCAAGAGCATCCTACTCACGTTTATCGTCTGAAGAAGGCTCTCTACGGTTTAAAGCAAGCTCCAAGGGCATGGTATGATACACTGTCAAGGTTTCTTCTATCATCGGATTGATAAAGGAGCGATTGATCCTACATTGTTCACCAGGAAGTCGGGCAAACATTTAACTCATGTTCAAATTTATGTTGATGATATTATTTTTGCCTCGACTGACCCAATGGAATGTGATCATTTTCTAATGAAATGAGTTCTAAGTTTCAAATGTCAATGATGGGACAAATGTCATTTTTCTTGGGATTACAAATTTCACAAAGTCCAGGAGGCATTTTCATAAATCAATCTAAATATGCAAATGAGATTTTAAAGAAATTTGGATTTGATTCAAGTGACCCTGTTGACACCCCATGATTGATCGAACCAAACTAGATGAGGACCACTCGGGGATCATGATTGACCAAACGAAATATCGTAGTATGATTGGATCCACGATGTACCTCACGGCTAGTAGACAGACATCTTGTTATTTGTTTGCATGTGTGCTAGATACAGGCTAAGCCTACTAAAAGCACCTTGAAGCGGTTAAGCGGGTCTTCGGTATCTCCAAGGAACCATCAATATGGGACTATGGTACCCGAAGGACACCGGTATATCACTAACGGCCTATCTGAGATCTTGATCATGCGAGTTGTCAAGATACGTCGAAGTACATGCGGAGGTGCTTTCGGTTTTTGGGTGATAAGCTTGTGGCGGTCTTCAAAGAAGCAAATGAGTACTTCTATATCCTCTACTGAGGCTGAATACATAGCCATGTCATCATGTTGTGCTCAAATCTTATGGATGAGATCTCAATTATCTACTATGGCTTTGAATTCAACAAAATCCCTACTGTCTTTGTGATAATAAAAGTGCTATTGCTCTCTCATGCAACAACGTTCAACACTCAAGAGCAAAGCATATCGACATTCGACATCATTTCATCGGGGAACAAGTGGAAAAAGGTGTGGTGGAACTATATTTTGTGAGGTGCGAATATCGGTTAGCGGACATCTTCACCAAAGCTCTTCCAAGAGAACGTTTTGAGTTTATTCTTCCTCGACTTGGCTTAAAAAGCCTTCAACGAAACACTCAAGCGTCTTGGGGAGGAAGGCGAGGAGTAAAGGTCTATCTTCATCTATCTCTTGTATATATTTATTCAAAAAGCAAAATACAAAATTATAAAACCTATAAAACCAAATAGAAAAATATAAAACTTTCAAAAATTCATAAAAATCGAAAAATTGAAAAATCTTCAAAAATATTGTCTTTTCGTCATGTTTTTTTTGCGGTTCGAAAATATCTACGGTCTTTGTCTTTGTCATTCAAAGAATGACACGGGACTTTAGATGTTGTTGAATTTAAAAAAAAAAAAAAATATATTTTTGGGAGAAAGAGAAACAATGGTTTATTGTCATTTTCAGGCAATAACCACGTTTTAAAAGAAAGAAACGAGCCATGTTTTACCATGTTTTCAAATTCCATGCTCCGATTCTATAAACATTTATCTGCTGAAAACTAAATGCTTTGAAAAATAACTCGGTCTCTATTTTTGATAATCATCAGGACTTATCTGTCAAAATATCTATCTCTCAATCAACAACCTATGTCATTGATTGAGGGAGAATGATTTCAATTAAATTAAAAGTTATTTGGCATTAAATTGTTTTCAAAAGATGTACATGCATGTTTAACCAATGGAGTTTAAAATCTCAACATCAGATCCTTATCGGTTAAAAGCGCTTTCATAATCAAGTCACAATTCTCCTTAAAAGCTTTCAAAATCAATTTAAATCTATAGAGATCACAAATCTCAAATGTTTTGATAATTGTGATCGGGGGAGAAGTTGTGATTTAAATAGGATTTAAGCGATAATTAGATAAATGGTTTCTTAAGTGATTAGCATGTTTGCCTCCCCGTAAGTGACAAGCGATTTCAAATTTTCCATGCACACATTGAGGGAGCATCTATCTTAAACCTATAATTTGAAACGTGATCATTTATCTCAATGTGCAAGTTCCCTCTAGTATGTGTAAAACTCCTTTCAAACCTAGAAGCACATATTGAGGGGAGCAAAATCATGAAAATCTCATCCTTCCCCAAAATGCTTTATCTACTTGATTCGATTTGGGAAGTGATGTTGATATCTTTTAGAAAATGGTAATCAAAGAAGTTAATTCTTTCTCTTGCCTCCGTGTGCAAAACATTTTCAAATACTTGATGCACATGTTGAGGGGAGTTCTCGTTCTAAAAATATCAAAAACAATTCAGGTACAAAATGCTTTGATAATATATCACAAGTATCTGAATTGATTTTCAAATGGTTTTCAATTGGTTCCAATGGCAGATGAACAATACCAAAAGACCGACCAACTTTACTTTATGTACGGTGATATAAGGATGATAAGGTTAGGTTTTAGTTCCCAAGATCCGCGAGAAGGAGGGATCTACCGGGAACTATCCACTAGTTAGTGTAGAGTTCTTAGGTATGATAATAAAAGGAGAAAAATGCGATATGGGAAGAGTGCGGTGAGGCTGAGCTAGTCTTTGGAATAAACCCAACAAGGTTCTAGCTATGAAGTCTCGGTAAGCACTGAAGGGGTTGAAGAATTAAAAGAATTGAATGAGAAAAGGGTGAAAACAAATAGCCCTCCATTTATTCAACCTTAGAGGCGAGAAACGGGTTCAATTCATATGCTCTTGATGGTAACATCGGTATTGAAGACAAGGCGTCATGGACCCGGTGTGCTGCACTTCAACTTCCCAAACCACTCAAGTTCCTCTTAAAAGGACTTGTTTCATTCTCACGAGGAACCGACATTATCTATCGACTTTCTCTTAGAGATTGTTGATATTGAAGAATGAGGCCCTCTCCCTAGTCTCGATATAGGATCCAAATATGCACAAATTGAGTCTAGAGCCACGAGATCATCAATAAATCTCATTAGGACACTTTCAATGAAGACTCTCTGTTTCACACAATGTGGAAAGAGATTATATCTTGAGTCCTACGCATTATCCTTGTGGTATTGCGGAACATCGAGTGATGTGTTTACATATTCACGTGAAGATGGAAAGCCTTACGGAGCCAACATCTAACAAGCTCTGGTAGGTGGCATGTGAGATCTATTATCTGAGATCAACCATGTGACAACTGAGCGAGAAACAATGGGGCGATTCAATCTTTTGAATCAATCACGGTTCGAGGTTATGGATTGGCGGATACCTTTGAAAAACCGGTCTTTGTGCTTTAAAACTCTTTTCATTAGCACGTCGACCGTGTACTAATTTTTCAAATCAAAAGGTGTTTTATGATTGATAATTGATTTTCATTAAAACCTTCGTTATATTGCAAAAACAATTTCTATTGAGCAATACTCGATTGTTTTTCAAATATCTTTTCATCAATCGGTGGACTCAAATTATTTGGTTCACTCACTCCGTGTTGTCTTCTTTGAGATGTTCGGTTTGAAACGACTAGGCATTTGCGAAACCTGTCAAGGAAATTCTTGAATTATACGATCCGCGGCGGTACTTATCTTGATCAAGCGAGGAACCGTGGGCGTGTACCTCAATTCACGAAAGTGATCAAAGACACTTTCGTGCGATTTTATGCTAAGCTGTCTTATGCGGTACACCCGACGTTTGCATTGAGAATGAAGCGGTCAATCCATAGCCGCATGCTCACTTAACACATTCATCTCAAAAGAAATCATGATTAGTGCATCAATGACTCTGATATTTCACTCCATGCTTACGCTTTCTGCTGCTGCCAATATCATGATTCAACAAATGCTTCCGCTACTCGATGAGAAGATATCATGATCCAGAATGTGAGCATGTCGGTCCAAAAGTCACAACATCACATAATACCTACACCACAAAGGATGTCACGAGAGATTTTTTGGTGATAATCTCAAATGATGGCTCAAAATTATTATCCGTGGATCATAAAGACCTCCACTTGAAGTAACCAAACATGCAATGTGAAGAATCAATGACTACGAGCTTAGGAACCAAGGACTACATCAAGAATGCAAGAACAATTGTTAATGTCATATCTGTTTGTATTCAATGTAATTTTAGTGCATGATTGAGGTGACCTCCCTTAGGGGAGATTGTTAGGAATTAGAAATTCAGGTATTAAAGAGTCGGTCACCTCAAGTATATGTAATCGTTAGAAAGCTCGTAGTCGTAGTTATTTTAAGTTAAGTAGTATTTAGTTAAGTAACACCGTGGAGGACGGACGGGTCATTACCCACTGTATGCACGATCCACGGCCCGATGTGTGGCGTTTTATGTAAGACTATAAATACTCTCTACCTCCCAAGGTAGAGAGTCGGAGCTCATAATAATAATCTTTCACTTTCTCTCACTAAGTTCCCTAAACCTCTAACTTTCTCTCTCTAGAATTCCATCTATATGCTACCTTGTGTTATGGTTTGATGTGTATGTGAAAAGTTAATATCTAACAATCTGAACAACCGAATATCTGTAATGTATATTGTTAATACAAATAAATCATAAAAACGTTTATTTATATTTTACGATATTCTAATGTTTTATCGATAACAAACGTAAAATCATTTTAACGAAATAAATAAAATACGTAAAAGGTTTGAGCCAATAGTTTTCTAACAAACTTTTACTAAACATATTAAAACCATCAAAACATGTTTAGTAATAAGTTATATAAAACAAAAGACATTTTTATAAAACACTAACAAGTAATATTGTTTATATCTTATAGAAATGTATATGTATAACAAGTAATAGCGTTTACATTTTGTAGAAATGTATATGTACTTTGTATATGTTGTAATGGGTAGGTAATGGGTAAAAAACAAAGTCCATAACCCATGACCCATGATCCATTGACTAGGTACAATGAATCTTGTTGGGTAAGAACCAAAGTCCATAACCCATACCCATGGAGCATGATCCATAACCCATGACCCATTGCATGACATCATTCATGAAGTCATGTTGGATATTATCCATCATCCATGACCCAAAGTCCATGACCCATGACCCAAGATCCATAACCCAATGACTAGGTACATTGCATCTTGTTGGGTATCCATGATCCAATACCCATGACCCATGACCCATGTTCCATAACCCATAACCCGGTTTGCAACCCAAAATCCGGACTAAACCGACCCGATGGCAGATCCGGGTTTTGCACTAGCGGATCCCTGGTGAGGGATCGCGTAGGAGCAAATGGGATAGTAGACATGTTTTGTATATAAATAGTGATCCATTTATCTCTTGCTCACCAACACTCTTAGATATACTTTCTCTCAGTATTCTAACCTCACTAACCATAAATCCAAAGGATCATTCTATGTAGTTTTATCTTTGTGTGATTCTCTAGGTTCCTCTTAAAGGCGAGATCACCACCTCTTGAAGACGTGCAAGCTCAAGGTCATGAGTTGCTAAGCTTCGTCATCATCAAGACCACTGAAGTGCACCTTGTTGATAGTTCTTTCCTCCCTCCATAGAAGTGTCGTGTTGAAGGCATTAGTGAACGGTGCCGAAGGTGTACATTCGATACGGTGCGTTAATGTATAAGTTGTTTAGTTTGGGTTAGAGGATGTTGATATCCTCTCTAGTGTTGTAATAAGGAGTGTGTCTCCTTTGGGTAGTCGTGTTGTGGTGTAGTGTTGGGTAGTAGTTCCTCCTTTGTAATAGAACTCGGTATCTAGCCTTGTACCGGATAAAGTGTAGGAGACGTTGTGATAGGTTTGGTTCTACCTCGTGGAAGAACTCGTTGTCTAGCCTTGTACCAGATAAAGAGTAGGCGACGTTGTGAAGGCTTCTCCGCCACATTAAGGAGCTTGTGTTGTGTAGTGATTACAAACTCTCGAGTGGGGTACTCGGGGAATGGAGTAGGGCAAGGAAGGTTTCCTTGTAGCCGAACCACTATAAATTCTCGTGTCGTGGTTTTGTGTTCCTTTACTCTTTATCTTTTGCATTACTTAATTATATGATCATCTATCAATATCCAACACACAATTTAAATAGATAGACATAAGTCGATCTAAATACTTTAAAACGAAGTTTTAATCGGTAAACCTATTCAACCCCCCCCCCTTTCTAGTTTTCCAAAATTGGCATCAGAGCTTCGTTACCAAGTTTCTTAGAGTATATTGTACTTTAAAAAATTGATACGATCCGTGTATGTTTGAAAACTACAAAGAAGGAAATTTCTTAAAACAAAAATTCATGTTTTAGAAACTATTATATTTTAACAAAATGTTGGATAATGATAGATCATTCTAACATCTTCTTTTGAGAAATCTTCATGTTAGGATTCTTTCAATGACTTCGCTCTATCCAAAGAAAAATGAAGTCAAAAGTAATCCCAACTTACTTTCACAAAGTACTATTGAATACTTTAAAAGCTCATGAAGTATTTCGCGTCTATGGTTTCTAAAAACCATAAAAAGAGAATATAGCAAAGGTATGTTCTCTTAGCCACAACTAGTTGATCCATAATTGTAGTAATCGCATGCGAATAAAATGATGGTATATGTTTTCTCTCAGAATAAGCATCTTTATAAAAACTTTACACACAAGTGTATATATCAAGCATTTAACATCAAAATCGCAAGTTTCTAAAAGGTCTCTCTTCACTACTTTCCATCCTAACACATCATCGGGAATAGTATTACTCTTTGATCCTATTAAAACTTGTAAGTTCATCAAACCTACGCCGGCATCACAGGATAAATTATTCATAGTTAAATTTTGGATTCACCATCCTTCAATAATCAATTTCCCAAAACATCTTAGCTAAAACGTCTATCCAAATAGGACTATAACCCAAAACTCATTCTAGAAGTTCTTCTCAAAAATAAGTTATTGTAAAACTTACAAGTGAAAGAATAATCCAAAATTTCTCCAATAATTGTCTGCAACTCCGGTTCCCCAAAGTTGTACTAGCCGGATCCCTCAAACAAGGGATCCGGGGGAACCGTGTTAACAGACAAACAGCAGACTTGTTCTTTTAAACCCAAAACACTCAATTTTC
Source organism: Chrysanthemum makinoi (assembly GCA_910596185.1). Taxonomy (NCBI): domain Eukaryota; kingdom Viridiplantae; phylum Streptophyta; class Magnoliopsida; order Asterales; family Asteraceae; genus Chrysanthemum; species Chrysanthemum makinoi. Next base: position 195,239,545 of record OU343219.1, on the reverse strand, counting down.
CCTCCTCCTAAAATCTAGAACGACCAAATCTCAGTTCCTATCATTCTAGGGCTTCATACTCTTAAGCATCTCAATCCCAAACATCATTGTAAGTAATTACACTCATATCTTCTATTCATCATCATCTCCATACTAGGGTTTATGGTTTTTAAATTTTTCAATTGGTTTCAATTCTTCATCAATTGGCAAATTGTCTATTGTAAAATTATTTGATTCTGCATAATTAAGGAGCTTTCAAAATGGCGTTGTTAATACAAAATAAACTCATAAACCCATATTGACAAATTTTACCTAATTGGATTATTATTTCTTCTAGGATCAAACATGCCTAAATCCACCCAACAAGACCATCATGACACCGTTCACTATATTCCTAGATATTATCGAAAAGAAGGGTTATCAAAAAGTGATCGCAATACTTTCAAAATGCTTCAAAAACGACTCATCCACGAAGGTCGTGTAATTGAGGAAAGTTTCCTTGAAAACACCGACATTCCTCAAATCTTTTCATAATCAACTTTGATTGCCTCTAAAATTGATGAACAAATTTGTAGGTCTTCATCTTGAATTCTACAAAAGTGTTAGGATTATCCGAAACAATGATGAAAGTATTTCGATGCACTGCGTCATAAACAACCAAAGCATCACCTTGCCTCTTACCACATTCGCGCAAATCCTTCGCATACCATGTGAAGGAATTTGTATGTATTCTAAAGATTGGTCAATTTCTTGTCAATCCTTCGCACTAGATCCTAAACCTATATATCACACTCTACTTGACAACCCCCATTGTTGTTCGAGATACCATCTTCACAAAAAGAGTCGACCAATCTCGTTATAACTGTAACAAAGAACTCATTCATCGTGATCCCTATCGAATGGAACTCTTTGAGATGATTCCCATTTAAAAAAAGTGGGAAGAAATTCTTAGAGAAAATGTCATTTGTTCGGTTGGAAACAAAGACCATCCCAATGCTTGTCTTGTTCAAATGATCTATTGTCTCATCCACCAAAGACCTTTCAATCTCGCCTATTACATTTCCAAAAGAATGGTAGGCATTTTCAAAACCGACAAAATCGTTCTTCCTTATGGTATGCTCCTAACACGTCTCCATGAGTATGTTAGTCAAATGCAACCTACTCCTATTACCGATGATCATTTTCTCGCTAACCATGTTATGATACCTCTCACCAAACAACCCTCCAAACGATTCATGATCAATGGGAAAAGGTCTCGTCCTCTCTCGGACTCTTCGGATGAAGATGAATATGTTGAAGTCGACCCCGTTTCTAATTATCAACTCGATCCCATGACTTACTTTGAATAACTTTCCACTCTTCCAAAGGAAACCGAAGAATTCAAGCAAACAAAAGGGCTGTTCAAGTGTCTAACTCATTTTCTCATGAACTCGGGAAAGAAGAAAAAGTGAAGAGATTGAAAAAAGAAACATTGTACCCCATGACTTCCTTTTATGGTTATTTTGGATGACTTATGATTATCAAAACAATGTATGCTCACAACTTTTATGCAAGTCATACTTGGTGGTTGCTTACTCATATGTTGTTTCTATATGCTATGTTTACTATGTTTTGCTTGTATACATGTATACTCACTATGGAGATGATTAGTTTCAAAATTCGATACCTAGAGCAAAATATTGCACGCTCACTGTTAAGAAATTCTGTCTCAGATGCCGGATCCCTGGCTTATAACTAGTCGGATCCCTCAAGTGAAGGATCCGTGGGATCCGGGCAAACAGAAGTGACTCCTTTATTTTCACACATCAATCCAACCCTCCAGACCTTCTTGTGATTTTTAAGGAATTTTCTAAATTTTCCTTAGATCACCATCTGGTCCCTAGGATCATTTGACACCATTTGAAACCCTCGAAATTATTAGTGTCATCCTTGATCACTCATTGGTGTTCATGAAAACTCCATTTCTGTCATAAAAGACATCATTAGCTATCCTCACTCATTATGCTTGATCATTTAACTCTCATATCATTTAAGACACCTGAGGAAACTACAATCACTCAAGATATGTAGGTACTAGACCTTACTAGAACCTCATCAATACTTTTCTTGGCTCCTGAGAGCCGGATCCCTAGGTTTAGCCTAGCTGGATCCCTCAAGTGAGGGATCCGTGAGAACCGTCTGCACATGCTACCTAAAATTCCTTGATATAATCATTTCAAACCCTCTTTGTTAATCTAAACACTCCACATTGTGTTAAATGACTTCCTAGATAAATACAACTCTGTAGTTGACTCTTGTGCATGCAAATCATTGTAATTTGAAGGATTTTAGTGGTTTAGGCTTTAATTCATTTGCCAAATTCCTTCCTTTATAAACCACTTGTGTTTGTACTTCCAAATCATCACTCAAACACTCATTCTAAGTAGCTAAAACCCTCTCCTTACATTTCTCATTCTTATCATTTCACCATGAGAAAGGCACCAAGTGCACACTCATCAACCAAAGGACCTCCCAAGAAAATTGCTTGGGTTGTTCATGAAATCTCCTCAACCGAATCATCACCCATCAAAGCATCAAACACTAGAACTCCCTCACAACCAACTCTACCAATCAAACCAACTCCTAAAAGGCTTGTTCCCACAAAACAACCCTTGCCAAACACTACCATACCTCCCAAACCAAACACACCTACTTCCACTAAAACAACCAAACCATCGCCTCTAGTACCTAGAGCTATTTCTTTCACCACCCCACTTTCATCCCTAAACCTTTACAACTTAGAGGACTTACCACCTAGGCCCTCTCATCCACCACCATTACCAACATTTTCCTTAATTGAGAAAATGGTGTCACAACAACCTTCTCACCAAAACTTTGGTGTTGAAACCACATTAGCATCCGTGTCCTATTCTCCTTCGCCCTCAAATGGTCCATTTTCGATTATGAGGAATCACCAAACTTAACAACCATACCATATGGAAGTAGATACTTCTTTATCTCCACCATCAACACATATTCCACCACCCTCACCCATGGTTGAACCACCTCCGACTTCATCAAACTTGCCTCCACAAATCCCTTCATCCTTTGTGGAACCTCCACCTCTTTCATCAAACCTTCCACCACAAACCGCTCCATTCTTACCACCACCATTTCCTAGCCATGACAATGATTGCTTTCATTGTCAACATGTTGAAGGGTTAGTCCATGAAGTACGTGACGAATTACGTTCATGTTCTATCACCTTCTCGGACGTTTTGATGAAGTCAACAAATCTAATCGTCCCTAAAACTTATAAATACAAGCACAAATGGTGCTTTCTCTAATCTTAGACGCAACTTAGAATTTGTTAGGAAATTTACTACATGTTGTATCATTTTCTTAGTTTTAGAGATATGTGTATCATTTCTCTTGTTTATTGAATGAAACTACATGTTTGTATGCTATATAGTTATGTGAATATGTTTGCTACAACAATACATAACTCATTTGGACGTTTACGTCACTATTTATATCTACATTGCTGCCAATAAGTTGCAGATACACAGTTCCCAAAATTTTGCCTAGACGGATCCCTGACAAAAAGGATCCGCCAGAACCGTCCAACAGAAACAAATTTTCTTACAAATTTGAAGCTCATTTGCAGGAAACAATGCACCATATACTTGTTTTCTAACCTTTGTTTTGTAGATTTTTAAAATACACATGAATACTTTGACACCCTCAACAAGGGGGAGCTTTCCGTTAAAGCAAAGCATTGCAAAAACACTTGCAATACATTCACTTAGGCTTCCTAACTACTTGACGCCCTCATCAAAATGGAGCACTCGTCAAGGGGGAGCATCTCGTCAAAGTTAGAAACATTGCAAAATACTTGCAATACACACGTTTTAGTCTTCCTAATTACTTGACGCCCTTAACAAAGGGAAGCATCCGTCAAGGGGGAGCTAAGACAAGAATCTCCTTTTTACCTTACTACTTCTCTTTACTTTTTTTTTTCTCTAACTCCTTATTTTCTTACTTTTCACTGGTTTTTCTCAAAACGTTTTTCGTGTTAGTTTCTTTTCGACGCTCTTTTTGTTTCGACAAAAAGGGGGAGAATAGAGTAAAAACTCCAATTAAAATTTTTACGAATTTTATTCTCTTCTTAAAATAATCTTATGTTTTGTCATCAACAAAAAAGGGGAGATTGTTAATACAAATAAACCATAAAAACGTTTATTTATATTTTACGATCTTATAATGTTTTGTCGATAACAAACGTAAAATTATTTTAACGAAATAAATAAAATACGTAAAAGGTTTGAGCTAATAGTTTACTAACACACTTTTCCTAAACATATTAAAACCATCAAAACATGTTTAGTAAATAAGTTATATAAAACCAAAAACATTTTTATAAAACACTAACAAGTAATATTGTTTACATCTTATAGAAATGTATATGTATAACAAGTAATAGTGTTTACATTTTATAGAAATGTATATGTACTTTGTATATGTTGTAATGGGTAGGTAATGGGTAAAAACCAAAGTCCATAACCCATGACCCATGATTCATTGACTAGGTACAATGAATCTTGTTGGGTAAGAACTAAAGTCCATAACCCAAACACATGGATCATGATCCATAACCCATGACCCATTGCATGACATCATGCATGAAGTCATGTTGGATATTATCCATGATCCATGACCCAAAGTCCATGACCCATGACCTAAGATCCATAACCCAATGACTAGGTATATTGCATCTTGTTGGGTATCCATGATCCAATACCCATGACCCATGGTTCATAACCCATAACCTGGTTTGCAACCCAAAATCCGGACTAAACTTACCCAGTAGCCGGATCCCAGGATTTGCACTAGCCGGAGGGATCCGTCGGAACTGTGGGACAGTAGACATGTTTTGTATATAAATAGTGATCCATTTATCTCTTGCTCACCAACACTCTTAGATATACTTTCTCTCAGTATTCTAACCCCAGTAACCACAAATCCAAAGGATCATTATATGTAGTTTTATCTTTGTGTGATTTTCTAGGTTCCTCTTAAAGGCGAGATCACCACCTCTTGTAGACGTGCAAGCTCAAGGTCATGAGTTGCTAAGCTTCATCATCATCAAGACCACTGAAGTGCACCTTGTTGATAGTTCTTTCCTCCCTCCATAGAAGTGTCGTGTTGAAGGCATTAATGAACGGTGCCGAAGGTGTACATTCGATACGGTGCGTTAATGTACAAGTTGTTTAGTTTGGGTTAAAGGATGTTGATATCCTCTTTAGTGTTGTAATAAGGAATGTGTCTCCTTTGGGTAGTCGTGTTGTGGTGTAGTGTTGGGTAGTAGTTCCTCCTTTGTAATAGAACTTGGTATCTAGCCTTGTACCGGATAAAGTGTAGGCGACGTTGTGATAGGTTTGGTTCTACCTCGTGGAAGAACTCGATGTCTAGCCTTGTACCGGATAAAGAGTAGGCGACGTTGTGAAGACTTCTCCGCCACATTAAGGAGCTTGTGTTGTGTAGTGCTTACAAACTCACGAGTGGGGTACTCGGGGAGTGGAGTAAGGCAAGGAAGGTGTCCTTGTAGCCGAACCACTATAAATATTCGTGTCATGGTTTTGTGTTCCTTTACTCTTTATCTTTTTCATTACTTACTTATATGCTCATCTATCAATATCTAACACACAATCTAAATAGATTGACTTAAGTCGATCTAAATTCTTTAAAACGAAGTTTTAATTGGCAAAACTATTCGACCCCCCCTCTTCTAGTTTTTAACATATATCATAGCCAAGAATTCTCCAGCATGCTTCGAGTGGGCCTACATAACATGCATCTTGAAAGTTCTTAATCTCGTCTACTTGTATCGTTGCATGATTGTTTGCTGATTCTGCGGTGCCAATCGATCTTGTAACATGTGTAACTATCCAACCCGTGCCTTTTGAAATGTTTTTAAAAAGATACTTTATTAGCATCGTCCATTCGCAATATTCGACATTAATGTGTGCATAGAAACGAATAGATAATGAGATGTTGTATGGAACAACATAACTATTATCGAGTTTGACGTCCTTTTTCAATGTTGTTATGCCTGTATCTCTTCTTCGATAGTGTACAAAACCTTTTTTAATATGAAAGTATGGCTTTGGAAATTGCTTGCTACATTCGTCACTTTTTTCATGCAAGGAGCATTTTTATTCAATAAACCACACGGGCCATGTAGCATGAATTCTGAGACAACTCGATGGCCTTCAGGATCATATGATGGGTCCGGAATTTCTGCACATACGTAGATGTCAATGTCTTCATTCCTGCGGATGCGCGACCCACAATAGTAAATGACAATGTGGCAAGCCACGCTTCTGGAACTCGACAGTATACAAAACTGGAATATGTAAGATCATAGTCAGTATTTATTTAAAGTGTTATTCCTGAAAAGTTAGGTTTATTTTTAACTTGTATATTACACCTTTTACATCTCCAAAGGGCTTGTCCTCTCTAAGAAAGGTTAAAAGTTCATGTATTTTGTGTTCGAATACTCGGTTAACAATATCTGGCCTATATGCCGCTGTGATGTTCGGAAATTGTTGCATATATTCTTGAATTTCAGGCCAATTGACATTACATGTAAATGTAATAAAGAACGATGGATTGCCATGAACTCTGAAAATAGCAAGAGCATCCAAGTAGTGATTGTACATATATCTTGCTCCTCTGGTAAATGATGCCAGTAATATTATTCTGCTGCCTACGTCTGAACCGTTAGTATCACCACGTGCAATCGCATCTTGTAAGCCTGCAAGCAGTTCGTTCTTGAAGTCATTTTGTTTCTTTCTTATAAAATCAATCCTTTGTTGCTCGATGCTGCAATATGATGTGACCACGTACTCTTGAAATAGCCTTCCGCTCCTTGTTAATAGTGTATATTCGTTGAACCGATCATGTATCCGGTACGCATAGAACATCTTCATCGTCATTTGTTTGTCTTTTCAGGTGCCTCACCTGCTACATCAAGTAATTTAAGACCCAAATGGTATCCTTCTTCACCATAAATAAAGAGCAGCGGGAAATGAAGCGACATATAAGAAGGGTGTAGCTTATCAATTCGACTTGGATCACCTCCGTGCTGCTCAATGACAATGTCGTAATTAGTTTCGCTATTGGGACCACCTACAAACACTATAGCACCAATAGAATCACCTGCTGGTAGCTCATATTCTTTCAAACCAACTACACCAAAGAGCCTTAGTTTAAACTCGGGTATGTCACGCTCTTCCAACTTATTCCGTGTTGTTCTAAATAACTGTACCAAGTGATTATGATTATCCAGAATGTCTATTAAATCTTCTACAATATCATTTCTTAGCATGTTATGGTTGTTTTGGAAGTGGGCTAAGCAGTTTTCAGCTTCATTTACGGTGTCATAGATGTATAGCTGTAAAAATCTTGGCCGCTTCTTCTTGGTGGACACATGCTACCAATCCAGTGGTAGATCTTGCCAGAAACCTTGAAAACATATGGACCTTGGCCTCTATTGATAGAGTCTTCAACATCAGCACCTAAAGATGTCATCGCCAACATCTGATTGTATGCACGCATATTTTCCATGAAATGCTTGTCTGAAAAGAGTTGTTTTATATAGTCTGGATAACTTTGTGCTGGACCTAGCTTCACCTTACCACCATTGCAACAACGACGATACTCTAGGAAGGAGCGCCTGCTTTTTTTTTTAATCTTTTTTAATACCGAAAGAGAGCCTTACAATGTTTGCATATCTGATTGCAAGGGCGCATACGTACATATGTGTCTGGTGGTCCTGGAATAACATAACGGTAACCCCATTTAAATATATATATATATATATATATATATATATATATATATATATATTTATATATATATATATAAAGCATAAGAAAACCCAAAAAATCTTACCTTGCCTAAGTTGCCGCCTACGGCTATGACCTCCACTGCTCATGTAAACCGAAGGATCCCTTGATACTGGAATGTGTGACAAAACATTAATATCTGTAATAATAGCATTAACTATATACTTTTTACTCCGTAAAGCATATAGTTTCTATACCTTGTGTAAACCTTGGTCTCATGGCACGTGCATTTTGTCTGTTTGAAGTAGGCAAATGAACTTCAGTAGCTGTTGATGAAGAGGTGCCATTCACAGGTTCATTGGTTGTATGTGTAGAATATGTTCTAGCTGTAGTATGCATATGAATATGTTCAATAGGTATATGAGTATCATGTCCTGAAACAGGTGAACCAACTGTCTCTGGTTCATGTAAGTTTTATTTACCTGTAATATGTAGATACTGTTAGGAATGAGCAAAATTGTTCTATGATAAATATGTCATTTTCTTATGGAGTAGTCAATGGTAACGTACATAACAAATTCATTATTGCAGGAATTTCCATGGAAGATGAGTGTATAATTCTTTTGTTTTTCACCGTCCCTGATTCATTAGGCACATAAACATCAGAAACATACCTTTTTCCTTTATCATTTGACTGGCTGTATTACACCGACGGTTCACCAATAGCAGGTATAACATTCTTCCCTGACTCATTTAAAGTTTCCGCATCTGTAGCAGAACAAAAAATGTGAGGAATTAACAAAGGCAATCTATCTGTGTATAAAGAAAGTCAAATAACCTATTAAAGCATCATACTTGTCACAAATGTCAGTTCCACGTAGCGAACAAAAAAAATAGCCCTTTGGCCACACTCTTGTCTATTTTGTCTCTATGATACATTTAGTAACTTGTAGAAAAGGTATCCGGTTTTTTTAACCTCATATGATCCTAGTTGGAAGTACACCTCACACTTTCTTCTTCCCCCACACGTAATAGAATCTATTTATCCAAAAACTAAATATTGATTATCTCACCTATTTACCCACCACCAATACCGGACCACCACCACCACCGGACAAGATAAATAGAGTTGCAATTCCACCACCGGACAATCATCTCACCTATTTACCCACCACCACCGGACCACCACCACCACCACCACCAAATCCACCTTCAAAAGACAACCTCCCTTCATTACCACCAAAAACCATTAATCAGTTGAACCTCATTCTCACCACCATGTAAGTTACACGCAACTTTGACTTTAATATAAACAAATCTTGTTTACCAACCAATGCGTTGACCATAATTTCTTGCTAAAAAAATATCCACAAACCTACAGATGGGTATTTCTAATTAAGCTACAACTAGTTCGAACCACTTCTTCCAGACAGTCAAGACGTGAAAGAATCAAGTGTAGAATTGCATCTGTAAGTTACTTATCCAATCCATATCCGGATCTTCTTCTATTAGTTTAATAATAATAATAATAATAATCTTAAACAAAAGTCAGTCACGCCCGACACCCTTTATTATCTAATCTAAAAATAAATTTATCATCACAGAAAAAAAATAGTAAGAAGGAAGAAAGGGGGATATTCACCGACATATATGATTTGTTGTCGGAGATGGGTAACCAAACCAAGGTCTGTGTCGGCTGTTTGATCGATTGAGAAGTGGTGGTGGGTGGTTGTGGTGGTAGGCACGGAAGAATGTTTTAAGATACAATCTTTTAGATAAGTTCATGGTTTTAATCATAGCAGAGGAAAAGAAAATGGGAGGGTGAAAGAGGTCTTTGGTCAGAGGTGAGAAAAAATTAATAAAAATGGTTGAGGGTGATGTGGAGTTTTAACCGGCTAGGTGTACTTTTACCTGCTGTTGTGGGTATCAATGTATCATAGAGACAAAATAGACAAGATAAGTGGCCAAAAGGGCTATTTTTTTTGTTCGCTACGTCGAACTGACATTTGTGACAAGTATGATGCTTTAATAGGTTATTTGCCCTATAAAGAAAGGTGCAATATTATGTTAAAAAAGTGGGAACAGTTACATACAAAAAAGGTCCATTAGTGCAGAAGTCTCCATTGAATATGTGCCACTGTATTTAGCTCTTTTACTTGACTGCAACTGAGGAGTGTCATAAATATCAGGAACAGGATGTTTGCCTTTTCTTACTTGGAATGTAGGCTTCACAGATAAATGGTTTTCGTTTGAAGTAGCTGTGTATGTCTGGCTAGTAATTCCCATATACATATTTGCTGAAAGCATAAAATGAACGAAAAATAAGCCAAATTCAATAAACAAAGAGGTAAAGCTGGAAAATAAGGTAGATACAAAAAGTATGTGAATATTATACTTACGTTGGTTTGTCTCTTGTAGATGAATAGGCACATAAGTCAGGGGTGTGTGACAACCATTGGTATTGGTCTTTCATTGTTCGTTAGAAGTAAGTAAACTTTGTACCGGTGGGCTGAGCATTTGAGTTTGTACTTTTGATACTCCATCGATTACAGAAGACGCAACTGTATCGTTGTATAACCGTTGATTTACGTGGCCTTTGTCTTTCGAGATTAGACATTGAGAATGAACCTCCTCTCCAATAGAATCAACCCTAGGTATGGCTTTTTGTTTCGAGCGCATATTATAAATAGTATTTTTTAAATGTTTTTTTGTATAATTTGAGAGCTAATGCGTATGAACCCACTTAAAAGGCAATAGGTAACAATCGACAAATACATGGTGCTTCATTATGATTGCATAAAATGGCATTCTATTTAGGCATTAATATTGTTGTAAAAGCGAAGGGATTAAGCAAATTGCATAACTGAATACATGGGCATCATGATATAGACTACGTTTTCATGCAAATGGTTAAAGTTAGCATGCAAATGTGACATTAGAACAACACAAATTCAACATGTTAACATCTACAACTGTAAATCATCTAAGCATACAAAGTGAAATCAAAATTACATGAAACATAATAAACCTTAAAAACATACCACTATAAATCTGAGTATACCTTATTTGAAACTCGAGTTTGTTTTTCTTTGCTTGTTTTGCCTGCAATTGTAACATAAATTTTTTGGACACAACAACAACAACAGGAGAAAGTGCAATGCAGATGAAGAAAAGTTGAAACATACCTCTTCCAGTAAAACTTGAAACGGTTCAGTAGCTATTTTTTGCCTTTTTTTTTTTTTTTTCCTTGATCAACTGACTATTCAGGTTACATAGCATAAGACAATGAAGAAGCTTCCATGAGTCACCAAAATGTAGCCATTAGATGGTGGACAACAATGTAGTTTTAAGATAAGCTTAGCCATTGATTAAATGTTGGTGGAAAAGTTGATCCTAAACATTGGATGGTGGACATGTGTAACATGTAAATTATCATGTTTATTGCAGATTTTGGGTTTCATCGCAGAAGGGAATTAGAAGGCCAAAATGTTAGCCCCTCATAGCCAGCCCAACAACGGTTTTGGCGGGAAAAATCGGGTGCTATACGGCGTCGTTTTCAACCGGGTTTATTATATTTATTAATAAAGAATTCGGGTTGGGTTTCACAAGACCTTGTATGGTCCATGTTGTAGCCCATTAGGCCTTTTATACACACGCTCAATTCTATGAACTTTACAAAATTCAAATAAAATCTAAACTCTTGCAGCAAAAACAAAATATGCTTATAGCACACGTTAGAGCAGTATAATATTTTCTATCAAATCTTTTAACGCTAACCACTTACCTTTGATGAATTATATGATCATTTTTCCTTGTGAGTTGTGATTATTGTAACTTTTGGTCTAACGTTTGATCCATGTGAAGTATACATAAGTCATTTTTCATATTAACCTAACAGTTTTCCTATGTAACAATTTTCAGGAAAACTATCATTAACAATCATTTTCTAAATACACACGACGTAATAAATAATTGCGGCAAAACATCTTCAATTGCAAGATCGACTCTTTACATGCCAAGATAGAAAATGCATCATAATTCATAAGCGTCATTTCCTCAACTTAATAATTCGTTTCTTCAAAATGGTTTTAGTCTAATAGGATCATTGTTGCGCGGTTAACCTATATTTTGGTTAGGTTAGTGTAAGAAGCTTTCCTACATTGATATATTATGAGGAGTTTGAGCTCTTTATAAGCTTAAAGTTGCTGGCTACCTATATACCTCTATCATGGTTTTTAGTTAAACCTAACGATATTAGCTGGTGCATTGCTTTCGACTCCAAGGCGTTACGTGGTAGTTCCATTTGAGGTTTATGTTGATGTATGTATGAACTCCCATAAGTATAATTATAGAAGGTAATGAAATACAGTACTATACAAAAAATGAAAAAAAAAAAAAAAAAAAAAAGGAAAGCTATAAATTAGGCAACATTTTAGAGATATGTCTGGTTTTGATGATAACACAATGTTTTGTCCCTGAATCAAGCTTCCACTCGTGAGGGGTTTGGCTCCAAAGTTCAGATGCCATTGTCATACTCTTTTTTCTTCCTCTATCTCCAACCCTTGCCCTACCATTCTACCTTATTATTATCATCATCATCATCCTCAAGGGATCTTCATCCATGTTTCTTTAAGAGGTACACATATATACATGCATGCAAATGTTTCTATAACATATCCATTGATCAACCATTTTTGTGTAGTTTGCCGTTATTTCCTATATAGGTCATGTTTTTTTGTCTGACTTTTGCTTGTTAATGTTCTTGTTATCCCTCTGATGATGACATCTTTACAATAGGTATCATGTCCTTTATATCAAAGAATGATTTGAAAAAGGGAATAACCTTTTGATTGCGCCTAATGATCCACGTTTTTTAGAATTATTCTATGCTTTTGTTCATTAAGACATTTGGTTTCTTAATTATACTCTTGTATTATTATTAGGAATGATGGGAGGTTGAATGTTGAGGGTAAATCATGGGGTTCTATGCTCATTTTCCTTTAGCTTTTGAGAATTCACATTGCATTTTTGATGATCGACCTTTGTTTAGATTTTTTTTTAATTTATTTTTTTACTGAAATTAAGGCGTTTAAATGCATACGTTCTTGTTCTTCCCATCAAAAAGTAGGCCTCAGTCTCCCTTTATGTTTTTTGTTTATTCATTGAACGTATGTCACATATGGTGATATGTGATTGTTTAGTTATGTTGCGCGAAGCATTAAGTATACTGTTTGATAACATTCTTTAAGCTCTAAATATGTTTGATTAGTGCATTATATATGCAGAATTCAGATGATTGATTTGCATTGTTCTAATGTCTTCGTGCACATCTTCCTAAAATTATTTTACTTCCAAGTACGCACTCAATTTTCAAATTTTCATTCTTATGTTGTCAAGATATAACATGATTTATCTTTATGTTCATCTTTTAAGCCATATATTTGTCCGATTCAAACTGACTAACACATTGGTGCATTTACTTTTTGTATTGACACATCAGGTTGATGAGGATGATTATTATCCTCGGACAAACAACAAAGACAGCTTTTTGGAATGGTTACATAAGTCTCGTACTAAAAAATCGATATTAGCTCAATGTATTAGTAAGTACATGTTTCCAGTTATCTGTTATCTCTAGCTCTAGCTAGGTCCATGGACTCTGTGTTAAGTACAGTTATTATACTATGTTGGGTTTTTGCTCAATTCAGCTACTGCTATGGTTGGTCCACGAACATGGATTGGAGGAATCTTTAACCGCACAGGTCCCAAGCATTCTGGAAGTAACAAACACGTTGATAATAAATTAACTCCTAATGAGGTACTAGAATAAACCTCATTGTTTAAAAAACTCGACTAAATTTTAAATATCAACATAATAAAAGACATTAGCAAGGTCTTAATCTATTTGTTCTCAACTCTGTTCAGGAAACAGGATATCAGAGGCTTCAAGAACGTTCAAACGTAGCATATGATGAGATGCGTGTAGAACATCAGGTATTTTACAATTTATCTACTCCTGTTCATTTTCTTTTAACCCTACTGATATGATAATATTAAAGTCTTACTGATATTTACCATGAGACCTGATTTTGGGCAGTACTTTTTTGTTTGATGCATTTATTTGTTTTGTTGACAGAAAGCCCTTTCAGAATTGTGGAATTTAGCATATCCAAACGTTACACTAACAGGATTGATCTCCGAGCAATGGAAAGAAATGGGGTGGCAAGGAGCTAATCCATCGACTGACTTTAGGTACAGCTAACCGTAGTGCCACACACATATTACAATTCAATCTTTCATAATAGATGATGTACTGAAATAAATTTGTTTGTTGCAGAAGTAGTGGTTTTCTTTCACTTGAGAATTTGCTGTTTTTTGCGAAAACATTTCCGGTAAGTTGGAATAATCTCAGTCGACCTTTTTTTGGTGCAACATTTTAATATTATTCATGAGATATACTGATATGAAAAATTAAGTGACTTACTGATTGATTAAAGTTCAAAATGAAAGAAGCTTTCCGTAGACTACTATTGAAACAACATGGAGTACAGGCGACTTGGGAATATCCTTTTGCTATCGCTGGCATTAATATTACATTTATGTTGACTCAAATGCTAGAGTTTTATCAAGGTTTGTGACTTGAATCCATATTGTGCTACTGATAAATTGAGCTTAAGCATATCACTTATTAATGAAGGTTGTTAACAAATTCTGTTTTGCAGTTAAGCCTAGATGTGAACACTGTGTCAATTTTGTAAGAATATTAGGAGGTAAGTATTGCGAAGCATCCTTTTGTATTCAATTATTAAAATGCAATGAGTATTATGATGTATTCATTTTATTAAAACGACTTATTGCAGAGGATGAAGATGCCTTTGATGTTCTATATTGCATAGCTTTTGCAATGATGGATGCTCAATGGCTCGCTACACATGCATCATACATGGAGTTCAACGTAATATTTCTAGCTCTATCTATACATATACGTTGACATACATACATGCATATATCTAAGTTGGCTGCTGTTCTAATCCTTTATTTCCAACGGCCCCTTATAAAAACACCAGGAAGTTTTACAAGCTGTACGCTCCCAACTGGAGAAAGAACTTGCACTCGAAGACCTCACCAGAATACGAGATTTGCCTGCGTTCAACCTTCTGCACAGTTAGTTATTTTGAAGTTGTATGGTTGTACAGTTAGTTTTAATATTCATCTCTTTCGACCCTGTGGTGACTATGGTACAAGAAATGTTATGGTGCGAAGGCGATTGATGCTCCAAAGCCACAGCCAAGCTAGCATGATGCTTGAACGTGTCTAGGTTCCTTTGAAACGAGGTTAAGTCAGCTGGCTCTGTAGTTATGTAACTGAAACTTGATGCCAGAGCTCAATGGATTGTATGTTGCTGTTTAAGGATGATTGTTAATAGATTAGAGGTTTTTTCTAATAGGTAGGATTAGTAGCGCTTTAGTGCTTTACGAAATGTATATTTTGTGTTTGTTGCACTGTTTTACGTTGTGGCTACTAATATATTGAAGTATATTTCTTGGTCAAATGCATTAAGCATGATACTTTAAAAGTACCCGTAACACCAATAAACTATGATTGTCATTAATAATATGTAAGAACAGGAAAAATAAAACAAAAACGAATACAAAATCTTCTGAGTATTTAGCGTTAGATGGAACACGAGACATGGTGTGGGGGATATTAAGGAACAGGATAGGATTTGTTGTTACACATGCACTTGTATGCCATGGGACATGTTTCAGCCTCTTCAATGGATGCACATACAAAGCTAACCATGACCAGTCTACATGGGGAACATGAGCCGCAAGCATGAGAGCAATCCGGTAACCTTGATCCAGGTACTTTAACTGGGTCCACTCTTTGTTTTCAGGTGCCGACACCATGGCTCCATGGTAATTTGGTTTCGCTGTAGTTGGATGGTGATGCCCATGGTCTGTTTACAACACATAAATAATTAAGCATAATTAGAACATAACAAAAATAGACAACATGGTTGCATAGTAGCAAAGGTCATGCATATGCAAATGAAAATAATGGTGTGTTATGGACATTAATTCAACATATCAATGTGATACAATAGGCGGTATCATTAGGTTGTAACGTACGTGAAACATGTCTAGCGGAGATGTCAAGAGGAAGAAGCAAAAGCAAGGAGAGAAATACAGCGTTGCACAACGAGCCCTTCATGACTTACTATGGTTAAAAAAATGCCAAAAATTTGAGGATGTTTGTATGGTGAGATCACAAAAGAAAGGGTGAGTGAATATATATGGAAGGTAAACAAAGGTGGTATTGAAGCAAGTCACAGGCAAAGGAGAGTGCAAAAGGGTCACATGAAAGAGGGTGAATCACAGGGCTTGACCTTGCTGCAATCAAGTGGTTTATGATTTGATTCACACTTTTATGGTGTGCTTCAAATTTACTAAGGTAAATTGCTTCTTGTGACACATCTGTAGTGTGACCAAAACATTAAATGCTACTTTGGATTCGTATACTAAATACTAAGTAAATAATAAAATATACATCAAGTGTTTAAAGATTCAGTTCAATATGAATTGGTCAATTGCTGTAAACGCCATGAATGTATGTATGAAGGTTAGGATTGGACCACAAAATGATTGGCCAGGTATATATTGGTAGAAACTTGGAACCATGACAACTCAACCAAAAAAGGGAACTTAATGGTTTCACATTTTTGTAGCATGGTACAAGATTTAATGAGCTTAGGACAACACGGAAGACGTGATAACGACAACAACAAAAACATTGCAAAAAGCTTGTGAGAGTTAAATGCAGCTTCACTAATTGATGGAATGCATAGTTTTGAAAGCAACCATCTATGTTTCCTTCAAGGATATCAACAGTTGTGCTTATTTCAAGTTTGGATTTCTATCTAGGAAGATTTAATATCAAATGTTTTCGAGTAGGTCGGAAGTCTGCTAGTCAGGAATTTGTTTTGGGGGGGGGGGGGGCAAAAAATTAAAGGACGTTAGCAAGTGCTAAAAACATCATAATATATAACTATGTAAAAATGTTGCAACAAATTTGTTCATTTAGCGCTTTAGTTGCACACAGCGTTCATCCGCATCAATAAAATCATATAAAAGTGAATCTAAACTAAAATCCTTAGCTATATCTTTCTCAATGCAAAGAACTAAACTATCAGTCATCATCCATTCTATTTGAGAGTCTATTTTTCACAATTTTCATGACTGAAAATGCACGTTCAGTAACCTTGATGAGGAACTCGACGTAAATATATTTTGTATGGACAAGAACTTGACGTAAATAAGGATTACTTATTTTTTAGCCAATCAAGTTTTGTAAAGTATTTATAAAAGAATTAATAAGGGGCGATGGATCAATTGTACAACAATTAGTATTCTTACATGGACTTCATCAGTTGATAAGGTGGGCTAAAAAAACAATATTAGTTACACTTTACAACATTGAGCTTTTTACATAATACCTATGTACAATGTTTAGGGCTTTTGTGGGTGGGCCATGGCCCACCTTACCCCCACATAGCTTCGCCAAATGTTAACTTATCAACTTGAGATATCTCTCACGTTGAAATGAAAATTGATAGGTCATGTTCTCCTATTAAGAGAAGGATGAAAAGCGAGTCTATTTAAAATAAAGGGTAAAAGCAATAAATGCTTCATTTACCTATATGTTAGTCTCATTATACACCGTGGGCCGATTAAACACTCATTATGCCTAACAACACTTGTTTCCATTCGGTTTTTAATTTTCCAAGTCATATATACTTCTTTCCAAGTCATAAACTAACCTAATCCGAGCAACTAAGCGGGCCAAACCCAACGGGCTTGTGGGCCTTTATTATCTAACATCCCCTCTCAAATGAAAATAAACTAAAACTGAAAATAAACTGAAAATAAACTAAAACTGATAAACTGAGAGTTCGTTGAAATGAAAATTGAGAGTTTGTCAAACTGAAAATAAACTAAAACTGATAAACAGACGAAAACGGAGTGTCCCAGAGTGCAAACTCGGTGCTAGATAGAGTCTCAATCCAATGCAATCCAAACTGTAACAAGGTGACATTAGTCAAGTCTGAAATAGACGGGCCAAAGTCATTGCAAAACCAAAATCAGAGCGACATAAATACGAAGATGAATGAGAGTAGAACAGACAAAACCAAGTGAAGATTCAGACAGATGTAGAGCACAAAATCAGGCAGTGAAAAAAGAGTAGAACACGGCAGTGCAGTGCAGGTATCTGCAGAAACTGGAGTAGAGCCACACAAATACGGAGAAGAACCAGCGCTGAGGAAGAGTAGATTCAGGCAGACATAGCAGATTAAGGAAGATAGAACCAGACATATGGAGAACCATAATCGGACGAGATGCAGGGTGGAATTCAGACATATTCGGAACCAAACAAAACCAGATGAAATCAGACAGATGCAGAGCCAGACGAAACTAAATGCAGAACCAGGGTGAAATTGGGTGAAACCAAAATATGTTGTTGATGCCGAAATGCTACACATAACTACTCAAGACTTAATCGTATTAGCTAAAACTATTGCATCACAATCATCAACACAAACCCATATTAGCCAATAACAATCCATTATAAGTCAAACAAATGAGAGAATACCAACAGATACAAATTCTCCAAAAAAAATTGATGCAAATACCAATACTACCCTTGAATCACGCAATCGCTATGATATTCTAACCATCAAATAAAATTAAATCAAATAGTTACTAACCAAATAATCAATATAATATTCAAACATCAACGGATCCATTGTACACCAATCAATTAAACCAATTGTGAATCATCCTTACAAGCAACCATAATAACCCATGCAACATATTCAAACCAATTAGTCGATGCTCCAAATCATTAAACCAATAACAGATGAACCAACCAAATAAAAACCCTATTATACGAATCTTGACAAAACCAGTTTCAAAGTCGAGCAAAACAAGCGGCTACGGTGCGAATTGTAATTACTAAACAAACTTAATCAAATAGCCAAAAAAGAAATTAAACATAACCGCAACAAATGTCTTCGAATAAAATAAACTAAACGGCCATAGTCCTACGTGCCGATTTCGATCCACACATCACAAAATAAACCTTATGTAAATAATTAAATATATTGCAACAACCAAACAGACCAAACTATTGTGTATAATAATCACCCATTAACTATTCATCTTATGCATACCGATGCCTCCATATAACCGACCAAACAGTTGGCGACAACCAATGGTCAAGATAACATTCTTTTTTCTTTGTTTTTTCATCGGCAACAAGGTGTAACGAAAACAAAATTTATAAACTAAACTGGCTTTGATGCCATGTAGAACTCAAAGGGAAAATGAACAATTATATTGATCAGATTCAACTAAACTGTGAAGATTACAAAACATTATATAGAAACTATAAACTAACTGCCCTAGCAACCAGCGGGCGTAACCCAAAGGGCTTGGGGCCTTTATTATCTAACATAACAACCAAAGTAACAAAATATGTAGATACAAACAAAGAATTCAAGATTTTGCATAAATAAGTGGTACCATATGATAGGGTACCATAAAGTATTGTTTTATAAAATACATCAATCATATGTTATGTTGCTTTACCTTATCCGTTTATTAGATACAAAAAGAGTGTTTTATCCTTCTGGGTAACCAATCCATATAGAATAATATGTTCATATAGATAACTTGAAATCATTCAACTTGAAAAGCTTTGTCCGGAGTATATCCAGTACCATTTTCATCAAACTTGAATCTTTTCAGGCATCATAAAGATCCTTTCGGGTAACTATATTTTGTGATATATCCTTGGTCTAAAAGTGGATTCTGTTCCTGGATTGGTAGCTCTGCCTTGGGTTCCAATGTGCTCTTGGGTTGGTACATTTGAAATGGGTTGTTGGCAACAAGTTGTTAGGTTGGAACATCTTTTCAACCCGGATTCTTTATTGGATCTTCTTTCATTTTGTGTCCACAAATTGATTAATATCATATTCAAATTTATTTTAAAGCTTCCTCATCTGATCTTCCCACTTTTGGTATTCATAAGCCATGGTTTCCCAAAACTATCATTTTCT
>OU343219.1:195033765-195219519 GCA_910596185.1 Chrysanthemum makinoi | reverse complement strand
ATTTAGACATTAAAGATTGTTAGTGTCGTGCATGATTTGTTTTATGAGATCTTTAAGTAAAATAAAACAATTTTACAATCAAACAAGGAACATAAAAATTTTCATTTTGAAAGACCTTGATTCAAAAAGAAAATCATACCATGACATAACATTAAATCTTTAGATCACCACATATTTCGCATAAACGGACTTTTGAAGATATATTGTTTGAAAATATTTTAAATTAAATCACCTCCCCTCAATCGATGACCTAAGTCGATAATTGAGTGACTTAAATTTTGATAAAATGAAGTCCCGTGATTTTCAAAATTTAGTCCAATTTATTTTCAAAACAATATTTTTCCATTTTCAAAACAATTTTATTCAAAGTTTTAGAAAATGGTATCATCACGCATTATCCTCGCAGACAAAGATATGTTAGTGGTTGAGAAGCTTTGGTTGTTGTCAGAGGGCTTGAAGAAAACCGCCTGCATGCGCGGAGATCTTCTTTCGCTGCATTTTGAATGCCAATCAGGTCAAATTAAGCCCGCTTCTTCAATCAATTAGAAGAAAACCATCCACGATGCGCTGAGACCTCCACGTTGCATATATGCCAACTCCACGTAGTCCAATTAAGCTCGCTTTCATTTGTCAACCCAAGATATAGTTACACCTTTCCTTCGCATCCAAACATCATATTATGTGGATCCGATCGAACATTCTTATACCAAGATACCGTGATAATGCTAGTGAACACACATACGATATATGGTGGTCACATCACCCAAACAACAATCGACTAATAAAAGTCAATGCAATATATCAACCGATCATATAAAGCATGGGAATTATGTGTTCATCAAACTTTAATCATTTAAACCTAACAATCATATCCTAGAAACCTAGTCCTTCAACATAGGCAATTATTATATTTTTCGTGATAAACACGTAGGATATTAAGAAAAGTCCGCTAGATGATATAAATTTGAAGAATATTCTTCCCTCAATCAATGACTCCTTTTCTTGAAAAGTTTTAGTGTCAAGTAATGTCATCGAAGTTTTTTAAGTAATTAATACTAAAACTCGATCCCCGATTGATATTTCAAGCAACTCATTTTACCATTATTTTGAAATACAATAAATATTTTTCCTCAAGAATTTTAGACTAAAACATTTGTAGGAAAAGTAGCCCTTCTCACATACTTTCCCATATATTTTAGGATAAGTGCACGAAATATTTGAAAACCGGGTTTAGCGTAGCACTTTCCTTTCTTTAAAGAATGGGTTGCTATCGTAAATAATAGCCATAGTTTAAGCACGGTCACCTCAAGTAATCAAGTAGCCATAGTTTTAAGACGGGTTACCAAGTAACCGCGAAGCCATTATTTGAAGTCCCTGCCATAGCCGGGGCCAATCAGGTTTCATTTTTGAGACATGTTTAAAAGAAATATTTACACCTCCTCGCCGAACTTCATCTAAAGTCCCGGCCATTATTGAATGACATTTCAAGACCGTAGATGTTATCGATACCGTAAGACATGTCTTTAGAAAACATATTTTGGAATTTTGCAAAATTTTTTGATTTTATGGTTTTGTTGGTTTTATATTTTTCTATTTTGTTTTGCTAGTTTTATATTTTTGTATTTTGATTTTCGAATAAATATTTACAAGGATAGATAAGATGATATAGTAAAAGAAGATGATGATACGAAAATCGAGATAAGGATATCAAGCAAGATGTCAGAGAAGATAGAATTCGCTATTCTTAAACATCCACCACCAAAGCCCAAGGGCCTTTGAATTGAAAGAAATAGAACCATCTCAGTGGAGACTCTGGCGCCTTCCCCAAACCAAAAATCCTTTAGTCGAAAGCAGATACAAAGCTTTCTTTCAAGCTTCTCTTAGCCGTGTGCACAAAGAAGCACACCCATTATCATCGAACTTCGCTCCTTTTAAGAATAATCATCGTGATTCTTCGCTCGAGGTTATATCATCCAATAGAACACCGCTAACGCTTCATCCTACACTTAAATAATCTCTCAAATTTTTCCATCAAGTTCAAGCAATCCATTCCAAAAGGTGTCAAGAGACCAATTCCCAAGTAGTTGAATTGATGCAAATTCTCTTTGTATAATGCTCAAGAATCTCCCAAATACACATCATGAGGGAATGAAAAACACCTCCCATGTTCACATTTTTCTTCCCTAATGATCGTGTATTGCTCAAGAACCAAGTACACCAATACCTAAGAGCTCTCCCAAATACACATCATGAGGGGAATGAAAACACCTCCTCAATGTTCACATTTTTCTTCCCCGATGATCGTATGAAGCTCAAGTATCCAAGCATACCTAATACCCAAAGAAGGAATAACCGATAACATTGAAGAAGGTACAGTCATCGATTATCAAGGGATGACAACCTCAATGATGTCAACTCCGAATAAGTGATTATATCTCCAATCACCGATAAGCCCTCAAGGAAACAACTGAAGCTACCAATGTATTACACATTCTTTCTCCTCCGATGATTATGCTACCATCGAAATCACCACACACTAGTGTACCTCTCTTTATCTTCTAAACTTTCTAACATCACTTCCCCATGTAGTTGAAATACTAACACTAAACGCCTTGATGAGTAAAACCTTGAGTTTCTCTCAAGGTCATGACATTTGTTTGCCCGGATATCTTCAATCACTTAGAAGAGTTAAGTTCATCAAGTTTTCTCGCCATGAGTCAAACCTTGAGTTTCCTCAAGGTAATAACATTTCTCTCCCTGGTATCTTCACTACTTAGAAGTATTAAGTTCATCAAGTTTACCCGCTTAGGGTGCTTGTCTCCTACGCCTTTGGCCGGGTTTTGACACTCGTAGTCCAGAAATCATTATAAGCCCGTGATACTAGAAATTTGTTGAGAAGAACACTTGAACTCTTGTGAGAATCAACATGTCAATAATGTGAGCAAGTCTAATTGGGGATTAAATTCGACATATCACATTCCCCACTAGTGCTCTCCCCAAGACCCTACAATCTTTTGGTAAATGCTTGAATTGAGAAGAAGTCTTTAAATAATCAAATGCAACTCGTCTTAAGTCTTCTAACATGTAGTAAAATGCAGAATCGATCAGACTCAACCTTCTTCAAGATTGTCCTAATGGGGAATGTTAACATCTTCAACTCACACCAAAAAGCATCCCAATTAACTTACATCTTGCAAATCTCTTTAACTAAAATCCCTCCCAATCAAACAAGAATGTAAAGATGTTCATCAAGGAAATCAACAATCTGCCGCGAATCTAACACACAAGATGGTAACACCAAACTACCAATCACATCAAACAAGAACAGAGATTGTTCGGAATCATCATGTTGATGTATAATGAAAGCATTAACCGAAGCACTTTGTCGATAAACTCATCAACTGGAGTGAAGATGTCAACCAACGGTTTAGAAGAGAAACCCATGCGAAGACTGACCATAAGAAAAGCCACTCAATTTGTTTTAATGAGTTTCCATGACCATTTGCATTCTCAAATATCAATCAACAATGCAAAAATTCACACCCCTTCCCAAAGAATTACAACGGAGATGCCATTCTTGATTAAACAAGTGAATATCTTCAACAAATGTAGTCTATTCACACTTCTCCCCAGCAAAATTAGCACATGATGTCAGCATCGCCATTATAGTTGAGCAAGTGGAATAAGAAAACAATCAATGGTAGCCCCGTTTCACTTGATGACCAGCGATGGAAAAAGTATGAAGCATGTTGATGAGAATGGTCATAAATGAGAAGATTTCTCTTCATTGGAAGATAAAGCGACCAAGTGTACACTTTTCTTTCTTTAGAGTACGAGGCTTGAATCAAGTATTCAAACGCCATAAGAAGATTTCTCTTCTTTGGAAGATAAAGCGATCCGACACGTGACTTTCTTTTTTTAGAGAACGCAGGCATGAACCGCTAGGTTCATACGCCATAAGAAGATTTCTTTGAAGATAATGCGACCAAACGCACACATTTCTTTTCGAGCACGCAGGCCCGAACCCACGCAACGCATCTCTCTTTTCAATCTCTTTGGCAAAACATGTAATCAACCCCATTATCATTCAAGAGGCTCTTTGTAGACAACCGATGGAGAAAACCCAATATGATAAATTTGACTCAAGTAAGCTAACCCAACTCGTGGACTTAAACTTTCACATATGTAACAAAGAGCGGTGCCGAGACTTCATGCTCCATTGAATCTCTAAGTACTCTATACTCATCATCCAACCAACCATCAAGTATAAGACGTACATCACCTCTTGAAAATCCACAATTGAATGTGACACTGAGCACTACAACGTAACTCCTTTAAGTGATAGTTATTTTGAGGTGATAAGAGCCCAATTCCCCCAAGTGGTAAAAGAAGAGGTAAATGTCACCCAACAATAACTAGATTTCCAAGTCTTTGTTTTTGATAATAAGCTCGAACAAGGATCATGAAGAATCTTCATCCAACCATCCCCGATACCTTCAGATACTAAGTACACTCGCCCGTGATAATTCACTTCAACCTCAAATAAATAATAGTGAATTAACGCCGTTGTCACATCTTCTGGTTAAAAGCTCAACTCTAGCCTCCTTTGACATTTAAACGAACTTTGATAATGGTTTCATCCCACCATGGTTTAATGAGCATAACCCCGTAAAACTTTGAAGTAACCAAACCGCCATGACGAATATCCAAACACATACCCAATTCATGAAGTACTCCCTTTTATCCCTTCTTTCGAGAGACCGTAGCACCAAAGATCGATAAGATCTTGAATTACACTTTCCTTTCTCCAGGATGGTTCCATCATCACGGGATTTTACAATTCTATAGTTTAAACCAAAAACAGTTCTTTTATGGGATTTTACAAAACCAAGAATAAACCATATGATAGTTCCGGAATGCACTTTACAATTACCAGGATGTTTCCATTGTCACGGGATTTTACAGGTCTATGATTTAAACCGAGAAATAGGTTCTTTCGCAGGATTTTACAAAATCAAGAAAAAACCGTAAACAATGTCAGCTTGAATGTGTTATGACAATTTTGGTTTCGTGAATATCTGCTTTTAGAAGGAACATGCACCAGTTCATCAACCGCTCATTAACCAACATCAATAATATCATCAACCATCCAATAAACACTTTGGTAGACACATCATTCACGATGCCGCTTATTACCATTGTAGTGACCACATTGAGAAGTAAACCCGATATGCCAAACTTGATCATGAAGTGAAAATCCCCCGATTTGTTACTTAAACTTGTACTAATCCTTGTGAAGAAGAAACGGTGTACCCAATGTACAAAACCTATTGACATATCCTCAACGTGTGAGACAGAAGTGATAGTTACGTTGTGGGTAAACCGAGAAATAATCACAACCTGCAACTAAATAGCCAAGTCTTTATCACCCCTCTATAAAAGCCCAAACAAGTCATCTTCGCGGAAGGGTAGAAAGAAAGAAGACTAAAATAAGTAAACGCGTCCGGAAATCCTCACTTCAACTCCAAGCAAGAAATATCGTCCAAATAACTCCTTAGTCAACATTGTTAAACAATCAATTCAAGCCGTGACATACAATACTCCGTGAGACTGCATATACCAAAGTATCAACCTCAAAACACATCAAATTCAAGATAATACAAAGTCACATCATCTAGTTTCTCAATCTCGATCACACAAATCAATGTTCAGCCAATCGCAAGTCTTAATATAAACCCGTGTTGACGTAAAATAAATCGCAGCCAAGAATGTTTGATTCATAAGATTAATTATTCTTTCCAATGAAGCTCAAATTCCAAAGCAAGTGTCATCGACCCATGAATACAATACCACTTGAGACCCGATCCATATCCGTTTCACAAACAAGTTAGATCAAGTAATAGATCCGATCCAAGTCACGAACAAGCCCACATAACATTCTCTTAATATCATAATATAGCAATCGGTGTAGCAGTCCATCCGCCCAATGTTTTAAAGATATATCTCGTTTCAAAATTCAAATCCAACTCAGATATTAAATTTGCAATCCAATACTACACAATATAACAACACTCAAATCACTTAAAAAAATTGGCCCACCTCAAATCGATTAAAGATATTTCACCATCATAGACATATGGCCCAAGACATTCAACCATATTCAACTCATCAAATTCCAAGTCTGAGTAGACACATGGCACTCGGCCCAATCCCTCCAACACCTAATGAGGCCCAATACAATTCAACATAACAGAGTAGACAAGGGTTATCCTTCCAACCCTAATTATAAGGGATATATAAAAGCCACACAAACTACATCAAACCCTAAAAATACTCTCATCACAATATCATACTTCACTTATTCTCAGAAGATCCCACAAACTTCACATCAAACCTTAAAGAGTACCCAAGCAAGATAATACGCTCCCATCCTCTTTCTTATATTAACAAAAGCGCACAACCACTCTAATCACAACCCTATATCATAATCAAACCCATCGTGAACACGCCACAAGGATGGCTCGTGTTCATTCATTAACGCCACGTGGTTGGCATGAGTGGTAGGACCTTGCTTCCTCAAGCCACAGTGGATGGCACAAGTAACTGATTAGGTAAATGGTACGAGTTAAAAGTTTAGTAAAGTAACGTTTTTCAAATCATCCCTATATTTACCGAATCAATGAAATAGATTCAAAGAATTGTTGAAATCTCTTCATTACCTTCGAATAAGTAACAATAAAACATTTTTGATCAATGATGATGTGAATGACTCGGTATAGACACTTTGTAGTCTTGGTGTTTCATTTGAGAGCCACGAGTCATAAAACTGAGATCAAGAACACGTATGGCTTTAACACATTAATTTTAATTCGAAGTTTAAATCGATCGGGAAGATGTATGTTCATGGGTCTTGCATCCTTGATGTAGTGGTAAATCCCCTCGAACCAAATCTGAGATCCCATTTGTTGTCGAGTCATACACCTAACCAAGTATAGTATATAACAGATTTGTTATACTACTATCCTTAATGTTATTCGGATATTATCATTAAAGCACGGATCTTTTCAGTTAGAGTCTTGGTGAGTCTTCAAGGTTGTATGAGTTGGGGATGTTAGATAGTCATGAAGGTTGAAGGTTGTACGAGTTGTTGAGTCTTGAAGGTTTTATGAGTTGTTGAGTCCTGAATGTTGTATGAGTTGGTTATGGACCCATGAAGGTTTGGTATAATAGCCTGAGGTTGCTTGAGTCTTGGTAATTGGTATTGAGTCTTGGTCTTAGTTCGACACCTTCTTCTACATTTCACACCAAGTCGCTAGTCTTAAAACAAAGATAGACAAGTCGCTAGCCAATATCTCCAAATCCAAGTCGCTAGCCAATATCTCCAAATCCAAGTCGCTAGCCAATATCACCAAACCCGCTAGGTCTAACTCGCTAGGTCTAAGTTGCTAGGTCTAACTCGCTAGGTCGAGTTGCTAGAACTTTTATTTGACTCAATAGTCAAATAACAATAAGTCGCTACATCATTAAATCACAATAAGTCGCTACTTCTTTCAAAGTGACAACTCACGTGACTTATAAATATAAGTCGCTAGTATGATTTTATACATTTTCCGATGAGTTCTCTGACTACTTTTCCGACCATATTCGTGATAAAACCCGTAAAAATGTTTTGACCTTAAAACCGCATAAAATATTCATTGTATGATGTTGTAAAAGCAGATTTGACCTTAAAAGTGACCACATGACCCAATGACTTTTCTTTTGGTACAAGACATTGTCCGTAAACCGATAATCGGACTGTTTGGACCAAGAATCTTGACACAAGACATGTAAAACTGTTTAAAACAGATGATATTAACATGAATATATGGCCAAAGGACATGTAACATTGTTTACAAAAAAATTCCGACCAATAAAACCGTAAACAAAAACAGATATAAAACATTTATCAACAACAAACTAGACAAGCCTCATAAACCGAACCATGAAACAACCATGTAAATCATCAAAACACAAAAACCTTGGCTCTGGTACCAATTGTTAGGATCCGAATATTATTGTGTTTGATGATTCGGGTGGTCTTGGGAGATCAAAATACATGTTAGCCATTAGAGAGAGAAAGTTAGAGAGAGAGGGTGTTCTTCCTAGAGGTTTACACAAAGTATGTAATATTAGATTAATGAAGAAGCACCACCCCTTCCATGGATGGAAGGGGTATTTATAGTTACAAGAAATACTACCTCCTATCGGCCTGGATCGCATACAGTGGTAAAGACCCGTCCTTCCTCCACGGTGTTGCTCTAAACTAAACTACGCTACAAACTAACTAATAAACTACTAAATAACGTAAATAACGATATGTCTACTAGCTAACTTATGCTAGATAATATTAGGGGTGACCGACTCTTCACTATGGAATTTTCTAATTCCTAACAAAGTTTGTTCAGGAATTCATGAAAAATCACCGTCAAGAGGAACTGAACGAAATGATCGAAGGCTACACGAAAAAGTACCTTCTGGAGTACGTTCCTAAAGTCACAAAGGAGTTGTTCACCAAACAACTTTATCCAAATCTTATGCAGATCGCCAAGCAAACTATTCGATCAACGCCCTTAACCGTCACAAGCAATCCAACCGATCCAGCTTTGTTTCTCGGATAATGAATGGTGGCCAAGCTTGTCACATAAATGTTCCGCATCGATCGGGATATTTACTTATGAAGGAAAGTCGCTTAAAGCATTGCCGGACTACCAACTTCAAGAAGCTTGTAGATTCAAATTAAAAGTCTAAACGCCCTAGAGACGATGAAGACAAGGATAAGGATAAAGACTCGCACCTAAACGCCGGCACCGGTGAATCTTCTTTGATGCAACCTCCTCCACAACGGCCTCCTGTTCAACAAAAATCTCATCCTCGCTCTTCTACGAAAAACCTCAGACGATTCCGAAGTTACCACCACTCAGAAAACCGATGATCACTTTGAGTATACGGGTGGTGACGATGAAGAGGTCCTTGAGTCCCTACAACAACCCACCTCTCCCAAACAAGTTCAAAACCGTAATCATCATCTAGGCCTCAAAAGAAGAAGAAGAAGACGCCTCAGACCGACGTCGTATCATGGCTAGATGACGATAAAACAAAGGAATTTGAATGGTTTGCTACTCTTGTTTACAACACTCCCTACCCAAGAAGGTCGGATTTGGTAGACGGTTCTACATTGGAGCATGCTAAAATTCTCCAAGAAAAGTTCCATGTGAAGAAAATGACGAAATCTGAAATGGGGCGAATCAAGAATGAAGCGCTTCAACTTCTAAAAGACACTCGAAAGTGCCCTCGAGGTCGAATATCACCTTGAAAACATTGCTCGAGCTATGTCTAACAACATGGATTGGCTCAACCCGGAAGCAAACATTGACTTCGCACAAAGGGACAACCCTCCATACTACAATCGATGACCAAACCTCTACCAACACTTGGCCAACCAACTGAACCAAGGATTCCTTTCAGATATTTCTTCAACAAAGACTTGGATTTTCTTTTACACTGGCTTGGCGATGATTCAAGAAAATACGCTACATCGTTGACACTTCCATTCCCCGCACCGCCTACTCAAACTGCGATAGCCATTGAGGAACGCGGCCAACCACTTGTTCTCCAACACAAGAAGCATAATGACCGAGATGCATTGTATGGGATTCATCATCGCCGTAACGCCGCTGAATCTACTACCGTAAGCGTCAGTTCAAGTCTCAACATGCCATAGTTCTAAAGATATCGCTGCCATCATACACGCGTTGACCTTTCGTCAAGTAGGACTACATTCCTAAAGAAGATCGTGAGTCAAACGACAAGATGAACGGGACTATGCTTTCTCGAAGTCGACTTTGAGAATTTGTCTCTCAATGACATCGAAGACATGTACCTTGCCAAAGTACATGGTCGCATGAGACAATTCTCAACTGCAGTACAATGCGAATTTATCAAGTCACTTCATCTTCATCGACGCATTGTCATCAAGGAACGTGTAGAAGATCTCCACCGGCAGTTGAATCTTATCGTGACGCGTGTCAACTTCACTCCTCCAAAGCTTGACCTTCCGATATCAACCAGCCTATCTCAATATACACTCATCAGAAACCTTTCGTTGTTTACCGTAGTGAACTTCAAAGAAACCGCTTAATGGCGTGTAGCGAACTCCACAAGTTCGGGGATCATACTTTGAAGCGGGTTAGGGATGGATTGGCATACAGTCGAAGGATATACGCCGAAAAATTGGGTCTCCTAAGCTGGAATTCTCGTGAAAGGAGGGATGTGAGACGGATAATCACAATGATTGATGAACGGTTGTTTCAAGGGATCTCGACGATTGAGAGTTATGTCGGTGGTATCGACCCGTGATTAACATAACCGGCTTTCAACGCCTCTATGCACACTCCTCGGGAACATCATTGCACTTCCGGTACCCCTTGAATTTTTACTTCATATAATTTTGGATGTTTGATTGATTATGTTAATGGCTTGTGCACACATTACAGTGTACAACCCGTGCTTGTAAATAAAGGACCCTGTGGTACGCTTCCATGCCACAATCCTTATAAAAGGAGCGAAAGCTTCTTACTTTTGAGTAAAACCTATCAAACCTTTCATTTTTCAAGGTTTTGCTCAAAAGAACAAGTACTTCCCCTTATGTTTTTCAAAACCTCAACCGTTTATATCACTTGTTGAGGGGGATTATTTGAAACTTTGTTCAAAAATTGTTCACATTGGTCATTCTTCCCGAACACTTAAATGGTCATATTTATTCTCAACGTTTCAAAAATAACATCACATATGCCATTTTGAGGGGGAGAAAATACGTGATAAGAAATATGTTGTGAAAAAGCAAATGAATCATTGTACTATAGACTTAACCCATGAATTGACGAGATATTAACTGTTAGTTACTAAAAACACTTGTCCTGACGGGTAATAATTTCAAGCTAGTTCGCTAGTGATGTAAACGTGTCTCCAAGGACTTGTCTCGAGTAGAATGTACCATTCGAGAAACTTTGGTAGACATGAACTCGACGGGTTTGGACGACCTTCGAGGATTGTCTACACCTTCAAGGTAGTTATTAGAGCTAGTTGTCACCTAAAAGTTGACAATGCAATTCTTTAACTATGCCACGCAACCGTGGTCTCGGGGGATTGTCTATCTTGAGTTAATCAATTCAAAAGTGCGCGCTTCTTTCCTCATCGCGTGCATTTTAACCGTTTAAAACTCTTAAGCACATGTGGAGGGGAGTATTTATGCAAAATCTTATCTCAACAGTGGTACTAAAATGTTTTTCATTCATATACACTGTGAGAGATTTTTTCACATCAGTGGTTTTATGGCAACATAGGTTAGTCATGGAGTTATAAGGTGACTAAGGTTAGGAATAACCGTCCTATGATCCGCCAGAGCCGGATGGATCTACCCCAGGACACCACAAATAGTTAGTATTTAGAAGTCCTTAGGTATGATTGTAAAAAGGAGAAAATGAGAATCGGAGAAAGAAGGAGTTGAAGAATTAAAAAGAAATGCAAAGAAAAGGGTGAAAAGAAATAGTCATCCGGATTATTCAACTTAGGGCAGACACCGGGTTTAATTCATATGCTACTGGTTGTCACCTAGTGACGCCGGTATTGAAGATTAAAAGTCGTCATGGACCTAGTGACGCATGCACTAAACCTTCTTATCCACTCAAGTTTCTCTTAACAGAAGCTTGTTTTATTCTCACTGGGAACCCTACGTAAACTATCGGCTTTCTCTTAGAGATTGCTGGTATTGAAGAAGGAGACCCTCTCCCTAGTCTCCGCTCAGGAAACCAAAATGCACTATTGAGTCTAGAGCCACGAGATTCATCAAAAGATCTCTTAGGTACACTTGACATTTCATCACTTGATATTCAACAATAAGAATTTCAGTGGTACATTATCGAGTCCTTCACAGATCTTAGCAATCTGTCGAGAACATTTATGAGAGGTTCACATTTGTGATCCTCAGTCATTGAATGGAAACTCCGCCAGGGTCAACATCAAACGCCCTGATAGCAGTGTCGCTTCGGCAACTCCCCGTGGATTGCGCTAGTGGTCTCAAACGGTCTACAGTCGTAGAGGTGATGCTTCGTGTACCTCAGCGACTCACCTGAATCGTAGGTGTACTTTGGTACATCGTGTTATCTCACTTGTGGGACTCCGATTCAGGAACGGCCTTTGTAAGAATTAGAGTTGTGTTTTCACACTATGCTGTTAACACTATTAAAGTTCAAACTTGTAAGTGCCGGAATCCGCTTATTACTAACCGCTTAAATGTTTTCTTCTTATGGAAGCTCCGAGCGGGATGATCGCAGATTCTTCTCATGCTCATGCCAACATCATTACTAATAGAAGTTCTATCCAAGAGCAACACAACAAATTTAATGATTCTTCATCAATTCAAAGAATCTATAAAGTTAAAGACTTAAAGAACTTCGTCAGCATGAATTCCAACGCCAAAGAGCGTGTGAGCATGTTGAAGAATGACGTGGAGACACTGTAGCGGTGAAGCATACCTCGAAGGCACTTGATGTCGACAACAATAACATACTATCACTTTCATCACAAAGAACAATGATCAAAGAACAAAGTTAAAGATGACGTCAAAGCATAACCGTTCAAAGTAAACTATCTCTCTACACTAGGGAGATTGTTCAAATCAAGGCAATTCTTCTCACAAGAAAGAAGAATGTCAGAAGACGTCAAAGCTACTATTACATCAACGCCTTCACCGTTTTTCATCACCAACACTTGAGTGTTTGTTACTCATATGTAATAACACTTGAGGGGGAGATTGTTGGAATCACTCCTACACCTTATTCAAGTGTTAGTTACTCATATGTAATAGCTAGCTTATTTTGGCCTTTATGTTTGTTATTAGCCTTAAGCTTATGTAGAAGGCCCATGAGCTTAGGCCCAAGCCCATAGGAGAAAGGGAAGGAGTAGGAGTGTTGCCCTAGCTCCTTGCCTATAAATACCTTATGTAAAACTTCATTTGAAGGTTGGTTGTTCAATTCATTCCTCATTCACTCTCTACGCCTAACCCTTCATAGTTTCATACGTGAGTGTGTGTGTGTGTATTGTTCAATCGCCTCTCTATCTTTCTTATAAGCTTGTGTGGTAAACCTTGTGACCTAACATCAATAGGTCATCAATCCACCATGGTTACAAAAGGATTGGCTAATCCATGAGCAAACGGCTCTGGTAAAGATATTTCAAATCCGTTTTTAGTTGACAACTTGCTAATAAGTTGTATGGTAATCAACTCACCATATCAGTTAATGTGAAGAGTTGGCTAGCCAACAAGAGAATGGCTTTGTGTTAAAGGCAAGTGGAAAAACCATTATTGGTAATTAGTTCACCATTAGATAAAAAGAACTAACTAGTCCGTAGGTACAAAGCTTTTGGTAAAGACAACTCAAATCTGTTGATAGCTGATGATTTGCTAAAAATCATATGGATATCAATGTACCATGGTCTTACACACCAAAACATTTGGCTACTCCAGAGTTAATGGCTTTGGTAAAGAGATCTAAATCCATTAAATTTTCAATGATTCACCTCTCACAAGAGTTAACACACCTGGAAGTGATGAGAATAGTATGCAACTTAAACTGAATTAATGTACAATATTGTCATATGTTGCCGTGTGTTCTGAAAAGATGGAGCTTATTGGATGATGCTGTAAGGAATAATTCTAGAGATACTTTGACAAAGCACGTAAACTACAAAGATACAATCTAAAGACTAAGAAACAATATGTCCTTAAAGATGAAGCTGTTAAAGATAATTCACAAAGGAACTTGAAGTCAAGCTAGTAGAATTCAAGTTAGGGGAGGATTGTTCGATATGAAAGTGTCAAGATATGAAAGTACTAAAGATTGATAAAAAGTACTGTAAGCGCAAAGTAATGGAAAGAGTCAAATAGTCAAAGTACGCTAAAGATAAAGTCAAAGTAATCGCACAATGAAGTCAAAGTAATCGCAAGAACAAAGAATTGTTATATTCGTTTATAGGAAGTATTGTAACTCTAGAATGTTCTCAGATTAGATTACTTGTCGTACAAGGATACAATTTGTAAACCGACTAGGATATCCGCGGAGCCTATAAAAGGACTCCTAGATTGGCATTAGAGGTATGAGTTTATGAGTTTTAGAGTTTACAAATTCACAAGTTATTTAGTGTTTTAGAAAGAAGTTCGATATTCTTAGAGTTTTTAAAGTATCTGCATAATAAGCAGATTTAGAGTTAATAATAAAAGTTATTCTTCTTAGCTTTGTTATGTAAATTCCGCGTACTTGATAAAGATTGCTCAGTATTTCTTTGTTAATAACTTAGGATTTATCCGAGGTTGTTAAACCTTAAACAAGCTATTTAAGTTAGTTTGATTAAAGTACATCGATCCAACACTGGATGCGAGTTGTTATATGCGACTTGGCTATTTAGCGAGTTAAGCTTTTAAGCAACTTGGTGGTTAAGCGAGTTGTGTCTGTTTGCGACTTGCTATTAAGCGAGTTGATTGTGTTGCGAGTTGGTACTAAGGTGAGTTGACTATTTAGCGACTTGTTTCATTAAGCGAGTTGATTGTGTTGCGAGTTGATACTAATGCGACTTGGCTATTTAGCGAGTTGATTCCTTAAGCGTGTTGACTCTTTGAGCGAGTTGGTTGTTTAGCGAAGTTGATACCTGCGAAGTTGAGTGTTTAGCTACTTGTCTATTTAGACTTGTTACTTCTTCGTGCTACATTCTTACGGCTGTTCTTTGGTTTAGTAAAATCCGGTGAAAAGAATCAATTTCCGTGTTTAATCAAAGAATAGTAAAATCCGTAGAACTTGTAATCATGGCAAACATCGTTCCTACTATTGTTTCTTCTTCCGTAGCTGAGGACGCCCAAGCAGCTGGATCGGATACTCGTCCACCTATGCTTGACAGAACTGATTATGATTCATGGGCTCAACGAATCGATTGTACTGTTTGGGAAAAGAAAACGGAGTCAACATTCTCAAGTCAATCGATGAAGGACCTTATCAGGTTGAGACTACAAGAGACTTAATTGATACACCGCAGATGCAACAATGATCTATGGAATAGACGCACCAAAGATGTATGATGAGCTCAATGATAAGGAGAAAAAGATTTGATGCGAGATATCGAGCTTCTAACATTATACTTCAAGGTCTTCCAAAAGACATCTACAAGCTTATCAACCACAACATCAAGCAAAGGCGTATGGGATAATGTCAAGATGCTTCTCTCAGGTTCTGAATTAACTATTGAGGACAGAGAATCACAACTGTATGATGAATTTGAACACTTCAAGATGAAACCTGATGAGAGTGTCTATGAATATTACGTAAGATTCCACAAGCTTGTTAATGACATGAGGAACATCAGAATGACCATGCCAAACATTCAGCTGAACTCTAAATTTGTGAACAACATGAATCCCAAATGGCACAAGTTTGTCACTCTGGAAACTAACCAAAGGATTGAAGAATACAAACTATGAGCAACTCTATGCTTTCCTTCTTCAGAATGAGAGACATGCTATGTTTGAAAAAAGGATTCTTGATCGGCCTCAAAACCAACCAGGAAGAGACAAGCTCATCAAATGATTCAACTGCCTTCTACTCAAACATTGGGATTACCACCAAAGCCTCACAAGTTATACCCATGGGTAATGGTAATCACAAACTCATTCCCGATCATATGTTCAAACAAGCCGATGTCGATGCACACGTGGGAAACTTTATTAATCAACTGGCTCTCATGATTAGTCAAAACATGAACTCTCTCCCATAAACCAACAACAACCTCGAAAAGATCCAATCCTCACAATCAAGCTTGTCGAGATGGGAAGGTTATGGTACAACCAGTTCAAGTAAGGCAGTATGAACAAGGGAGAGGTGGAGCTAGTAGAGGATATGTGGCAAATCAGAATAGGGGAAGGAATGGAAATCAAGGACAAGCAAAGCCGATCAAATGTTACAACTGTGGTGGTGAGAGACATATTGCAAGGAATCGCACATCGCCAAAACGCCTCAGAATGCGAGTACTTTGGGATAAGATGTTGCTTGTGCAAGCTCAGATAATGGTGCGCTTTGGATGAAGAGGAGTTGTTGTTTCTTGCGGGGAAATGCCAATACATATGATGCAGATGTGGATGAGCAGCCAATTCAAGAGATAGGCCACAATCATCAGAATACCTTCCAAGTCGCTGATTGTGATGCATACGACTCTGACGTTGATGACGAACCTACTGCACAAACAATTTTCATGGCTAGCATTTCTCCAATGGTCCCTTCTAAAATCTCTTCATCACCACAAGCTGTTCCATCCAAAGACAAAATCATTTCTAAGGTATTAAAACTATATGATGATGTTGATGTTCAAAAAATGCATGACAAAGTACAATCAACTCGAAACTATTGAGTCGATATTGAAAATATGGGTAAAATCAATGTTTTCCCATATGATCAATATGTGAAACAAAGTGAAAGTGAGGTAGTACCAAGTGATGCATCTTCTGCAATCAATGATGACTATTTTTTTGATGAATACACCGCATGTGCCCTCGATAATTCGTTATCTCTGAACTCAATGCCTATAAAAAACGTGTTGCTATTTATGAACAATGAGCCAAGTTTGAATTAACCACCCGTGAGCGGTGAAATGGATGACCAAATGCGTACAGTTATTAGAAAAGTAACTTTAGAGAAGAAGTCTTAAAACAAGAGTTAAACTCCTTACAAGAAAAGCTTTCTAAAACTGCTAAGCATAAACAGAACTTCAAGAAAATGTTAAAATGCTTAAGCAAGAATTCAATGCTAAGAAATCAAAACTTTTGAATGATTTTTCCAATCTAAAACTTTGAAGAACAAGCTTGAAAATAAGTTGTACGTACAAGGGAATACCATTGACGCTTCACTTGATCACTAAGCACAGAGTTTTGAGTGATAAGCATAGTACTCCCCTTGTTGAGGAACCAAATCTAGAGGTCATTAAAAGGCTAGAACCGCTCATAAAGTAATTTATGATGGTAATGAAATCCTTAAGCCTAGACAGAAACCTAGTTGCGCTGAGTGCACTGAGGAAGATAAGAAATCAGATGAGGTCACTAGGGAGAAAATGAATCTAAAACTCAACAACCCTATATATAAAGAGAAAAACATAACCATCAAACCTCATGATTACACTAAGGAAAATTGGATCTCCCTTAACATGTTTAAGCCTCAAACTCAATTAAGCAGAGAATCTTGTTGTAACGAACCCTCCCCTTAGGAAAATGCCTTCAAAGAACTGTATCCTCCAAATACACCAATGCATTTAGTTCCTAGAACTATTGCCACTAAAAGCAAGACCTTAATCGATCAATATGTTATCTTTCAATTATTTGTTGATTTTGAGAAAACGTGTAAGAAAAGGATCACACCCACTGGGATAACTGAAGGGGAAATGGGTTTTGAGCAAACTAAAGATTGTTATTTAACTGGGGTCATGCCTTTCTTTAAACAACTAAAAGATCAATTTGAGAGTCTTAAAAAGGGGATGGATTTAGATATTAAAGAAATGGAAAAGGAATTTGATGCAATGATAGTTGAGGTTAGTGACTATGAGCGAGCATTAAAATATAATGAGATTGAGAGGAAGAACTTGCATACATTGAATGAGACTCTTATTTTTGAATGTATTACTCAAGATGTGTTTTACACTGCTACGAATTGTTCCATTAATGCTTCTCAATTTCATGAATTATCTGTTGCTCTGAAAGTCTCCCATGATCGTGTCATTGAACTTGAAAAGATTAATTCGAAACTTAATGAGAAAATTGATCAGGATGATCACGATAATTTGGTAAAGCATCTTTCTAAACTAGAAGTTGAACATATTGATTTGCAATTAAAATATCAACATCTGAAAGAAAATGTTAAAACCTCAAATATCAAGACTTCCTTGGATGTTCCTCGAATTTGATGCAGCCTTTGAAATTAGCAAACGTGATGAACATGATTCGAGCTCATTGTAACACGATCGTAGTTGAAAGCCCAAATTTCTCAATTAAAGGGTGAAAAGATCAATGTGACTGGATCCCAAATGCCTCCTCCTTTAGATTCTCAGAATTCTCAAAATTTTCATCTTCAAAACTTGGTTAATGCTTTATAAAAGGAAAATGAGAGTTTTCTTGAAGAAAATGAAAAGGTTAAACGTCATTTCAATGAGTTATTTGAGTCAATAAAAGTCACTCGTAACAAAAATAACGAAAAAATAACTTCGTTGCAAAAAGAAATTGAGAATCTAAAGAGTCAGGTAAAAGGGAAAATGCCAATGACCAATGGGGAGAATGGTG
Organism: Chrysanthemum makinoi; assembly: GCA_910596185.1. Classification (NCBI taxonomy): domain Eukaryota; kingdom Viridiplantae; phylum Streptophyta; class Magnoliopsida; order Asterales; family Asteraceae; genus Chrysanthemum; species Chrysanthemum makinoi. Next base: position 195,201,113 of record OU343219.1, on the reverse strand, counting down.
CTTCAAAGGTGCATGTTTGTAATAAATATGCTTTGTCGGTGAAATATGTTCCTCCTCATATTAGGAATAACAAATTTGCTATTCAAACATATTTCTCACACCTTAAGGACAGCCTAGAATGTCTCCGTGAGATTATAGAAGAGGATAAGTTAGAGAAACCACTTGATAATGCAATTGGCCATGCATGCTTATATGCCAAACGATCTCAAGAACTTCTAGAATGCTTAATTACAATATGCCGTAAAACCTTAGGTGAGCAAGTCAATCCCTTGATACCTTGTTCTATGCCTAGTGCCAAGTATACAACTCATTCAAAGCCCAATGTTATGAATGTGAACTCTAGTATGCCTTCAAGTAGTTCATATCCCAGCACCTCTAGTGTTAAGAAAGTGAACTTCAGTGCGCCTTCAAATAGTTCACATCCCAGCACATCTAAACAGGAAATGCAAAAAGTAGCAAAACCAACTAATGTTCCCATTGCCTCTCAAGGAAATACAAGGAATGATAGGACCTTGCAAGCTAAGAATGTGCATTGGAAAAGAGTAGAAGATCACCCTAGGAATACTATGTCTGAGTTAAATAAAATGAATCGTGTTGATTCTAGTATTAGCTATAAGCGTACTGTAATTCGAATTCTGATACTTTCTGCAAACCATGTAATGATGTCTGCTTGAATTCTATTGCTAATCATGAATGTGGTGTGAATGTGTTGTCTAATGCTGTCAAATGCCCAGTTAAAATTGTTAATGCTAAAAATCATGCTAAGAAGGCTAAAAGGCAAAGACGTAAGAAAGTTAGAAAACAAGTGGAAACCCACAGGAAGAACATTTAGAAAGATAGGTTATCAATGGATACCTTCTTCTGCTAAGACAATGCCCACTAGAAAATGGATGCCTCATCGGTAGAACTATTCCCTTAAGAAGTGAACATACTTTGAATAGGTCAAATACGACACCAGATCTGCATCTATTTCTAATGAGTCCATTGCTTCTATATCCGATGTGGGTGTTTCAATCACTGCACTAACCAAGTGGAACCCATTATTGCATGGGGTTCTCAATTATCCGCTTATCCATTCTTGTCTGTGTTCAACCTGCAGATCGCTCAAATCGCTCGTGGTACCTGGACTCATGCTATTCCAAGCATATGACTGGAGACCGTCACGCTCATGAACTCGTGAGTAAATTCATCGGAACTGTTAGATTCAGGAATGATCATTTTGGTGCTATTATGGGTTATGGTGATTATGTAGTTGGCAAAAGTGTAATCTCCGGGTATATTATGTGGAAGGTCTTGGTCATAATCGTTCTCTGCTGGTCAATTCTGTGATTCCGATCTTGAAGTGGCCTTTAGAAAACATACTTGCTTTGTTAGAGAACTTGATGGTGTGGAATTATTAAGAGGTACTCGAGGTTCTAACCTATACACCATTTCTATCGAAGACATGATGAAGTCTTCTCCAATCTGCCTGCTGTCAAAGGCTTCTAAAACAAAGTCATGGTTATGGCATCGTCGTCTCAATCACTTGAACTTCGGCACCATTAATAACCTTTCTAGAAAGGATCTTGTCAGAGGCTTACCCAGATTGAAATATGAAAGAGATCATCTTTGTTCAGCTTGCCAACTGGGTAAAAATACGAAATATGCCCACAAACCAAAACCCACAAACTCAGTAATGGAAGTTCTTCATACCCTTCATATGGATCTGTGTGGACCAATGAGAGTGTAAACCATTAATGAGAAGAAATACATTCTAGTAGTTGTTGACGACTACTCTCGATTTACTTGGGTAAAATTTTTGAGGACTAAGGATGAAACTCCAGATGTCATCATCAAACTAATCAAACAGCTTCAGGTTCGACTCAACAATACTTTCAGAATTGTTCGAACGCACAATGGCACGTGAGTTTGTTAACAAAGACTTAATTCAGTTTTATGAAAGTGTTGGAATCAGTCATCAAAGAAGTGTTCCACGAACTCATCAAAAGAACGGTGTAGTTGAAAGACGAAATTGAACTCTTGTGGAAGCCGCAAGAACAATGCTAATTTATTCAAAGGTTCCAATGTTTCTATGGGCTGAAGCCATTGCCACTGCTTGCTATACCCAAAATCGTTCCCTTATTCATACCTCTCATGAAAAACTCCATATGAACTTGTTCATAAACGAAAACCTGATCTCTCCTACCTTCTTGTGTTTGGTGCTTTGTGCTATCCAACAAATGACGGTCAAGACTTAGGTAAATTAAGAGCAAAGGCAGATATTGGAGTTTTTGTTGGTTATGCACCAAACAAGAAGGGTTACCGAATCTACAACAAGAGAACTCGAAATATCATGGAAACAATTCACGTTACGTTCGATGAGCTGACCGGTCAAATGGCTCCTGGACAATCCAGTTCTGGACCCGCTCTTCAAAACAGCCCCATTGGTTTAGGGATCTCAACATAAAGCAAAGATCGTGCAAACGCATCAGTCTTGTTTAGTTCCATCCATGCTAAAACTTTGGTCTCATTAACCAATGACTTGTCCAGTGCGTAATCAATGCTTTTGGTTTTGTCAAATATGACGGACTGTTCATCAGGCAAATGAAAAGGTAACCGTTCAACAGAGGGCGTCCTATAATGAATGTCGAAGCCATAAATACGCCAAGCTGCTTCACAAGCTGAAAGATATCTACAATCATAGAAATCTTGAATCTCGTCGACCTCTTGATCGCCTAAAGCAACAATAACCCTATCCGGACCTTTGTTTATATACTTGAACAAATATTTTATGGACCCAACCTGGTTGCAACATTCAACATTCATATGTGACCTGGTATCGCCGAAAGCAATCCTGGGTTGTATGGAACCACGTAACCGTTATGCAAATCTGTTCCACTTTTCTTGATAGTAATACCATCATTTCGTCTTCTATATATTGCATAACCATTGTCATCAATGACAGTGGTTTCGTTGAATTGTTTAGGAAAATTCTTGGTACATTTGAAATCAACCGCGCAAGGACAACTTGATGTTCAGGACCGCATGGGCCATGCGTCATGTGATCTGTCACAATCGACTGATACAGATCGGGATCCTCATCCTTATCGGGTATTTCCGCAGATATATACTCATCTATCTTTGCTATAGTGGTTAACTTATCTTCAGTTTCAAGCCATAGTAATATGTGGCAATGCGGAAGTCCTCTTTTTTGAAACTCAATTGTGTAAACGACTACCAATTAAAATAAAAAGGATGCGATTAAGTAATAAGGTAAAAAAATCAAACAAAATCAGGAGTGAATAAAATAAGATCGATGTGTATGGTGATTACCTCCTTTAACACGTCCAAATGTACGTTGATCCTCTAATTCCTTCATGAGACCTGCCAAGCTTAATTTTAAATACTCTTGTTATTACATCTGGACGGTCCTCAGATTTCAGACCTTTCTTGGCCATCTCCCGTGCAATCTCAGGCCAATTTGGGTTACAAGTGAAGGTAATGAATAAGTCTGGGTAACCATAAAACTTGCAAATAGTCATGGCGTCTAAATAATTCTGCATCATATACCTTGGACTTCCTAAAAATGAGGACGGCAAAATCACCTTTCTACCACGTAATTTAACACTAGAGTCTGATGACTCTGATAGTTTTGCCAACTTAGAATACGTTTCACCCTCAGCCTTTTTGTTGTTTACGATTAAATTTGATCCTTTCAGCTTCCACCATTGTTTATGCGTCTACCGAAATTGTGAAACAATCGCCTTCCATTTAGCATCGTTGAGAATTCATTTTGCCTATCCGTATGCGATATGCAAACCACTCTTTCATTGTAACGCGTGTTACTCTATTTGTTTCATCATATTCGGTTGGTTCGCCTTCATGGCAAATATCAGTACGATAGCCATCCTCGGCGTACGGGAATAATAAAGGGTTTTGCAATGCAAGATAGGATGGGTGCAACTCACTGATTCTCTTAAGATCGCCATCTTGTGTATGTAGAATAATATCCCTCTTACGTTTTGTTGAGTCAAAATCTCAAATAATTAATGCAGCCACCTCCGAAGCAGTTGGTAGATTATAGTTTCTTCCATCTCACGCTCTTGTGCCAATAAGTCGAAGCTTCAAATTTTGAGACTCATCCAAGACATCACACGCTCACACCATGCGAAAGTTCATAACCAATGGATTTATTGAATCAAGCAGGTCGCGTATATCCGTGGTAAGCTGGTAGTCTAATTCCATGTTTCTTGAAGAGGTTTATTCTCCATTGCTATATTAAAAAATTATAAGAGTTAGGAACAAAATAGGGAAGATTTCATTAAGTTTGGATTATGTAATATAGGATATGTTTTATACCTGACAGAAGCCATTCTGTTGCGAACCTCATTATCAGTATCAAAGATATACAGTTGGGCAAACTTCGGAGTCTTTCCATTTCGCAACAATGAACCGCTAAATGGTAATTCTCACCATGTAGTCTGTAGCAATAGGGACCACGTACGCTGTTAACAGACTTGTCTTGTCTACCACCCATAGAAGTAAAGGAAAACATTGAATTATACCACCGGATATTATCTATAAATGACGCGCTCTTAGGGTGTTCTTTGGTAATAAGGTCTTTCAACAGTTGAGGTGGTTCCACCAGTTCATTGGTTAGCTTAACCTTACCCCTACCACAACAAAGTGAGTATGATTCAGAAGATGTTTTGTTTGCTCCTCGGATACTCTCGGCATACCATAGCATTGCACCACAAGAAGAACATGAATAATCGGGATCTCCATGATCAATGTAATCTGATTAATGACAATATGTGAGAAATTTGATTAATATTGTGATAAGTGTTGATTTTTGTATTGCATACCGTTTGAAATTCCAACAAATGCATTCTCTTGTGCTTCACTTTCAAATTCATGTTCAAGTTCGGTAAAGTTAATACGACGTGATGATTGGCTGGCCATCATTTTCCCTTTAAGTTTTTGCCGGTTAGATGGAAGCATAGAAGATGTACCACCGCATAGTTTATCCTTTTTAGAAGATGTAGAACCTGTTGCATATTAGATTATTACATTAGTTTTGTGTTCTAAGGTATTCAACGTTGATACATAATTGCAAATATGCTAAACCATAAAACGGTTAAATGATGGCTTCATAATCTATATCTGTACCTATATTAAACTTCACTCGTGTCTGGTTCCGAAACCTCGAACAATTGTTGTTCCTTGTAAATGTATCTGTAAGTAATCAAATATCGTAAGTAGTAAGTTCACAAATTGGATACGTGATTGGTAAAAATTTAGGTTGCAGTCGATTTTTTGAATATTGGTTTTCGCTAGGGGTTGTCTAGACAAGTGTTGGTCTTTGTTAGTGGTTGTCCTAATTTAGCCCTCACTATGACTATTTTTCTGCTTTAGTGGATTGGTTCAGGTATTTGGCGATATTGTACGGTCTTTCATTATGGTGCTGTTTTACTTTTTCAGTATTGGTTTTAGTGCTTATGTATAGAAATCATGTATTTACCTTATGTATCTAACAAAGGCATATTACATGTACATACGTAAGGCATAAAACATGTATTGATTAACTAAAGATTTATACAACGTAATGGCAAGCTTGTTCAAAGATTTTTAACAAAGTGATTCACAATTTTTAGGTACTATTTACACATTCAGATGGAACACAAAATCTGAATCCAGGACTTCCATTCCGGTTCAATATTCCTAGAAATCTGAAAGGGATTTATCATGCTCTCCGTGGAAATGATAAGTCCACCACATTCAGATCGATGTTATCAAGAAAGATGTTGCTGATATTGAGATAGAAAAGGTTATTGTTGAGGCCTATATGCCTCCAGATCCTGGTCCATACCCTCAAGATCAGCCAAAACATAACTCTGTTAGATTTACCCCCACACAGGTTTGCCTTTCAACCCATGTCGGTATTTTATGTATGTGTGTGCTAATTAACTATTTTACTTTTAGAGGCACACAATGTTTGTTTCTTTGGGTGCATTAAGGCTGTTAAGAACATTAGCCTTGTTACACCTGTTGTTTCTTGTTGTCCATACCCTCAAGATCAGCCAAAACATAAGTCTGTTAGATTTGGGTGCATTAAGGCTGTTAAGAACATTAGCATACAAATACCTGTTGTTATAGTTGTCTGACTATACGCAGCGCCATGAACTGAACCATTAAGTATCATAGATTTAGAAGGTATTGAACCAACAGGAGTGTTGTTTTGATCTGGCGTACCTAATGCAAATAGCATCGGGATATAAAAAATTAATTGGCACTCAATATTTTGTTACGTAAACATTTTGTGATGTTTTATCATAATAACAATTACATAACATGTTGAATACAGAATGTGTCTTACGGGTTGAAATGTCACTAATGCGCGGACGTCCCCTTGGCCGAGGTGTAAAAGTCGATAGTCCACTGTCAGAGCCAACACCATTAGCAGCTTGACTTGCTTTAGTCGTTAATTGTGTAGGTGTTCTTGGCCCTGAAACAAAACATATTCTTAGTAGATTAAGAATATATAGTCTTATTATGAATGCGATAAAATAAAAATTTGTGTTAGAGTTTTATGATAGGTGTGCAACATTACTTTTAGAAGTACTGTTGTTCGAGACAGTCTTTTGGTCTGCAATGGAAACAAAAAAATAAGTTTACAACGTCATAACATATGCAAACATTTATAACTATAAATACATAGTGGCAAATAATATCGCTGCGTCAAGATTATGTAATGTAGTAGAATAAAATGAACTTTATGATAGTGATCTAAGCAAAAAACGTACTACGTGTAATATCATTATGTGGTTGTCTCCGTGCAGGTCTTCCAGCAGGTCTTTCGGCAATATCAAGTAATGGCACACCAGTATTTAAAGGTATATTTCTTTCCGGTAATGCAGTTTTCTTTTTCTCTCCTATAGTGATACCACTTTTTTGCGTAATTGGATTTGCATTGGCTTTCCTCTTATTCGTAGCGACTTTTTCAACATGAGGAACACTAATAGGTATGTTAGAGTGGTTCGTGTTTGTTATATCAGTTAATCGAGGTCTTCCCCTACGTCGTAGCGCATATGATTCACGGTCACCTATAATTTTCAAGAATGATACCATATCATATCAGAAATGGTTGATTTTCAAAATATTTATATAATAGTATAATAAAAGTATAGAAATCATACTGTTTGGTGTTGACGAACTATCATTTCGTATTGCATTGTTCTCTTTGTCTGGCAGCCTTTTTTCCATGGACATGAGATACTTGATTATTTTGGTGAAGTCTTTGGTTTGGGATCAGTCTTATTTTGATGAAAACCCTAATACTGATTATTTATAATTTTTTAAAATGATATTCCTTAAACTTTGTAGTTTCCTAAAAACATGGAAGTCAATCATCTTCCAATTTTATATTGTTAGGAATTGGAAATTCCATATTAAAGTGTCGGTCACCCCAATAACGGTCTAGCATATTTTAGCTCGTAGACTTGTAGTTATTTACGTTATGTTGTAGTTAATTAGTTAGTTTGTAGCGTAGTTTAGCGTAGTGTAACACCGTAGAGGAAGGACGGGTCTTTACCAACTGTATACCTGATCTACAGGCCGATAGAAGGTCGTGTTTTCTGTAACTATAAATAACCCTTCCATCCATGGAAGGGGTGGTGCTTCTTAATCTAACATTCCATAATTTACAAAGCAACTCTCTAGCAAGAACACCCATCTCTCTACTTTCTCTCTCTAAAATGGCTATCATGTATTTCCATCATCCAAGACCACCCGAATCATCAACACAATAATTATTTCGATCCTACAATTGGTATCAGAGCCAAGGTTTTTGTGTTTTGATGATTTATTGTGGTCTTGATTTATGTTTTAAAATCTGTTTATGTACTTTTATTGGTTGGAATATTTTTTTCGTTTGTATTTTTGGGTAAACAGTGTTAAAACTATGGTTGTATTTCTTTTGGTCAAAAGTCTTGTGCTATCCTGTTAACATCTGTTTTGTGTCATGTATTTGTCCAAACAGAATACTTTTATCATTTATATGATTTATTCTTTGGTCCAAACGCAAGAAATACCATGTGGTCATCTGGTCATTTTTTATGCTCTAAATGGGTGAAAAATGAAGTATTTTTCTACATAAGTCATTTTTTTCTGGGTTGACATGAAGATGGTCGGAAAACTATGGTCGGAAAAATCGCCGGAGCTAAAAGTCAAAAAGTAAATGGAGACTTGATCATGCTAGCGACTTGTCACTCAGTCCAGATTCATTGTATCATCATAGCGACTTGTATTTACAAGTCGTAGCGACTTGTCATGAAGTTAGCAACTTGGACTCATTTAGCGAGTTGTAGTTTTGACTTTTGAGTCAAAAAGTCATAGCAACTTGGTTCATAAATCAACAGGTAGCGACTTGACACAATAAAAATGTGTTAGCGACTTGTGAAGATTAAAAGCCGTAGCGACTTGTCACAATCTAGCAACTTGACAGAAAAAGAAAGAGATGAAGAAGAATGTATCACAAAATGACCACGACCACAAGCAACCAAATACCAAAAGTATAATGACTTCTGGTATCATCACCATCTTCAGTCAAAGGTGAAACTAAGTATTCGAATGAAAAAAGGCCTACACAATATCAGAACCAACTTCAAACAACAAATACTTTTCTATACTCTTCCTCAATCTCCTACCACATCTTTTCATGACTCAAATAGAAAACAGAAAATCAATAGATCTCAGATTTATTTCATTCTTTTATGCAATCTCTTAAAGATTTTTCTAATTGAATCAATTATCCTCATAGATCATTTTCGAAGTCATGCTTCTATTACTATTCGAATCTAAAGAATGAATATAACAAGGATGTTATATCATTTTTTTTAGTTTCGTTAGAGACTCGATCAAACTCAACCTACCTGAGACCCAGTGACGATCTTGAAGCTCAAACTTCTTGTGTTCTTCGTGGGATACTGACCCATGCTATATCATCAGAAAGAGGGATGTTTATTTCGATTATGTATTACAGATGGATGTCTTCTAGTTTGTGTGAGATTTGGATTCTATTGATTGCATATGTATGAGTATCTTGTGATTCGTTTTGGACTTGGATGAGATGAGTTTCAGGAGTTTAGGTGGGAGAGAAGATAGTTAGTAGGCGTTTTTTTCTCAATGTGTTATGGTAGGGTTAATGTGCAAATATTTAGGGTATACATGCTATTATATCCGATTGAGAATGTATATGGCTTTTTAGAGTTGATTCGTGGGCTGCACAATTCGGTGATGGGCTGTATGGATTGGATAATAGGTTTTGATATTAAATCGTGTGGTGGGCTGATGGTTAGGATAAAAATCCATGGACTGTATTTACGAAGTATAACTATCTAATGACATTGTCCAAAATTTATTTTTTATATACTAGTTTGGTAAATGAGTGATATTTTGGTTTGCTATAAAATTTCACGGAGGGATACAAATTCACGGCTTGTGCTAAAATTTGTAGAAAAAAATGACTACGGAGTTTTTGTATGGTATTACTTACGAGATATTAGCCGTATCGGGGTATCTCCATATGTGGTCATTACCTTTAGCCGTTGAATCATTGGAGGTTCAATTTCAGCAATTCCCATGAAATATTCGACACCACAAATTGTCAAAAATACTTCACAGTCTAAGCAAAATCCTCGTCAGCGTCAGTCATGATTTTTTAAGATGTTTACTTATGACAAGAACTTCTCGTGCAAATGGTCGTACACGTTATGATGCTTCCGAAAAGTTCGAAACCATCATGGGGGAGAAACGTGTACTTTGATGTGTTACGGTTAACCTCCAGGGAAAACGAGTCTATACTACTTGACTTAATATGGTTTGTGAAGTTGTCTACATATGGGTATTGAATTGGTGATGATGAAGGTGATTTGTTGATGAACCGCTGCATGTTCCCCTAAAACATATATTCACCGAAACCAAAGTTGTCATAACACATTCTAGCTGACATTGTTCACGGTTTTGTCTTGATTTTGTAAAATCCCGCAAAAGAACCTATTTCTCGGTTTAAATCAGAGACTTGTAAAATCCCGTGACAATGGAAACATCTTGGAAATTGTAAAGTGCATTTCCGGATCTATCTTACGGTTTATTCTTGGTTTTGTAAAATCCCGCGAAGGAAACTATTTCTCGGTTTAAACCATGGAATTGTAAAATCCCATAATGATGGAACCGTCCTGGAGAAAGGAAAGTGTAATTCTGGATCTTACTTGATGCTGGTGCTACGGTTTCTGCTTCGAAGAAGGGATAAAAGGGTGTACTTCATGAATTGGATGTGTGTTTGGATATTCGTCATGGCAGTTTGGTTATTACATGGTTTTAAGGGGTTATGTGTTTTTTTTTCTCCGTGGTCGGGATGAAACCATTATCAAAGTTCACTTTTAAGGTCAAAGGAGGCTAGATTTGAGCTTTTAACAAGATGTGACAACGGGGTTAATTCACTATTATTTATTTGAGGTTGAAGTGAAATATCACGGGCAAGTGTACTTAGTACCTGAAGGTATCGGGGATGGTTGGATGAAGATTCTTCATGATCCTTGTTCGAGCTTATTTTCAAAAATGAAGACTTGGAAATCTAGTTATTGTTGGGTGTCTTTTACCTTTTCGTTTTACCACTTGGGGGAATTGGGCTCTTATCATCTCAAAATAATTATCACTTTAAGGAGTTACGTTGTAGTGCTCAGTGTCACATTCAATTGTGGATTTTCAAGAGGTGATGTACGTCTATTACTTGATGGTTGGTTGGATGAAGAGTATAGAGTACTTAGAGATTCAATGAAGGATGAAGTCTCGGCACCGCTCTTTGTTACATACGTGCAAGTTTAAGTCACGAGTTCGGGATAGCTTAATTCAGGGTCAAATTCATCATATTGGGTTTTCTCCATCAGCTGTCACGACAAAGAGCCTACTGAATGATAATGGGGTAATTACATGTTTTGCCAAGAGATGATGAAAAGAGAGAGATTAATGACGTTTGAATACTTCAGTTCAAGCCTCGTTCCTCAAAGAAAAGAAAATTGTACGCTTCAGTGCGCTTTATCTTCGGAAGAAGAGAAATCTTCTTATTATGACCATTCTCATCAACATGCTTCATGCTTTTTCCATGCGTTTCAATTATCTAGTGAACCGGGCTACCGTTGATTGTTTTCTTACTCCACTTGCTCTATATAATGAAGATGGTGACATCATGTGCTAATTTTGCGGGGGAGAAGTGTGAATAAAATACACTTGGATGATGTTCACTTATTCAATCAAGAATGGCAACTCTGTATGCAATTCTTGAGGGGGAGAAGAAGTGTGAAATTACTGCATGGTTCATTGATTTATGAGAATAAATGGTCAAACGGCTCCAAACTCATGTAAGAACCGATCTTCTTCTTATAGGGTCATCGTTACATGGAGTTTATTCTATGAGCCGTTGGTTGACATCTTCTCACGGACTGATGAGTTTATTGACAAAGTGTTTCCGGTTAATGCTTCACTTACACATCAACATGATGATTCCGAACAATCTCTCCGTTCTTGTTTGATGTGATTGGAAGTTTGGTGTTACCATTTAGTGTGTTCGTTGCAGGCTGATTGCTGATTTCCTTGATGAAGATCTTTCTGTTCTTGTTTGATTGGGAGGGATTTGTGTTAAGGGGATTTGCAAAAGGTAAGTTAATTGGGATGGTTTTTTTGGTGAAATGAAGATGTTAACTATCTATTCCCCAACTGGACAATCTTGAAGAAGGTCGAGTCTACAGTCGGTTCTACATTTTCTGCTACATGTTAGAAGACTAAAGACGAGTTACATTTGATTATCTAAAGACTTCTTCTCAATCTGGGCATTTATTAAAAGATTGTCAGTTTAGGGCAGAGCACTAATTGGGGGAGAGTGAAATGTTGAATTTAATCCCTAATTAGATTTGCTCACACTGTACTTCAGCAAGTTGATTCTCACAAAGACTTCAAGCGATCTTCTCAAAAGATTTCTAGTACATGGGCTTACAAAGTGTTGCTGATTCTGAAGTATCAAAACCAGCAAGGGGGAAGGAGACACGCATATAAACGCGAGTATATTTGATGAACTTAATTCTCTTAAGTGATTGAAGATATCCCGGGAAGACAAATGTCATGACCGCAGAGAAACTCAAGGTTTTACTCATCAAGGCGTTTAGTGTTATTATTCCAACTACGTGGGGGAAGTGATGGAAGAGTTAGTTTCTGAAGATAAAAGAGGTACACAAGTGTGTGATGATTTCTATGTTATCGCAATCATCAGGGGAGAGAGAATTGTGTAAATTGGGGATGCTCAACTGTTGTACTTGAGGGCTTAATCAGTAATTCAGAGATATAATCACTTATTCCGGTGTTGACATCCGCAGAGATTGTCACCCGCAGAGATAATCAGTGATTCGGCCTGCCTCTTCAATGTTATCGGTTATTCTCTTTGGGCATTCGGGTACTTCGGGTTCTTGAGCTTCATACACTTTCTTCATGGGGAGAGAAAAGTATACATCGGGGTTATTCTTTAGCTATTGGACTTAATCTGCTACTTCGATGGTATAAGTTTCTTTGTCTTCGGGTATGTGTATTCGGGTTCGTGAGCTCTAGTCTAAAACACTAACTGCATCAATTCATCTACTTGTGGGAAGTGGTTTCTTAACAACTTCTGGTATGGATTGCTTCAGACTTCAGTGGGTATGGAATTTGAGAAGATTATTTAAATGTGGGATGATGCGTTGATGTTGTTATGTTGATGATATAACCCCGAACGAAGAATCTCGATTTTCGTTCTTAAAAGGAGCAGCGGGATTTATGATAAAGGTGTGCTTCTCTATGCACCTGGCTATGGCAAGCTTGAAATAGAGCTTCGAATCTGCTCATCTAATGGATTTTCGGTTTGGGGGGAAGCTGCCAAAGTCTCTCTTTCTCTGAGGCTCTATTTCTTCTTTTCAAGAGCCACGGAAGCTTTGGTGGTGGACGTTTAAGAGATGATGATTTCTATCTTCTACAACGGGGGCTGCTCGATATCCATATCTCGGTACTCGTATCATCATCCTCTTTAACTATATCATCTTCTCTATCATTGTAAATATTTATTAAAAACAAAATACAAAATTATAAAACCAGTAAAAGAAAATAGAAAAATATAAAATCAACAACAACCCATAAAAATCAGAAAATTTAAAAATACCAAAAATATGTTTTCTCAAGACATGTCTTCTGGTATCGATAACATCTGCGGTCTTAGAAATGTCATTCAACAATGGCACGGGACCATAGATGAAGTTCGAGCAGGAGGTGTAAATATTCTTTTCTAAACATGTCAAAATTATGGCTTGCAGTTACTTCAGACTGTAACCCGTGCTTAAACCATGGCTTGCTATTATTTCAGATAGCAACCCGTTTTTCAAAGAGGAAAAGTGCTATGCTAAACCAATTTTTCAAATATTTCGTGCACTTATCCTAAAAAAAATGAGGAAAGTATGTCGAAGGACTGCTGTTCCTACTCAAATATTTTTCAGTCTAAAATTCTTCAGAAAAATATTTGTTTTAACAAAATGGTGGTAAATGAGTTGCTTGAAAAATCAATCAGATTCAGAGTTTTCATAAAAAATTGAAAACTCAATCAATGACTACAGCGCTTTTAAAATTTTCAGAAAATGAGTCATTGATTGAGGGGGAAAATGTTTTCAAATTTATATCATCTAACGGACTTCCTTAATTATCCTATATGCTTAATTATAAATGATGTTAACCTACGTTGAAGGACTAGTGCCTAGGATATGATTGTTAGGTTTAGATGATTAGAGTTTGATGAACACATTATTTCCATGCCTTTACATGATTTGATTGAGATGTTGCATTAACTTTTATTAGTCGATTGCTGTTTGGGTGATGTCGACCACCATATATCTGTATGTGTGTTCACTAACGTATGCAGGTATATTGGTATATAAGAATGTTCCCGACCCGGATCCCACAATTGAAGATGATTGGATGCTGAAAGGAAAGGGTAACTATATCTTGGGTTGACAAATGAAGAAACAGAGCTTAATTGGACTTCTATGAAGAGTTGGCATAAATGCAACGTAGGAGGTCTCACTGCATCAGCAGATGGTTTTTCTTCTAAGTGATTGAAGAAACGGAGCTTAAATTTGACCTAAGTTGGCATTAAAATGCAACGTAAGAAGTCTCACTGCATCAGCAGATGGTTTTTCTTCCAAGCCTTACAGCAGCAACATCAACAGAAGCAGCTCAACCACCTAACGTATCGTGTGCAGGAAAAGTAGTGAATGATACAATTTTTAATCAATTTCTGAAAATATTGTTTTGAACATGAAAAAATATTGTTTTGAAAATAAATTGGTCTTAATTTTAGAAATCACCGGACCTCATTTATCAAAACTTTAGTCACTCAATCATCGACTATGGTCATCGATTGAGGGGGAGAGTGATTTAAAATATATTATTTTCAAACGATATTTCTTCATAAAAGTCCGGATTGTACAATATAAGTGGTGATCTAAAGATTTAATGTTATGTCATGGTATGATTTTTTCTTTAAAATCAAGGTCTTTCAAAATGAAATTTTTTCTGTTCTTGTTTGATTGTGAAATTGTTTTGTTTTACTTAAAAGATCTCTTAAAAACTATCATACCTGACACTATCAATCTTTAATGTCTATAATTGGTCCTCTATCAGTCATTTTTTAAAATTAAATCTTGCCACGTGTTTCCCCAAACTCTTCTAAATGATTTAAATCAGATGGGATCACAAATCTCAAATGGTTTGATATTTTTGATCGGGGGAGAGATCGTGATTTAAATCTCTTATCTGTTTAAATGGAATTGGTTTTAGTCCTTCAAAGGTACTCCTGCCTCCATGTGCCAAACAATTTCAAAATACACAATGCACATGTTGAGGAGGAGGATTTATCCAAAAACATGATGAGTATTTAAACCAGACCACATATTCTCCCATGTTTTCTTAACCTTATTAAATCACTTGGGATCCAAAATCTCAAAGGGTTTGATATTTTTGATCGGGGGAGAATTTGTGATTTAATAATGAAATTTGATAAAAGGTGACCGTGTTGATTCAAATGTACATACTGTTCTCCCATATGTGCTAAACGCTTTCAAATCTCGAAGCACATATTGAGGGGGAGCATTTCATAATGAAAATTAACTTTCAAGGTACAAAGATTTCTATGTTTCAACATAAAGTACCTAGATTGATTTTCTAATGGTTTCTTAATGGCTTTTGTGATCGTGGATGTACTTCAAAAGAACTCTTTTCTCGATGTGATAAAATGATTTCAAATATCCTATGCACATATTGAGGGGGAGAATTTACCAAGAAAATCAAATGGCGTTTTCTATGAAAATTAAGATGAAAGAAAATATTTCAAAGCCCTCTTGCCTCCATGTGCTAAACAATTTCTAAATCATATGCATATGTTGAGGGGGAGGTTTTCTAAATGATCAAAACTATTAAGGTACAAAATGCTTTGATCTCGTATTACAAGTACCTTGATTGTTTTTCCAAATGATTTTTCAATTGGTTTTGAGAAGGAATGAACTGTACCAAAAGACCGACCATTTTACTTTATGTATGGAGTTATAAGGATGGTGAGGTTAGGTATTAGTTCCCACGATCCGCTAGAACCGGAGGGATCTACCCAGGGACGATCCACTAGATAGTGTAGAGTCCTTAGGTATATTGAAAAAAGGAGAAAAGAGAGAAATGGGAAGAGTGCGGACTGAGATGGAGCTAGAACTGGAATAAACCCAACAAGGTTCTGGTAATGAAGTCTCGGTAAGCACTGAAGGGGTTGAAGAAAGAAAAAGAATTGGAATGTAAAAAGGCTGAAAAGAAATAGCCCTCAAATAATTCAACCCTAGGGCAGATACCGGGCTCAATACATATGCTACTGGTGGTTACTAAGGTAACACTGGTATTGAAGACAAGACGTCATGGACCCAGTGACGCACTGCACTACAACTTCCTAAGCTACTCAAGTTCCTCTTAAAAGGGCTTGTTTCATTCTCACGGGGAACCTACATAATCTATTGACTTTCTCTTAGAGATTTTTGATATTGAAGGAGGAGACCCTCTCCCTAGTCTCCGGCATAGGAACCAAATGTGCACAATTGAGCCTAGAGCCAAGAGATCATCCACAATATCTCATTAGGACACTAAATTCTTGAAGACTTGCTGTTTCACACAATGTGGAAAGTAAGAATATATTAAGAGTCCTACGCTTTATCCTTGTGGTATTTCCAGAACATCCGAGTGATATGAAAATATTCACGATGAAGATGGAAATCCTTCTAGAGCCAACATCAAACAAGCTCTTGGTGGGTGACATGTGAGATCTTTTCTAAAGATCAAACTTGTGACAACTAGATAGAAACGATGGGGCGATTCACTCGTGAATCAACCTTGGTCCAGGAACGGAATTGACGAATACTTTTGGAAAAACCGTTCGATGTGCAAATCTTTTTTTCTCTAGCACATCGAGTGTGTATTCTTTTCAAATACAAAAAGTATTTTTGATTGAAAATTGATCTTTCTTATAAAACCTTCGTCGTATTGCAAAACTCTTTCTTCAAGCAATACGCGATTGTTTTCAAATCAATCTTTCATCAATCGGTGAATCTCAATTCGCTGGTTCACTCACTCCGTGTTGTCTTCTTTGAGACGTTCCGGTTTGAGAACAGCTAGAGCAGCTGCGAAACCATATCAAGGAGATTCTTAGGAATCCTACCTGATCACAAAAGCATTTGTACCGATCAACGGGAACCGTGGGCCGTGTACCTCAATTCAACGAAAGTGATCAAAGACACTTTCGTGTATTTTATTGCTAACTGTTGTTTGCAGGTACATTTGGATGGTTGCAGCTGGTCGATATTGGGGAGTCAATCCAAAGCCGCATGCTCACAACATCGACACTTAATTGAAGAAATCATGACTGGTGCATATCTACATAACCTGGTTGTGATATTTTTATACTATGCTTCTGCTACGCTGCTGCAAATACTATGAACCAGTAAAGCTTCCGCTACTCTGATGGAAAGATGTCATGATCCTGAAAGTGTGAGCATGTCGGTCCAAAAGTCACAACATCACATGAATGCAACACAACTATGGATGATCCAGAGAGATTTGTTGTGGCTGATGATCTCAAAGATAGCTCAAAGATCATCAAGATGTGGATCAGTTCAAAGACCTCCACTCAAAGTTCAAAACTATGCGGACTATGAAGAGTCACTGCTTAAGCACAAAGATTGCGTAATTTTAAGAATTGAAGTCTACGAGCTTGGAACTAAAGACAAAGATAGAATGCTAGGATGCAAAATGTATTTCATGGGGTGACCTCCCTTAGGGGGAGATTGTTAGGAATTGGAAATTCCATATTAAAGTGTCGGTCACCCCAATAACGGTCTAGCATATTTTAGCTCGTAGACTTGTAGTTATTTACGTTATGTTGTAGTTAATTAGTTAGTTTGTAGCATAGTTTAGCGTAGTGTAACACCGTGAAGGAAGGACGGGTCTTTACCCACTGTACACCTGATCTACAGGCCGATAGGAGGTCGTGTTTTCTGTAACTATAAATACCCCTTCCATCCATGGAAGGGGTGGTGCTTCTTAATCTAACATTCCAAAATTTACAAAGCAACTCTCTAGCAAGAACACCCATCTCTCTACTTTCTCTCTCTAAAATGGCTATCATGTATTTCCATCATCCAAGACCACCCGAATCATCAACACAATAAATATTTCGATCCTACATATATCCTATTAATTTGCATTTTCATTGATGACAGTTACATGTAAAATCTTTAGCACTATCTTCTATTGAAAAAGTACAATGGTCTCATTGGTAATTAAATTTGCAGTCCAATATCATTAGCATTCTGTTAAATAAGTGACAATAGCTCTTTGACTGTCGGAGTGGAATTATCAGAAGAACGATGCACTAAACATTTTTCTGCGAAAACCATTTTGTCATACTGATTATGCTTAAACATTTTGTCATAACATTTTCTAAATCAATTTTAGTTTTGAATTTTCATTTGTTCAATTTTAATTCAATCTTTCTGAGATTTGGGGATTATAAAATTTGGTAGCTTGTCTTTTTTGTCCATATTTTTTTGAATTTTTCTAAGTAGCTTTTGAGGAGCTTATTTTAGGTTGTTTGAATCATTAGTGCCCTGCACATCTGTGCATTGCTATCCACAAAACAGATAGTTTTAAGGTTGCATAGAGATCCCATAGTTTTGCAGGCTTTGTCCATCTAAGCAATGAACCAAAGATAGCACCTCTCTCAGAAAACACAAGCCAGTCTATCAATATCAGCATGGGAAAACATACTTTGCAGCTAATGCATAATGAACATTTTGGGAGGATCTGATATATCACTAAGTTTTTAATTTTAATACACATGGGTTGTCCTATTGTTAGAATTATAATATAGTTTGAGTACCAACATCTTAGTGAGGTTATGCTGCTATTTGTTAGTGGGTTGTCCTATTTCTGTGTTCCCTTTTCAGGTACTTTTTTAAACTTATAAAGATGTTTCTACTTATATTATATCTTTCACAATGAGAAGCCACTCAAAAATGAAATCAGGGATTCCAAAAAATGTATATGACAATCGGCTAGATGTAGTGACTATTCCACATAATGTAAGACTTTGTCATTTGGCCACATGGTTATTACAGATAATGCCTTGACCAGATAATGCATTAAGGGGTATTCTTTACAGGACTGTCAAAGTATGTATTTTTGTGTTCCTTTTCAGGTACATTTTTAAACTTATAAAAGATGTTTCTACTTATATTATAGCTTTCACAACCTGTTGCCACTCCAGAATGATATAAGACCTTGTCATTTGGCCACATGGTTATTACAGATTCTGCCTTGACCGTCGTTGTTGATGCTTCTGTTTGGAATCCAAAGAAATGTCCATTAGAAGGGGTTCATCCACAACCAAAAGACTCTTGATAGGATTGAAGCTGATGCCCATCCGCTCACATTCGACGACTTATTCAGCTCATCAACCCCTGATACTTTAGCCTTACCATTACTAATACCATGACCATTTCCAATTAGTGATTCAGATTCTGTTGTCACTATGATTCCAGTTGATCCAGTCACAGATACAACCAACAGAAAAACCGAAAATGGTAAACATACCAAAGAAATTATGTCTTCAGACTAGAGAACCAGAGTGTTTCATGTACCATGAAGACCTTGGCTATAAAGGGAGGACACCAAGGTGAAAGTACACTTCTTCATAGGCTTACGAAGCCTTACTTTTGTGATTTACTATGTATTGGATTGGAGAAACTGCTGACTATTTGCAAAGATGGTTGCGAGGTGGGATGTCGTGATGGATGGCAATATTATTACTTTTGAATTTGATACATAGCATTTTGCGTTAATTGGTTGTGAACAATTATATTTACTGTTAGCTGTTCCATGCTACTTTGTAACTTCTCCTTTTATACTTTGGTTTTGTAAGAATACTGATATGTCTAGCAAGTCTTAGATGATTAACTTAAATGAATGTGGTTCTCCAGTATTAGTAAACATTTTTCAAATCATCATTTTAGTGTTTGTCAAAAATAATATTGTATCTGGACTTGCATATACCATAGTTATGATGCAGAAAAAATATCAGTCCAAGTTTGTGGTAATATGTTATTGATAATATTAAATTTACATGTATTCGTTAACTGTATCTTTCTCAAGTCTACTTAAA
This sequence comes from Chrysanthemum makinoi, assembly GCA_910596185.1. NCBI lineage: Eukaryota > Viridiplantae > Streptophyta > Magnoliopsida > Asterales > Asteraceae > Chrysanthemum > Chrysanthemum makinoi. The sequence continues at coordinate 195,181,318 of OU343219.1, read as the reverse complement.
AGTCCAAGTAAGATATTTGAAAACCTGGCTTCTCCACACCTCCAAACATTTGGAGATAAATTCGGCCTGAAAGATAACAGCCTTTAAACATATCCAAGCTCTTGTCGAAAATGCTGAAACGTGACAATTTTCTGAAAAGGTATCAAAGAAGAAACTGGATTTCTCATCTCACAAAGACAGTTGACCAGTTTCATGAAAGACTCCATGATTTGCTGCAGCTTATATAGCTAAAAGTGGTTTCATATATACTTTTTTAAAGACTTGACAAACAAAGCATATCCCTGCCAGGTTCATGAAAGAGAACATGCTATTCCTTCTAGATGGCTCTCACTTAGATCCAAACAGAAGAAAGGCAAGTAAACCTTCCAGCATATGGATTTTTTAAAGACTTCATGATCAATCCTGATGTGTACCAGTTTTTGAAAGAAAACATGATATTACTTCTATATGGGTGTCACTTAGATCCAAACAGAAGAAAGGCAATGAAACCTTCCAGCAGTCTTTTTTTTAATGATTAATTCATGATGAAATATCCAAACATACACATAAGAATAGTAGACTGATAATCAAAAAGCAAGAATACTTAATCAAACCTAAAAGACATTCATTAAAAAGCCATTAAATAGGCTAAATTGTTTAACTGAAATACCATCTCCATGGTAAAAAACTATAACCAATGATCCTGACCAAAACCAACTTATTGGGGATATAATCAAAAGTACGAAAAAGAAAATGTTTGATGCAAGACAAATTTGGCAAGGTAAAGGAACTAATAAAGAAAAACCATGGAGATGTTTTGCCGCCACTTAATCTTCCTTTTCCATCTTAACTTGGACCAGTTTTTGAACCTTTGAATTGCTTCCTTCATCTTCAGGTTCAGATTCAACATCATCTAGATCGATAAACACGCGTCTCTTTTTACCAGCGGAACTTTGAGCACTTCCATTATCCTCACCATCCTCACCTTGTTCTTCAGTTTCTTCCGTATCCACACCTTTGCCTTTACTTCCTGACGCTGACACATTCAATACCTTGTCTGGTGTATTCAAATCAAGCACACGGCTGCTGCTGGTTTGTTGAAAGTTGGTTGACTTGATCAGACTTGCAGGGGTAGTAAATTCTTGGTCATCCTGATTTTGTTACAAAATATATGTTACATATAAACTTTGAAATGTACGAATAAAGTAAAAACATGAAATGACACTATACCTCATCTTCTAGAAAGCCATTTTTGAAATGTTTGATCAACTCAGGATCATCTGAAAAGGCATCACACCTGTAAGTGTGATGGTTGTTATTTACGTTAAAGTCTGAAAAGAAAACCTTGAACAAAAGCTTCTTTCCAATCAGTTTATCCAAGTCTGGCCAGTATTCGTCGACAACCATTCCATGTTTTTCCATTAACTCCCAGGCAGTGTAATCAGACAACTTATGGAAATTTGAGTTGAAAAACAAAATAGGTGCTGAGCCAGATTGATCAATTATCCTCATGATAACTTTGAATCAGTTGCAATTAATGACAAAAAGTTACGACCGTATTAATATCCACTATTTCTATTGTATGAATAAACATTAAAACTCACCTAGAAGCAACTGGGACTTTGCCATGATCTTCACAATAGGAGGTGGGCTTGCGATTTTTGGAAGATGAGGATCCTTTACTTTCTAGGACGTCAACCTTCTTGTTACACTCCTTACAGGCAGTGTATGCCCATCCCTCTTCCTTGTGAAATTTATGAATTGTTGCAAAGACGATACAGTGTGATTTATGAGATAGAGAAATGGGAATATTTATAAAAAATATTGGTGGCATTCAAGATACTTGAAAGATATAAATGTAAAATGTAACAGGGTAATTAACCAACCTGTTCACACTCACGAATTCCTCCAACCATTTTTTTCACCGCACCATGGAAAAATTATGTATTTGTAACCACAGGTTTGACAGGTACGAACAACTTAATCTTAAATTGAGTTTCGTCATAGCCATCACGTTCTTGCACTCTAAAAGACATTACATGTTGCAAATATATAATTTTGAATATATGATCTTTGAGAAACGATATGCAAAGACATGAATAATATACTTTTAATAATATGAAGTCGATACAAACCTAGTCTTGAATGAAGTGATCTTAGGTATGTCATGGTTGATGTAAATCTTAGTGCCAAATAGTGCATTGTGAACAGCAGGAGTGCCTGAATTTTGTTTGCCAGTTAGTAAGACATACGTATCGCTAAATTTATCATAAGTATATATATATATATATATATATATATATATATATATGTGTGTGTGTATATATATATATATATATATATATATAAGTAATAATTTTGAAATGAAAATGCTTTCAAATAATGAAAACCACATACCGTCCCAATATTTAACCTTCCCTAGCTGTAGTACGAAAACCACATGTCCCATAGTCTCACACTTACTCGCATATTCATCCCACAATTTTGCCCAGTTGTCCCAGAATGTACAATCCAAGCGAATTCCCCTGAAATATAGTTATAGTTATTTGACATAGTATACTTAAATTGTGTATAATATCTATACATATATTATTAGTATACTTACTCAACATCCTCAATTACAACAGTTCTACGTATTTTTGGACCAGCAGCAGACTGAACCGAGACAATATCCCCAATCGCGATCACAGAATCCATGACATATGTTACAAAAAAATAGTAGTTCATAATTGGAGTTATGCATTAAAGTAAATTGTAAAATAAAATGTTTTTTAAAACACATACCAACAGCCTCATGTTCATGGTATTCACGGTTGCCGTCCAGTAAGCTGTTGAATGGCTCAAGTATCAAGCCATTTACATTCTCATCAAAAGGGTCAACTCTAGTAACTTGGGTCCTTTTGAAAAAACTTAGCTTATACTTGTGTGGCAACAGGGGAAGCCTGCCACTATTTTCTGCAATACCAAAATTAGAAATAACATAGCATTGACCCTCTTCAAACCGAGGTTCAAATCGAAACATCAAATCTTTTTTGATATATATCTGAATCCTGTCATTCTGAAATACAATTTATAGTTCATATTAGTACACAATAAATAAAGCAATAAAGTTATATTAAAAATAAAAACAGGTTTGTACATACTTGGGCATCCTGCTGGACCAGATCCAGACTATAAGGATTGTGCTTTTCATTGAGCTTATGGTTTAGGGTTTTTTTTTCCGATTAACTTTATGTTACAAACTACAAATTGTAGGTGTGATTTAGGGTTTACTTTGTAGTTGGTATTTATAGATAAATAGTAGGGTTTTGAAAGGCATATTGATGATTTGATGATGATGATTATGATTTGATGATTGATGATTTGATGGTCATGATTTTGAAAATCATATAATCAAAAACCCGGATTATCCTCAGTTAAATTGATTTGATGATTCTTCTGTTTTGAAAATTTTTTGGAATGTACGAATGAAATGGGGAGGTTAGGAAGAAGTGTTGACTGGCATTGAAGTTTTAATGAAAAAGCTGCATATATGAGTACAAGGTGAAGTATATTACTTTGGAAGTAGAAGATGATAAACAAATATGTGTATTGCCTCAGTGGTTGAGGCGTGAGTTGTGAAAGTTGAGACCCATGTTCGAATCTTGGCTGTGGCAAATTTTTTTTTATAATGTATCCGGGACAAGTGCCATGGTGGCATTTCCACCTCATCCTAGAGGCGCCATGTCATCATTAAAATGCCCAGTAAGCATTATACATGTGTCATGCTTAGTCCCATATATATGTACTAGCCGCAGGCCCGCCCGCTGGGCGACTAGCTTCAAGAAATCCTCAATTTAATATTAATAACATAGTTTATAAGATATCGTTAAACTTAATATAATGTTCACAATAAAACCAAGTTTCTATCATAATAGTGTAGTAAAAAAACTTAGCATGCAGACCTCCATCAAGGTTTTGGTGCAAAATGCATGATTGTTTTTAAAACTGGAATAGGTAACAATCTTCACGACACCACTTCCTTTGTCGCTGAAGTTTGATAGCATAAAATTTTAAATTGACATAACCAAGTCACCATGAGAACTACAACATAACATAAGGAGACGTGGACTGAATAAAGAAATATATGTTCATTGAAAAATTTATGTTTTTTCAAAGTCTACCAAACTAATATCAAACAAAACACTACTAAATATCTTCCTTGCACTGAGTTTTATTTCTTTATTTGCTTCATAAGATTTCTGCAAAATCGTTGTATTAATTAAAGTCAACACCTCAAGATAAAATATATAAAGCTCTTAAATTAAATTAAAGCTCAAGTTAATATTATTTTTTATTATGACAACAGATATAACCAAAATATAGTTGAAAATCAAACACTCACCCATAGAACTTCATCTTGAAAAATGGCTCACTTGGCTAAGATGGACGGTAGAAACTTTACAAAGTTGTACTTTACTAAAGTTGGCTCTACTAAATGCCTTTTTCAAATATACTATTTAAGAAATCAAATTTGAGCCATATCATTATAACTTATTAATTGCACACCATAATGATCACATGCATTTTAGATAAGCAATCCCACACATCCAGAAACAACTTATTTTTTGTATCAAAAGGCAACGATCATATACGTAGTTTTCGAGGATGCTTAGAACTGCTTATCTAATCAATGACATTCAGATACAATAAACTTTCAATCCTTATGATACGAACATATCATAAGTTGACCATGACAATGTTGACACTTCATCGGGTCAATTTGTTAAGGGGTCCAATTGATACAGTTCTAAACAGTTTAAAAATTCAATTCTAAAATCGAATACTACCTGATCGGAAGCATGTTGAATAGTTAGCCCCAACCGAAGACGGTCTAATTCAGACGATGACAATGGTGGTAGTGATAGCGGAGCAGTGACAGCGGTGGTGGCAGCATCTGTTAAATCATCAGAAAATCTTAATATTGATCAAATGCATTTTTATAAACAAAGCCAAGTTTCTGTTGAAAATCTACATTCATTCAAGGGGGTCAATCGATTGTAGGGCCTTTTGAAGAATGTTTAGTTGTTCAATTGTTGGGCCTTTATGAGGGTGTTTTTTTCCTGCTTGTATGATTACTTCTAAGCATATCGAAGTGCTTATATAATCTATACTATTTCTGATGTGTGCTTAATTCGGGGAAAAAATAAGCACGTTCAATAAGCAGATACAGCTTGGGAGATGCTTACTCTTGTTTTACCATATCTCAAAAAGCATAAGTTTGCATATGTTTGTGACTTTACATAATTGTACACACATTTTATCATCTCAAAACATGACATTATAAAATCGACAAAATCGCTAACAGAAAATGACACACATACATGAGTAAGAGACAATTCTAATCTTACAATCTTGCTCTATTCATTCATATGTAAACGTCTGTGTTGTGCATATTGAGTTTCTTTTAACTAAAGACATGGTATAATGCAAAAAGGTTTAATTTCTAATTGTGTACAACCAATTGATACCTGGTGGCCATGTAGCAAGCATGCAATGTTGTTTATCATCTCGGTCTCTTTTGTTCAAGTGCAACACAGACAACCGCGTCATTACAATTACCGTTATTTCCAAGTTCACCCAAGTTCAGTGAATGTGAAAAAACCAAACTACAATTAAGATCCAAACCACTACATCCTGTATACAAAAAAAATTTAAAAATTGTCTATCATTTATATGGGAAGCGAAGATAAATATGATTATATAAGATAGCATTAAAATCATTATTCACAACTTGCCTTTATAAGTGTCTCGAAGGGATGATAGGCCATATTTCATCTACCTACAAAGGCGCTAAAATCTTGTTACTGCATTTATCATTGCATATAAAGGTTGAAATGGAAGTCACAAAGCATGATCCTATGAATTGAAAATGCCTTAATGATTCCAATGAGAGTTTGGACACACTACAATGTACAACCATGATAAGCTTCATGGCAACAACAAAAAAAATACTTGCAATTGTTAAAGAAAAATGACTATATAAAACATCATAAGAGTTGGTATGAAAATTCGAACCTCGCTGCGAATTTACAAATTGTTATCATGTATTAAATAGAATAGAAATTATTATTATTATTATTAAGTAACTAATCACAAGTATTAAAGTATCCATTTGTTCTGCCTAATAACGGACAAGGAGAAATAATCATTAGTTGAACTTCTTTCAAAGTTATAATAACGTTATTTCCAAAGACCAAACATTTATCATAATACCAAAATCACATTGACAATTGACAAATTACGTTGGTTATAATTATGCTACAAAGGATTATGGACCAATAAACTAATCGGTTGCTTGCTGTAGAATATATGGTTCGATGATTTTCTTAAAGGCATGCACATTTTATGTTATAAATTAGCACCACTTCATAATAGTTTATTGTTACCTGCTTTCCCGAGGCAGTGATACTATTTCTTGTTCAATAAGATCCTCCCTAGTTCTTCGCACAACTGCTTTGGCACTCCCAATTTGTGCACAAGAAAATGATCTCTCTTGATTTACCCGCTTTTTACCATCTTCAGAAGCCTGCAAATTGATAATAGGATCATTTCCTTTCAAAAGAGAAAATGATTTATAGGAATGAAAATACATAACAGGTCATACTATTAAGCAAGGATCTGGCTATCTGTAATATACTTTGAGTATGTAAATGCACTTAAATGTCATTTATATCAGGTTACCAACATATCTGATCACTAAAATGTTTAATATGTTTGGTAAATGAAGTTATTATTAGCACCAGTTCATAAAATTTTCTTTTATCATCGTCAAATCACCTTGCAAGATATCACTTACATATAGCAGATGTCTATGTTTATGTGCCCCTTCAGTACTAAGTCAACACAGTTTCATGGTGAACTTGGAGAAGGGTTTTTAAATTAGGAAAGGTGTAAAAGAGAAAACTATCCCTTGACCCGATAAATTCACAGAAAATCGATAAGAAGTGCATGCCATTTCTTTGTTACTAAGTCTTGAAGATGACCTGTATTTATAGACATGAAACATGCAGGAATAGTAATAATCAGTTTATGTATTTGTGTACTAATACCACAACCGGATACACTGTAGAAAAAAGGAGAATAAGGCCACCTTTATGATTTGGGAAATTAGACCAGATAGGCTGCAAAACAGAATTAATAAATATCAAAATTAAAAAACTACAATCATTAACATTAGTGCAACTTCGATAACTATACACCAAACAACTTACTTATTTTTGTTTTCTTGAAAGTGAACATGATAAGTACCGGAATCGAAGTTGTTCTGAACAAACGAAAACAAAGCATCATTATAAATAAAACACTTTGCATATGAGGATAACACTAACAAACCACTACCAAAAAATTCATATTCAAAGATAACACAGGAAAACGCTTCATACAACATGATCCTCAGTCGAACAAACTGATACGATACTGACATAACTGGAAGTCAGAGGTATGGTTAGTTTGTTCCCTACAGCTACCAAGCTGGTTCATATAGATGAGCACCACCATACATTTATGTTAACCAACAACAAAATCATATCAAAACATATTCAGAGATATTGTTACCTATAGTTCTACCAAGCAAACATCCATGTTTTGACATCAAAAAACAACCACCAAACTCCCATTGTAACAGTAAAATGGAAACCAAATAGCACCACTTTTGACAGCTAAAATAACAACCAAACACCTCATGTTTTGACAGCAAGGATCTAGCTATCTGTAATATACTTTGACAGCAAAATCAACAACTAAATACCTCATTTTGACAACAAAAGTAACAACCACAACTGCATGTATTCAAAATCCCTCCTAAACATTTTGTTAATAATTCTATCTACATCAATCCCTCATAAAAATTCTTCAATTTAATCCAGCATAGAGCACCAATACACACATAAATCACTTAAATTCCGCATTACTTTTCAAGTCTAATAGCATATAATGAAGAACATATTTATCTTGGCTTTGCACATTGGTCATTATACAATTTACCGTACCAAACTCTTAAACTCGCTACTTGGGGTCAAATTGGATAGTGTTCGGCTTAGTGCCGACCCGCAAACATTTTGGTCTTTTCGTTTAAGTTATACCAATACTTAATGTGGTTAATATGACCAAAAACTATTAAATGGCAATAAGAGTAAATTGCATAAAAATGGTTACAAAGATTGGCATGACCTTTGTTACGGGTAACCAATTGGTTCAAGCTGTCAAATCTCATTATTTTTAGAAAATCTTCTAAGCCAACTAATTTCCAGCCACTGTCAGAAAAAAAGGCCAACTGGTCAATGTTATGAACATGTCATATACATGGTCATCATTATTATCATTTAATTAATTCATGGCGCGTTGGAAAATGCTGATGTAGAGAAGTAAGTATATAGTTACCTTTAGGAGCTTTTCTTCCTCAAGACGATGTTGTTGACAACAACCGGTTACATTTTCTTCCTCGGGTACGACTCTAAAACTTATCGATGCAGAACTACTATGGATACCTTGTTTTGTGACACCATGTCGATCATGTGTTGCCTCATTTTCATACCTTCTTTTATTTATTCATGGATTCCCATAAAAACGCGTCTACATAAGATTGTGCAACCCAAAGTTGGTTACAATAAGTAAGATATAAATAAGTTTGATAAAATGATAGAATTGTAGAGAGTTGTTGCTGTACATAAAAAATGAAGAAATTCATGCACACAAAATATGCATATATTCCTGCTCACCTTGGGATGTCATATTAGTCAATCGCATATGTTCATTTGTGACATTACCTGGGCCCCCTCGGTCATTGTAAGAAAGACAGGTGACAAAAACATCACCAAAACAATGTCGTTAACAATAGCCGGTGGCATTTTCTATTTCATGTATGACTGCTAACTTTCTTGTCTTCATTAGTATCAAATAACAGAAGCATATACTCCATATCTTCATCCTTACACGTAACGACATGATCAGCGGAGGTATTTACTTGTCACTGCCATTTCTGGATTTTAGATGCTAGATGATGCTACCAAAGTGAATGTAAAGATAAATATCCCCACGTATGCTTTTGTAGAAATGATGTACCTGTAACGAAGGATTTTGAACTTATAAATAAGCAGGATCAAGATCTATAATTTATGGCTTATAAAAACAAAATATCCCAATTGATCATAGCCGAATTATCCATTTATAATTCAAGAATCAACCAATATAAAGCATAAGAAAAAGCAACATCTAAAAAAATGACAGAATAAAGCATAATCTGTTGGGTATCCCTGCAGCTTTTGAATTACAAAAGAATGACATACACCTTGCTCTAATAGTCATTCCGTCTACGGTTACTTTATCTTCAAATATTTCATCTGTTGTTCTTGTCTGCTTTGCTAAATATCGCTGATATATCTTCCTGTATTTTAATTAGAATTTAGATGACAAAATTTGCATAACAAATCTTTTTAAAAGCCTCTTTAAAACTTAAAAGTATAAACATACCATTACTCTGCGTTGATATATGGTAGCACAATCACCAAGAGCATACACATTCGGCAGTCCTACTCAACCATACATCGGTTACCATAACTCGTTTGTTCCCCTTTAGTCAAAAAAAAATCAGTTATTGTTAACAAATTCTACTATAACATGATATGTTTATTGAAAATTATTGAAATAGGAACCTGTCCAATTTGCTTCATGAAATCCATAATCACCGGACTAGTTACAGTAATAGTTTACCAAACCACCATTCCTAATTTAAGGTTTTTAGTTACGCCTGTTGTTCTTTCCTTCCAGATATTTTTCCTTATCAGACACTTTAGTAACTATCGACCTAGTTTTCACTTAAATACCATCCCTTTGGGGTTTTCACTTGAATACCATCCCTTCCTTATTCATGTTTGGGCCTTGCATGAATGGAACACACAAATTTAAGGAAGAAAGACCATTAGTTGTCTTAATATGACTGGAATACACAAAGTTAAATAAAGCTTAAAAACTACACATTTTTTTATTTATGCTATGTTACACAAAAGAAGATATATCATTAGCTTCAACCAATCATTGAAAATTCACACAAATCAATAGATTGATTTTTTATCCACATCAATTTATATAAGATAAAAGTTTCTTATCCCCTGCATCAAGGTGCTCCTTATATATTCAGACATAATTATTTATGACCATCCATGTTAAAATTAAGACATGTAATTCTGACAAAAAATCATCAAAATAAAATTAATAACTTGTAATTGATAGTACCATGAATCAGGCGTCAATCAGGTCGTTGGAATAATTTTTCGGCAATAATCAACCCACTTATTCCATTGGAACACCTCCAATTGGTAGATGATGAAACTGGATTTGTTGTATTTTTTTGGCTATAACATTGATGTTGAGTGTTTTCAATTGATTGAGAGTTATATGATAGATTGATTAGATGGAAAAGAATTTAGGTGATATGAGATCTGGTAATTGGGGGAATTGATTGATTGATAATCAATGATGGAAGAGGTTATTGATTTGGGCGGGATAATAAAAGGATCGGACGGTTGGTGGAGTTTTGGGGGAAAAGAATGCCACGTGGCATTTTTACAGAATTTTGGGCTAGATCTGATTCAAACAAACCCACCCTTATATAGAGGGAGGATAGATGTGTGTGTTGGATGATGATATATAAGCATATAAACAAGTAATGCAAAGATAAAGAGTAAGGAACACAAAACTACGACACGAGTATTTATAGTGGTTCAGCTAAAAGGACACCTTCCTTGCCCTACTCCACTCCCCGAGTTCCCCACTCGAGAGTTCGTAAGCACTACACAACACAACCTCCATAATGTGGCGGAGAAGCCATCACAACGTCGCCTACTCTTTATCCGGTACAAGGCTAGACACCGGGTTCTTCCACGAGGTAGAACCAAACCTATCACAACGTCGCCTACACTTTATCCTGTACAAGGCTAGATACCGATTTCCATTACAAAGGAGGAACTAATACCCACCACTACACGACTACCCCAAAGGAGACACACTCCTTATTACAACATCATAAGGATATCAATATCCTTTAACCCAAACTATCTATCTTGTACATCGATGCAACATATCGAATGTACACTCTTGGCACCTTTCACTAATGCCTTTGACAAGACCCTTTAGCACCTTTCACTAATGCCTTCGACATGAACCTTCGGCACCTTTCACTAATGCCTTCGACACGACCCTGCGGCACCTTTCACTAATGCCTTCGACATGACCCTTCGGCACTTTTTACTAATGCCTTCAACACGACCCTTCGGCACTTTTCACTAATGCCTTTAACACTACACTTTTATGGAGGGAGAAAAGAACTATCAACAAGATAACTTCAGTAGTCTTGATGATGACGAAGCTTGGCAACTCATGGACTTGAGCTTGCACGACTTCAAGAGGTGGTGATCTCGCCTTTAAGAGGAACCTAGAGAATCACATAAACACAAAGAGATATTACAATACTAAGAGAGAGTATGTGTAAAAGGGGTGAGTTACAATGAAGAAATGGCTCACTATTTACAGAAACAATTGTCTACGGCTAGTGCAATCCTAGGGATCCGGCAGCTGGGTTAGCTTAAGTGTTGATTTTGGGTTGCAAACCGGGTTATGGGTTATGGGTTATGAACCATGGGTTATGGGTAATGAATTATGGATACCCAACAAGATGCAATGTATCTAGACACTGGGTCATGGGTCATGGATCATGGATAATACTCAACATGACTTCATGCATAATGTCATGCAATGGGTCATGCATTATGGATCAAGGTCCATGGGTATGGGTCATGGACTTTGGGTTTTACCCAACAACATTCATTGTACCTAGTCAATGGGTCAAGGAATTAGATTTTTACCCATTACATTACCCATTACAATATATACCAAGTCTATATGTACATTTCCATATTATGTAAACACTAGTTGTTATACATGTGCATTTCTATAAGATGTAAACAATATTACTTGTTTAGTGTTTTATATGAAAATGTATGTGTGTTAGTAAATTATTGGCTCAAACCTTTTACGTATTTTATTTGTTTCGTTAAAATGATTTTACGTTTGTTATCGACAAAACATTAGAAGATCGTAAAATATAAATAAATGTTTTTATGGTTTATTTGTATTAACAATCTCCCCATTTTTGTTGATGACAAAATATAAGATTATTTTAAGAAAAAACTAAAATTCGTAAAAGTTTGAATTGGAGTTTTTACTCTCTTCTCCCCTTTTTTGTCGAAACAAAAAGAGCGTCAAAAAGAAACTAACACATTTTTTGAGAAAAAATGTGTCAAAAGTTATAATATGAGAAATAGAGAGTAAGGGAAGAGAAGGATTCTCGTCTTAGCTCCCCTTTGACGAATGCTTCCCTTTGTTTAGGGCATCAAGTAATTAGGAAGACTAAGCGAGAGTGTTGCAATTATGTTTGCAAATGGTTTCGTCTTTTGACGAAATGCTCCCCCTTGACGAGTGCTCCTTTTTGAGGAGGACGTCAAGTAGTAAAGAAATCCTAAATGAAAATATTGCAAGCGTTTTTGCAATTTGCTTTGCTTTGACGAAAAGCTCCCCCTTGTTGAGGGTGTCAAAGTCTTCATGTATATTTTGAAAATCTACAAAACCAAGGTTAGAAAGCAAGTATATGATGCATAATTTCCTGCAAATGAGATTCAAATTAGTGATAAAAAGTGCTTCTGTTGCACGGATCCCACGGTTCCTCCTTGGGAGGGATCCGTCTAGGCAAAAGTGAGGGATCCGTATACCTGCATTCTCATGACAGCAATGTGGATGTGAAATGTGATGTTGACATCAAAACAAGTTATGTATTATGGCACTAAGCATTTTCTCAAGACCATATGGCATACAACATGTAATTTCATTCAATAAAACATGAGAAATAATATACATATCTCAAAAACTAAGAGAATGCCAAAAGTATGTAGTACATTTTCTAATAATTCTAAGTTGTGCCTAAAACAAACAAAAGGCATCAATGTGCTTGTAATCTCAAGTTCTAAGGATGAGTAGATTTGTTGATTTGGTCAAATTGTTCAAGGAGATGATTAAACATGAAATGAAACTCATTTCGTACTTCTTGAACAAACCCTTGGGTGAGTTGACAATTAGAGCAATTATTGTCATGAGTAGGAGATGGAGGAGATGGGACGTTTTGAGGAGGTTCCACAAAGGATGGTGGGATTTGTGGAGGTGAGTTGAGTGACGTAGGGTATGGTTCAACTAGGAATGACGGTGATGATGTATGGGTTGGTGGTGGAGATGGGAAGTCATCTATATGGTTAGGTCTTTGGTGATTCCTTGTTCCTAGAGATGGGCTATTTGATGGTGAAGGTGATTGGAATGCGGGTGTTAGTGATGTTTCATCATTAATGTTTTCGTGTGAAGGTGGTTCCCTATTTAACGAGAAGGGTGGTGAATGAGAAGTTCTCGGTGGTGAGTCTTCTAAAGAGTAGAGGTTTGGATGTGAAAGAGGCGCAGTAAAGGAGTGTAGTCTAGGTTCTAGAAATGAAGGCTTAGTTGTTTTAGTTGAGTTAGGTGTGTTTGGTTTAGAGGGTATGCTAGTGTTTGGTGAAGGTCTTTCTAAGTCAAAAGGTCGAATACTAATCCTAGCAGTTCTTCTAGCTTTGGTTGGTTGAGTTTGTTGAGGAGGAATTCTAGTATTTGAGCCCTTGACGGAAGATGACTCGGTTGAGGAAATCTTGTGAACCATATGAGCATTTTTCTTGGAGGAACCTTTGGTTGAGGAGGTTGTGCTAGATGCTTTAGTCATAGTGAAAAAGAAGATGTAATGGGTGACTTAGCTACTGAATTTGAATGATGATTTATAAAGGATGAATTAGGTTAGTGAATTAAATTTTAGACCACTAAGTATTTTGGCATGCACTAAGGTCAACTATGGTGTTTTTTCTATCCTAGGGAATCATTTAAGGCAATGTAAAGTGTTTAAATTACCAAAGAAATTTTGAAATAGAGGAGTAAAGTGAACTTAAACTGTTATGTATACCCGGTTCCCACGGATCCCAAACATTGGGGATCCGTCAAGTTATAAACTGAGGATCCGTCTCTCAGACAGTAATGAAGTAGAGTGATGATGTTCTATCAAGGTCTAGTACCTATAAATCTTGAGTATTTAGGTTCCCTAAGATGTCTTAAATGGTATAGGACTTAAATGTCTAACCATAATGAGTAAGGATATCTAATGATGGTTTTTGGTGAGAAAAATGGAGTTTTTATGTGTGCAACTAAGTGCTTAAGCATGATACTAAGATTTTGAGGGTGTCACATGATGTCAAATGATCCTAGAGATCAGATGATAACTCAAGGAAAATTTGGAAAATTCCTTAAAAATCATAAAAAATGAAAAACTAGTTTTTAGCCTATTTTGGGATAAGGGTGATTAAAATCAATTTGCTAAAATTGAGAGAAATATCAAGTTAGGTGTTTTAAGATGTGATAAACAATTTGTGAACATTGTAGCGGAAATATGGTGAGTTTTGATGAAGCGATAAATCAAAAACACCTTGAAAGTGATCCTAAGTTAGTTATGAGTGAATGTGAGACCAACTGAGCTTGAGGAGGACTTAAGTGATCCTAAAATAACATGTTTAACTAGTCTAATAAGGTCTGGAAGATTGGATTGATGTGAAAGTGTAGAACTCCCATATATGTTCACCAGGATCCCACGGATCCTTCATATGAGGGATTCGGCTAGTTATAGCCCAGGGATCCGGCAACTGTTGACCAGTAGCTTCACAGAATATGTGCAAAATTTGCAGCTCTTAACAAATTACAAACCTAATCATTTCTACATCAAGAAATCATGTATGTAAGCAAAGTATATCAAGCATGGTATGTAAGAGTGACAAATATGCAAGCAAATATGAGGAAGACCGACTTTTTGATATTAATTAAGTAGTCGTAAAACTCCTATTAGGGTCTCCTAGGTTAGGGTGTCATTTTTTACGTCATACCATCTATGTAGGTCCAAAATTTTATGGGTCTGAGTAGCCTTGAATGACTGATAGTAAACTTGAATAAATTCAATTTACTATGTGAAGAACTCCTTGTAATTGCTTACTGTGTTAATGCTGAATCTTAACACACAAGTATGAAGAACACAAGAATTACTAACTTCGTAAATTCTATTAACTTGCTCAAAGATTAATGCTCACTCAAAACGTACATTAACCTAACACCTTAGGGATCCTTTTATACACCAAGGAAACCCTAATTATCTAACAAAATTGTAGAAGGGTAAAGATATCTTCTCCTAAGATATCTCTACACGTTCATATCTATTCCTAATATAACTCTAACAACTATTCTATTTTGGACATAAACAGACATAACCAACAACACTTTACTCTGCCAGACTTAACATCTTTAGTACTGGCAGACTTAACTAAAACAGACTTAAGTCTGATCTACCAGACTTAACTATTACTGCTACCCGACCTAACTAGACTTAACCACTACAAAATATAATTCCTAACAATCCTCCCCTAACTTGATCTTCACTTGTGAACTTCAAGTTCTTTTAAGATCCTGAGGATCTTGAAATTATCTTTAAGCTGCATCCTTGAGATTGTCTTCATTATAAGTACTATGCAGCATCATATCAGCAAACTCTTAGCACTCCATGGTCTTTCCAGCATCTATGACTATCTGTACATCAAAACATGAAAGTTTCATACTATTCTCATCACTTCCAAATGTGTTAACTTCTGTGAGAGGTGAATCATAGAAAATTTAATGGATTTGATGTCTCTTTACCAATTAGCCATCACTATTGCAGTAGCAAATGTTTAGATGTATAAGACCATGGTACATTGATAACCATTTGATTTTTAGCAAACCAGCAGCTATCAACAGATTTGTTAAGTCTTTACCAAAAGTTATACCCTTATGGACTAGCCATGGTTTTCCACAGCCTTTACCACAAACCATGATCTTGTGGGCTAGCCAACTCTCCATCCTCACAGATATGGAGAGTTGAACACCATACAATTTTTGGGAAAATGTCAGCAAACAACAGATTTGAGACATCTTTACCAGAGCCGTTTGCTCGTAGATTAGTTAGTTCTTGTGTGGGTTAGACATGGTGAACTGATAACCATTTGTTGTGACAGTACAAAGTACTTTCACCAAGTGCCTCCCCTCAAAATCCATTTTATTTATCAACTTTTAAAACCTGCCCAACAACACTTAGAAAATTCTTCCAAACACTTAAAATTATTGTTGTTGAGCTTTTGATTCAATTAACCTTAAAAGTTGATAACATGCATCATCATTTACTTCTCCAAGTAGCTTCTTTTCAAGCATAATCCTGCAAACCCTGTTTGGAAGTGGATAATCCACTTCCGTTAGCATATAAATATTTGCAGTTTCTAATACTAGACAGTGCACTTGAGAAGTATGGAAATATCTCCATCTAATCACTTGTTCTTGACACACCAGCTTCCAGATTTCATCATGTGCATCTGGTGCTTCAAACATGATTTTCAAATCTTCCCAGAGGACTCTCTCATATTCTTCCTCAGGCCTCTTCTCACCATGTTTTTCCACCATTAGTGTATACAAACACTTCAAGTCATCCCTAGACACATCACTCAACAAACATGAAAAATTAGCATATACAGTACTGGTATAGTCATCCCTTATCACCTGATAAGATGCCTTGTCTCCATTCTTGATGAACTTGATATTAGCAATCTTTGCAGCCATTGGATCCTTAGGGATAGTACTGATAGTGAATTCTTTAGATGGAGGCTTTTCTACCTTGTCCTCCATATAAGCCTCCACTTCCTTCTTTGACTCAGCCTTTTCTTTCTTAGAAGGTTTCTTTTGACCTTGAGATTTCCTTCTAGTCCACTTGATAATAGGCTTTTTGACTTTAGTTTCGTCCTCCTGCTTCACAATACTAAGATTATTTGCAACCTTTTCTGCTTCAGCTACTTCTTCTATTCTCTGTTTTTTGGCTTCTTCAGATTTGAGATTAAATCCTTTTCTCTTGGTTACTGAAACCTCCAGCTCAGAATTCATGGGAACAAACCTGTTGACCTGATTCACCACCTTCTTAAAATTTGTTTTAAGCTCATCAGATGTCAGCCTCCTCAGTTAAGTAATCTTCCAGCTTTCATGACCTTGACTCTTGATGAATTTAATCATATACTCCCTCTGTTCTCCTTTGGTGAGAGGCTTGTTTTTCCTTTCCTTGTATCTTTGTTCTCTAAGCTGCCTCTTCTCTCATTGATCATGTCTACCATTTGTCTTGCAAAGTCTTCATCTCCAATGTTAGGTAAAATTTCCCTGTTTACTTCCTGCCTAGCTCTAATAACATCCCAATCTTCATCAGTGTAGTATTTAGTAGAATCTAAGATCTCATCCTGTCTTTTCTTCTGTTCCTCAGGTTGAGATTGCAAATTTCTAGCTAAGAGTGCATCATCCATTTGTTGTCTTGCACGCTTGGCTGCAGCAGCTTCTTCCTCAGCTTTAATCCTGGCAATCTCTGTCGTAGTTGCCTCATCCTCTCTGATCTATCTCTTGGTTCTTTTGGGCTTAGGAGACTCTTGCAATATTCCCTTGCCTTCTCTTTGAGGAATTTCTCCACCAGAATTACCCTTTTCACTGCAAGAATTAACTCCAAGACCATTACCAGACTTAACTGCAGAAGTACCACCAACTTAGTTTTAGAACCTGTAGCCTCTTTCTCTGATTTTCTTTTCTTTTGACTTAAACTCTTGGCTAGGATTTCAGTAGCTTCTCGACCTTGAGGACTGGTGGTCTCTTTAGAAGATTTCACTAGTGTTTTGAACTCAGATTCCCCTTCTTCCTCCATATTCCTCCCCTGTGTGGGAGAATTTTCTTCCCCTTCAGAATCAGTGATTGCAATTCCTTTGGCTTTGAACTTGGCCTCCAACTTCTTGACTTTCTGAACCAATCTAACCACAATATCATCTTGAGCTTTAGATGACCTCTGGAGATCCTTTTCCAATTTGTCTATTATGGTCAGAATTTGAGGAATTAGACTGATGAGCTCCTCTTGAGATAGAATTGTTGGATCTGATGCAGGAGCAATTGAAGGTTTGGAATGAGGAATTTTAGGTGTTTCTTCCTCATATAATGGTGGGGAAGGTAGAGGTAGAGTAGGAGTCATCTGAGGTGATGGTGATGAAGTCCTTTGAGGTGACGGAGTGAGTAACCTCTGTGTAGGCTCTTGTGGTTGATCCTGTTCCTCAGACTCAGCAGCAGCAGATGTACCTACAGGGTTAGTAACACCAGACAACATAGCAAGCAACAAAGGCCTGTCAACCCCTTTAAAACTTCTTTTCATGTTTGTAAAAATCTTTTTGGTAAAACCCACAACAATGTATTGTTGCTTGTTGGCTGTTTCAATATTAAGAATCATTTGCAAAAATCTGGGATACATTAAAAACTTTTTCTCATTATTGGCATGTGCAACCATGGCATCAAAAATCATTTTTGAAAAATTGAAGAGTCTACCAGTGGATAGATAAACCAATGCAGAAGCAACAGTGCTTCCAAATTGGTCCCATCCACCACTTTTAGAACTCAAGCAGTGTAAGAGATGGTGCACAAGAAAATGCCATTGGGGAGTAAAGTGACTTTTCTAGAAAGTAAAAGAACCATCAGTAAGATATCCAATACTTTGAAGTCCATTGAAAAGTTCATCATTTGATAGCATAGTAGTTCCTGAGGCATCAGCCAATTGAAGAGAACTTTTGACTGATTCCTCAGTAACTGTATAATCCAACGTATCAATAGTTTCTTTTAAAGCAATAGTCCCATCATCAAGAGTTATAACAGTTGCAGACTGCCAAAACTGCTTAATGACAGAGATATAAATGAATGGATTATGAGTAAGTGCATACCAAATATGAGATCCTTTCAACACACCAAAGACATTATAGCAAACACAGAAATCACAAATTGTCCACAAAATCATCAAATCACACTACACAATTGTTCGTAATGCTTCCATAAAAGTCTAACTACGCATAGGTTAGCCTATGCGTCCTCCAAAAGTAACAAAAGCTCCTTGGATTTCCTCAAGCTCCTCCAAGTGATCCTTGTTACCAGTTATCTGCTCAGAACATCCACTGTTAAAGATTCATGTATTGCTCATATTCAAATAAGGATGTTTCTGCGTAAAGAAGAGAAATTAGTTTCTCTAGGGGACCCAGGCCTGTAGAGGCTTGGGTCTGCCTTATGGACCCTTATATTTGTTGACATTAGAAGCAATTGGTCCACTATTATACTTGAAGTCTGGTTTGGTCTGTCTCCAAGTATAACCTACCAAGGGCTTAACAGCAGTTCCCCAATTTCCCCTTGCAGCATAAGATTGAAATATTTGAGCTGCATTTTGAGACATGGGTCTTCTCACAGGTGAATGTGAACCATAATGAAGTCTTTGATTGAACTGGTTCACCTGTGGTTTTCTAAACTTGGGACTTGGTGATGGACTGGTAGGTTGAGATCTATATCCAGAATAAACTTTAGCTTGGCCAGATTTAACCTGACCAGTATTAACTCTAAATATATTGCCAGTATTAAAATTTTGCCTACCAGTACCAACTTGAACACCAACACCCCCCCCCCCTTTGTCGAATTAACATAAGTTCTACCAGTATTAACCGGTACTGGTCTGGTGACAAACTTATTAGCATGACTAATCATGTTCACATTATTCCACACTGGTTTATTTACCCCATTCCCAGTGTTTATAGCCTTTTTCTTTCTTTCATCAGCTTCTCTAGCCATTTTCTTTTCATGGAAGAAACAATCTCTAATCAGATGGCTTAAGCTATTGCAGAAAAAAATCTTTTAACATCAAAGGAGTAACCTGCACCTAACTCCTTTTCTATTCTAGTATTCCAATTAACCTTATCAGTGCTATGTATCTCTATTTTCTGCCTAGGAGTTGTCCTTTGAGGAACAAAGCTAGGTGAATCTTGATTGTACAATAAATTGCACTACCAGGCTTCGATGATGATCAAAGGTATGAGGGGTGTATGTTCCAGCCAAGATTGTCTTTCACCTAAGGATGAGAAATACGAAGACACTACTTTACTTGATTACGCATGGGTTGGACCCTGCGAACCACCTCCGGCGTGAGAGTAAGTATGAGTTATGGTTGTATAAGTGTGTGTAAGTAAAGAAATGAGTGTTGAATGAACTTACCATAATTCTCTGCCCGTTCAACCTATTTATAGTGGAAGAAATAGAGTTAGGGGCACCTTTGCGTAAATGTCAGAGAACATGGGGGCATCCCATGTTTGTGGGTAACCGCTAGGGCTTAGTGACCCGCGTTCTCAAACTTGGCGGGAAAGCCATGAAAGATACAGAGATTGTGGGTTTGACCAAGTCAGGAGGTTCTCCTATCCGTTGCTCCTTCGTCAACCATACCCAGAAGGGCTTAGGGCTTCGAATGGCGAATTCCTCGTAGGTAACCTTCGTGTGTATGAATGGTTTGACGCCTACGAATATTCAGGAGACCTAACTTGGGCCTTCGTACAGAAGGGCTTTGACACCTCTCGAAGGGGTGTCCGTCGAGCTGTTCGGAGGGTACATCATCAAATCTGATTTTAGCTTAGATTGAGACACACTAGGTTTAACTGGTTTAGATTGTTTTGGCACATGATGCTCATTTTTTAAAACTGGTTTAGATATCCTTATAGGCTCAAACTTAAGTTCTAAAGAACATTCAGAGGTATTTCTAGTGGATCATTCACTGTCATTAGATTGACAGGAAGAGTACTCATTGATCTTACCTTCTGAGACACTGGTGTCAGAACTTTTCTCATAGAATCCTTTACTGTCATTGGATTGATAGTCAGTGAATTCAATGGAATAGTCCTGAGAAGCAACAGTTTTAGGGTTCTTCCATTTACTATAGTCAAATAAGGACTCATCATATTCTTTCTCAGGTTTAGGAGTATAGTCATCATTAATTGGTGGTGGAACTCCCTTGTAATTGTCAGTTTTAGCAAATCTGTGATATCTAGGTTTACCCTCAAAATCACATTTTGAATTAACAAAAACATTTTCCATTACCTCCTCCTCATAACCTAACACCTCTTTATCTGATTTTATTCCATACCCTAAACCAATCTTGCTTGTTGAGCTCATTCCTGAATTTACTAGTCTCCACAGATTTTTATTACTATTTTGCCATTTATCAACTATCTTTTGCAGCTCTTCTTTATCCTTAACTTCCTTCATTCCTATTCTCCTATATCTTCTAAGCTTCTCATCCTTTTCAAAAATTTCATTACCTTGAAAGGTAATCCTTTCATCAAGAGAAGCATTTTGTTTTTGAAAATTATTTACTTGTTTTTCTAATGTTTTAACAGCATTCTCATAAGCAAGTAATTTAACTTATAGATCACCCATTTGACCCATTTGTTCATCATAAAGAGACTGTAATTTGTTGTATGAATCAGTACATATTTTTGAACATAGAGCTACCTCATTGCTGGAGCTTATTGCCATGAGAGCATGCTTGACTTATGTCCCCTCTGTGGAATGCTCTCCCCAGTTTATCACACCAGCTTCCAAATTTAGCAATCCTGTCTGATTCATGTCTTCCTTCTCAGCCCGGTTTATCATATCATATTGTTGAAACCTGTCATGGCCTTTCTCCAGGTCTTCAGAACTGCTAATGGTAAATGCCTTAACCTGTTGTTTATAAACAGCCTTTTGCATTTTCTTTGAGTTGTATGCATTAGCCTTTGAGTTGGCGTTTCCTCCAAATCTTGTCCTGATAGTCTCCCATATCTCCTTAGCATCATCTAAATTGTGGAACCTTCTGAGATGTTCCTTTGGTATGGCCATCTTTAGGAGAGTTCTTGCCTTCTTTTCTTTCTTCTCAGCAAGTATTTCTGCAGCTGTGACCGGTGGAAGAATCCTAACTGTGCCATCTTTGCCTTTGGAAATTCTCTTCTTTGAATTCCCTCTCTGGATCACTTTCCAGACCTTATCATCTACATAGTTCAGATACTGTTCCATCTCTCCAATGCCCATATATCGTACTCTTCCTTTTTTCAGAATAGGAAGGTTGAGATTGGAGATTGTTATTGCAGGAAGTTGTTGATGTTTCTGCTCAAAGGTCTCTTCATCACTGTGATGATTTAAGAAGTTGTCATGAAGAGAAATTCTTAAGGATTTTAATAGTGAGATAAGATGAGTGTTTTGGATGTGTTTCGTTTCTTCAAATCAGAGTCCTTCAACAGGCTCTGATACCACTTGTAGGTCCAAGAGTTTATGGATCTGAGTAGCCTTGAATGACTGATAGTAAACTTGAATAAATTCAATTTACTATATGAAGAACTCCTTGTAATTTCTTACTGTGTTAATGCGGAATCTTAACACACAAGTATGAAGAACACAAGAATTACCAACTTCGTAAATTCTATTAACTTGCTCAAAGATTAATGCTCATTTAAAACGTACATTAACCTAACACCTTAGGGATCCTTTTATACATAAAGGAAACCCTAATTATCTAACAAACTTGTAGAAGGGTAAAGATATCTTCACCTAAGATATCTCTACATGTTCATATCTATTCGTAATATAACTCTAACAACTATTCTATTTTGGACATAAATAGACTTAACCAACGACACTTTACTCTGCCAGACTTAACATCTTTAGTACTGGCAGACTTAACTAAAACAGACTTAAGTCTGATCTACCAGACTTAACTATTACTGCTACCATACTTAACTAGACTTAACCATTACAAAATATAATTCCCAACAATCTACTTCTACTAAGTCCTAAGATAAAGAAATATTGTTTAAGATGTTTACAAATCATTGTTCGAATTAAGGTCCTCGACCTTACCTCCCTTTTCACTCAAACTTCTCCTCCAACACCTCCAAGCTTCACCTTCCAACCCTTCAAGCCTACTTCTTCTTCCCCATAAGAAAGTTGGCAAGACATTTAACAGGCCATTCATTTGTTGAAACTCTTGAGATGGGCTTGGGATGTCTGGCAATTGCTCAATGTAAGCCACGGTGTTGGATCGATATACTCTGACCAAACTAACTATGTAGCTTGTAAGGGCTTAGCAACCTCGGATAAATCCTAAGTCACTAACAATGAAACACTGATATAACTTTACTAAGTATGCGGAAACTACTTTAATAAAGCTAAGAAGAATAACTTTAACTTTAACGATTTTATTAATACTTTGAACCTGCTTGATACACAGATTCACTAACAATCCCTAATAGCTCTAATATTCTCTCTAAAGTCGTATTCTAATAACATATATCTAATGCCAATCTAGGGGTCCTTTTATAGGCATAAGGATAACCCTAGCCGGTTTACAACTCTAATCCTTGTACGACAAGTAATACTAAACTAAGAACATTCTAGATAAACATTACTTTCCATAAAACATTGTATTATAACCGTCTTTAAGCTTTGCAGTACTTTGATGTTGAGCAGTAGTTTGACCTTCACATAAGAAGTACTTTGACCATCTTCAGTACTTTCATATTCTTCAGTACTTTCATATCCCAACACACGGGGTCAAGTTGGTAGTTGCCTATAGGGTTGCTTCCTTCTCCCTCCTTTTCTTCGGATGAGTGCGTCGGTGGATGAGGTCTCTTGCCTTCAACCATAAACCTCATTGTCTTCTCATCGGATAAGGGTACCATGACCTTGTTGCAAAAGAAGTGGTCATCGGTATAGGGAGATGGATCTAGGGCAAAGACAAAATTATCTAGGCGAGTTAGGAGCATAGCATAAGGGAGCACCATCTTGTCCATCCTTGAAACGCTAGCCATCCGTTTAACCATGTAGTAGGCGAGGTTGAAATGAGTCCCATTGACAAGGCAATAGATCATGTAGACTAGACATGTGTTGGGATGATTCTTATTTCCCACCAAGCAAAGGACATTCTCCCTTAGAACTAGTTCCCATTTCTTGTACAAAGGGAACATCTCCGAAAGTTCCATTTAGAAGGGATCTCTATAGATGACCTTTGATTTCCTAGTGACCTGAGATGGGGAGGCTCTTTGAATGAAGACGGTATCTCTTACCGTATCCGGTTCCGATAGGGGTGTGGAATAAACCGGATGCTCATCGACCATGTCATGAAGGTAGGCTAGTGACCATTCATTGGTGTTGGAATCACTACTAAACTATATTTCAAGTGTTTGTAATCAGTATGTAATAGTTTGCTTAAGTAGGCTTTTATGTTTGTATTAAAGGCAAGGCTTATGTAGAAAGCCCATAAGCCTTGGCCCAAGCCCAATAAGGAAAGGAAGGGAACTTGTGTGTTGCCCTAGTTCCTTTCCCTATATAAAAACTTGTAAACCTTCCTTAGAAGGTTGGTTGTTCACTTTGCAATACACTCCACGCATAACTTTTCCTTTATATCATACGTGTGTGATTGTGTGTGTTCATCCACTCACTTCTTTACCTATTTCTTACATGATGATACTTGTGTTATAATATGGTGACCTAACAGTGGTATCATTCGCCATCTAGTTGGGTGAAACACTTTTGTTTTTGAAGCTTTTTATCTATACGCGTGAGTTATGTGTATTTAACTTTCGTACGCATAAAAGCTCAAATTTTTACACTTTAAAACTCAAGATTTTTGTGGTTCAAGGTTCATTTAGTGTTAAATTTTAAGTTTTTAGCATCAAGTTTGAAACTTTACGTGTGTAGAATAGTATTTGAGCTTGATTTCATTCGTGTACTTCTGTCTACGCGTAAGGTGAAAAATTGTTTTTGTTTATCAAGTTTCAAACTTTTGTGTTACTTGGTGATATTGAAGCTCTTTCATCATTAAAATCAGGTTTCTAAACATTTTTAAGCATAAAAATCAGTTTTAGTGATAGTTTGTGCTTTCTACTCGTAACAAAACCCTAATTTTACTCGTAAGCTCCAAGGTCTACGCATAAGCAGCAGTCTACGCGTAAGCAGTTCATCATTTGATCTTCAGTGCTGTTGGTTTACTTAGTGTTTTCTTGCTTGGATAAGCCTGAAAACACTTCGACTTTGGATATCTTTTACACTGGTATAAGTGTAAAGGATTTTTGGGCAAAACTCTAGTTTTACGCCTAAGCTAATAGCTTACGCGTAGAATTCTTTTTGCCTAAGCATTTCTTATGCCTAAGCTTGTCTTACGCATAAGAAAATATTACGCATAAGGATTCTACTTCTAAGCCTTTGGTTTACGCCTAAGCTAAGTTTTACTCAAGTCTACGCGTAAGCTATTCCTACGCGTAAGTTCTCTTTTACGCGTAAGTTGGGTATTACACATAAGGTGATTTCTACGCCTAAGCTGGTTTATACGCATAAGGTTACTTCATCAACATTGTTTCATTCTACTACAAAGATCCATCATCAACACAAGTTTCAAGATGTCTCAACCACCATACTCTAGCTACTTTCCTCATGTGTATCCTCAACAACAACAACAACAACAATTCTATCAACAATATCCTCCACCATCTCCACAACAAATGCAACAATTTCAACAACAAGGAGCAATTCCTCTTCCACCACAAATGGTTCCACCAAACCCTAGTCAACAAGTACAACACTACACATACTTTCAAAATCAGTATCCCGCCAAGTATACTATGAATGGTACTACACCAAAGGAACCGTCTTGGTTTGCAAAGATGTGTGAAGCTTTAAGTAGCCAACAAACCATTCATGAAGCTGGATCCCTTGATAGACCTCCAAAGCTCACTCCCGAAAACTACGATCAATGGGTGATACGGTTCTTTAGGTTTTGTGATCTAAAGAAGCCACATGGAAAGTTTTTGAAGAAGGTCATCCTTGAAGGTCCTTTTCAAATGCCTACTCTCACTGTACCTGGAGATCCGAATGCTAATCCACCTAGAGATGATATCACCAACGTTGTCGGTCTTGATCAACTTACTACTGACCAACTTCTAGACTTAGAAGCCGATGAACTTGCAATGCAATATATCCTTTTGGGATTACCCAATCTGATACTTCGTAGTGTTGATGCTCAGAAGACTGCTAAAGCAATGTGGGAGCACATTCATCTTCTAATGGAAGGAACATAACTCAATCAAGAAGACATGGAATCTAAAATCTACTTAGCATATAAACACTTCATGATTGAACCAGGGGAGACATTAGAGTCATATCATCATCGATTCTTAGAGATCATCAATGACTTGGAGAAACATAATATCATTATGCCAAGAATTGCAGTCAACACAAAGTTCCTTAGTTGTCTTGGTCCTGATTGGGAAAAGTATGTTATTTTCATCCGTCAAACGAAGAATCTTCATCATGCTACATACGGATTGCTTTATGACTATTTAAAGCCCCACCAAAAGGAAGTTAACAAAGAAAGGATCATCCGTGGAGTCCCTGCTTCGCCTTCACTCCCGGATAATCAAACTCTAGCTTTGTGGGCTCAAGCATGTTATCCTCAATTCCCGACCTTACAAACTGTCTTCAAAAATCCTCCACAACCAACTGCTCAAATTACACCATATGATCCATCACAGCAACAATCCCAAGAAAATCAATTGGTTCCATACAACAACAACAATGATCAAGCACTCTACAGTGAGTCTAATGAGGATGCAAAAGCTTTCGATGCATTGCAACAAGGGTTTTTCAGGATTGCTAGAGCCTTCGGTCGATATTCTAACAAATCCAACAATCGCATTTGTACCTCATCTAACACAAGGAATCAAGCTGTTGTTAACAATGGACGTGTTGAAGTTCATAATCGTGGTAATGTTCGTCAGATGGGTAGTGGTCAAGGGTTTAATGCTAATGGAAGGAATAACATGGGTGCTCCATAACAACGGGCTCAAGTGGTTGATCAGGGAAATGCTCAGACTGGGGTTAATGGTCTTCGTTGTTATAACTGTAATGAGAAGGGTCATCTGGCTAATGCATACCCTAAGCCGAGGACAAGAGGCAACGCTTATCACAAAGAGGCTTTTCTCTTGGCTCTCAAGGATGAAGTTGGTGGAACTCTTACCAACAAGGAACAGAGCTTCATGGCAAATGCAGATTCCGATGATGACATGGAGGACTTGCAGGCTAATGCAGCAGTGATGTTAATGGCAAACATGCAAGAACTCCACATGAGTGACACAGGCCAAGTGTATGACACTGACGGCGGCAGTCTCGAAGGTACCGGATCAAACTATATTCATTACTGATCTGATATCTCCGCCAACATCTGCATCCGACGAGTATCAGAGTGTTCAATATGAGCCGTCTACATCTCATTCCAATGATAATCAAATAGATCCCGTAGTTATATTTGACGATCAAGATGACCTTATGGTTAATATTGATAATCAAGTTGACTCCGTGGTTATATTTCAGGATCTAAATAATCATCATGTTGAGACTCACGTTGAACAAGCTGAACCTTTGTCTAATCCAAATCTTGAGCTCATGACCAATTTAATTAAGACCCAAAAATATCGAATGGAAAAGTGCCAAGACATCAATAAGAAATTACAGGATAAAATTGCACTGTTGACTAAGGATAATGAATGCTATAAGTTCCAACTCAACATTTTTCAAACTAAAGAGAAACGTGAAAAAGGTTTTGAAGTCGCATTTGCTAAATCATACCAAAATAAAAAATTTTGGAAAAACAGATATGTGATCTAGTTGCATCCAAGAATGCTCTGTTGTCTCAAATAAAACAACTGAAATATGATCATAAACAACAACTTAACGCTCTCACTTCGGAAACTCAAAAAGCCAAGTCTGAGTTGTTAACTTGTTAAAAACAGTTTTGTGAGTACAAAAAGCATTAAAGGAAACAAATAGATGACTATCTTGAGGAAATTGTCGACTTACAAAAAAAAATCAAAGAGTTTCGAAATGTTGTTTACAAACATGGTGAGTCAATCACAACTATTCAAAAGTTTACTTTTAAACCAAATCCAAATGGATATGGACCGAATCTTGCTGATTACAAACCAAAGTTTTCACATAGAGCATTCAAACCAAATCCTCAAGTTTACAGTGCAGAACATAGAATTTATGACTCCATTATGAGTGTTGTTGAATATAATCGTATGGAGGAACTAGATGTAGAAGACGAGAGTCGGTTAAAATTGGAAAATGTTGTTTCTAACAAACCTTTTAACTATTCAAAAGCCATAACTTTCGTCACACAACAGGATAATTCTAACACACCTTGGGTTATCACACCAACTTCTGAGTCCTCTTCCAATGATGGTCCCCTATCTAATGTTGCACAAATTAATGGTCATTTACCTTCGTATAGTGAAATAAATCCATTAGCTGAACAATGTCAAGTTCTCAAATATTTTGCCACTTTTATGTCTGACATAAAACTCTTGGAACATGCAATTGAAGTTGATTCTGAAATCAAAGCTAAACATTTTCAATCGCCATTTGCGCGACAACAAAGGGATATTTTTCAGAAAGGGCTTTTACCACATGTCCGAAATCTTAAAATGTGTGCAATATATTGGGAACGGGATCTTCAAAAGGAGATAGGTCTTATGAAAAAAGTTTTTGAGGAAACTGAAACAACGATTTCAAATACTAAACGTAAAAAAATAATGTTTCGAAATCATGTTGATCGACTCTTAGAAGATGTTATCGTCTTGATACCATAAATGTTTTGTTACTTCATTCATTTCATATGCATTCGATTATATTCTTTGTTGAGTCTGTTGATTCTGTTGAAAATGTTGAGAATATCGATAATGTGCAGCAAATCAAATCTTTGAAAATTGAAAATGAGCATTTGATCAACGAACTTTTAAATACAAAACGTCGTCTTCAATGGTGTCAAAAGGATTTTCAAAATCGAGAACTTGCTTTGCAAAACAAAATCAACCAGTTGCGTTCAAAATCTGTTGATCCAAAAATAGAACATCTGGATGATGAAAACGTGTCTTTAAAATGTCAAATTTCAAAATATGAACAAGAAATAGCCAAAGTCAAAACAGAATGCGGTGTCATATTTGATTTGCTCAAACAGACTCGTGAAAAAGCATCACAAGAATTTGATAATTATCTTGCACACACTAAAGATGTTTTACATGTTAATGCAAACATTCGCTCTGAAAATCAAGATTTGTTGCACACTATTGTTGAGTTGAAAGAAAAGCTAAGAAAGTATGATAAAGATAAGTCTAGTAACACTAATGGACTTGCACCTGGAATGTTTAAAATTGACACTAAAACACCTAATGACAAACCACAAGATACTAATGTGCTTCCTTCCACTGAAACAGGAATAGTTGCCTCTTTTCCCAACGCTAGCACTTCACAGCTTAAGAGCACCACAAGGATGAATAGGAAGTTGCGACATAAGAAAAGAACAATAAAGACCTCTGAAGTAGAAGAACACCTTAGGACTTTGAATAAAACTCATGTTACTCCCACTTTAGATATTGCGTCTAACAAATGTAATGGAAAAAGTGATGTAACGAATGCTGAACCTTTAAGTACTTTAAATGTTATGTTTGAAGCTTCTTGTGTTGGTTGTCGCAAAATCATGTTTTTTGGTTGTCATGATAAATGTGTTGCTAATGCTATCTTATCTCGTAAGCGGAATAATAGAAAACGGAATACCTCTAGGCCCACTAATGCTTCTAAGTCTGTGCTAGGTAAACCACCCTCTAGTATTCCTGCTACGATCATTGATGTACCCATAGAACCCCCTTCACCTCCTAGGAAGAACTTATCACCTAGTGCATTCACTAAGACCAAAGCTAAGACTAGTTGGAGATGGCAGAAATGGTTACAAAATACACTTGGCTTTAAATGGGTTCCTAAAATCATAAACATGTGTGTTTCAACTATAACTGTATCGGAACCCTCTAAATCTATGGGTTCCACCTCTACTTCTATTTCACCTGTGTCGTCTGTGTGTAATGCAGGTGATACAGATCATCCTCTGGGTTGTTGATAGCGGATGTTCCCGACACATAACAGGCAATCTTAAGATGTTATCAAACTTTGTTTCAAAGTTCATTGGCACTGTCAGATTCGGGAATGATCACTTCGCGGCTATCATGGGCTTCGGAGATTACATCAATGGAAACATCGAAATTAGCAGAGTTTATTATGTGGAAGGTCTCGGTGACAATATCTTTTCAGTCGGTCAATTTTATGATGGATATTTGGAAGTTGCTTTTAGGGAGAAAACTTGTTTCATTCATGATCTACAAGGAAACGATATTATGTCTGGTCAACACACATCAAGTCTTTACACAATCTCCATGCAAGACATGATTGCTTCATCTCCCATCTGTCTACTTTCTAAGGCAACATCTACTAAATCCTGGCTATGGCACCGTCGTCTCTCACATCTAAACTTTCAAACCATAACCAACCTTGCACGTTTCAAACTTGTTGAAGGTCTCCCAAGATTTCGGTATTCTAAAGATCATCTATGCTCAACTTGTGAACAAGGGAAAAGCACTCGTGCTCACTTTCCTTCAAAGGTGGAACACAGCTCTCAGCATGTGCTTCATCTTCTTCACATGGATTTGTGTGGTCCGATGCGTGTGCAGACAATTAATGGCAAACGCTACATTTTGGTAATTGTCGATGACTACTCAAGATGGACTTGGGTTTATTTTCCTCAGAGTAAAGATCAAGCTCCACAGATGATCATCACCTTTCTCACGAAAATTCAAGTTCAGCTCCGGAACACAGTCAGATAAATCAGAACAGACAAAGGAACTGAATTTGTGAATCAAACTCTATGTTCTTATTATGAGAAAATGGGAATTGAACATCAAACATCCATTGCATGAACACCAGAACAAAACGGAGTTGTTGAAAGACGAAACCGCACGTTAGTGGAAGCTACAAGAGCGATGTTGATAAATGCAAAACTTCTAGATTACTTGTGGGCTGAAGCCATATCTGCTGCATGCTACACTCAAAACCGTTCAATGATTACTAAACACCACAACAAAACACCTTACGAGCTTATCCACAACCACAAACCGAATCTCAAACACTTTCATGTCTTTGGATCCCTTTGCTATCCAAATAATGATCGTGATGACTTTGGAAAGCTCAAGGCTAAAGCTGACATTGGAGTCTTTGTTGGATACTATGAAAATTCTAAAGGATACCGGATCTGGAATCGTCGTACAATGGAGATTATGGAAACGATTCATGCCAATTTCGATGAGCTTACAGAGATGGCTTCGAGCAAAACGACTTGGAACCGGACATAACCATCTAAACTTCCCCCAAACCCCATCTTCAGCTGAACCAAGCCTTCAGCTTAATCGTCGTCAAATGGAACATCTATTTGCTCCTCTGTTAAGTGATGATATTGATCACCGTACTCCAGATGTATCAAATGTTTCCCTGTTCAACGATAATAATCCAATACGATTCACGAAACAACAACAACTGTTGAAGAAGCACCTCAATTGATTCTACAACAACAATTTGAATAAACCGCATCCAATGGCGCTGAACCGGTGATGATCTTGAACCAAGAAGTACCTACACCTGCAGATTATGATCCAAATGCGTTCTTCAATCCTTTGGCTAATGAATCTGCCTCTTCTGATGTTGCGGAATCATCCACAAGCCATTTGAATCCTCCTAATCTGCACAATTTATATCAACATCAACCCTCCACACATCGTTGGACTAAATACCATCCTCTTGTGAACATTATTGGAAACCCGAATCAACCAGTCGTAACTAGACAACGCCTTCAGACCGACGGTGAACATTGCATTTATGCACCCACCGTCTGCCAAGCTGAACCTAAAAATATTAAAGAATCCATGACATATGACAACTGGATTGAATCCATGCAACAAGAACTTAACCAGTTTAAACATCTTGAAGTATGGGAATTTGTTGCAAAACCAATAGGGGTCTATGTTACTTGTCTGAAATGGATTTGGAAAAACAAGTTGGATGCTGAAGGTACGGTTATCAGAAATAAGTCACGTCTGGTGGCTAAGGGTTATAGACAAGAAGAGGGGATTGAATATGAGGAATCATTCAAACCAGTTGCTAGACTTGAGGCTGTACGGATTTTTCTGGCATTCGCGGCTTACATGAACATCACGGTACTTCAGATGGATGTCAAAACCGCTTTTCTGAATGGTCAACTGAAGGAAACGGTCTATGTTAGTCAGCCAAAAGGATTTTTTGATCCAGAGTTCCCTAATCACGTCTACAAACTGAACAAGGCTCTATACGGTCTCAAACAAGCCCCTCGGGCGTGGTATGATAAGTTGTCATCCTTTCTCATATATCACAATTTTGTCAAAGGATCGGTCGACCCAACACTGTTCATACAATATCACGGGG
Organism: Chrysanthemum makinoi; assembly: GCA_910596185.1. NCBI lineage: Eukaryota > Viridiplantae > Streptophyta > Magnoliopsida > Asterales > Asteraceae > Chrysanthemum > Chrysanthemum makinoi. Next base: position 195,148,942 of record OU343219.1, on the reverse strand, counting down.
AACACATTTTAATCGTTCAAATTTATGTGGATGACATCATTTTTGGGTCAACACATCTAAAGTACTCAAACGCTTTTTCAAAACATATGAAAAAACATTTTGAAATGTCCATGATGGGTGAACTTACGTTCTTTCTAGGACTGCAAGTTCATCAATCACCCCGTGGTATTTTCCTAAGTCAGTCCAAATATGCTCTTGAAATTTTAAACAAACATGGAATGCAAAACTGTGATACCTATGCCACACCAATGGCACATACCAAGAAACTGGACGCTGATTTGCATGGGAAATTGGTTGACCCTACCAAATACCGAAGTATTATTGGGTCTCTCATGTATATAATAGCTAGTAGACCTGACATTGTATTTGCTGTATATCTTTGCTCCCGTTATCAGTCGAGACCAACTGAAACTCACCTCTCTGAGGCTAAAAGAATCCTCCGATACATCAAGGGAACCATTAATTTGAGGATCTGGTATCCGAAGGATTCTGGTTTTGAACTAATAGCTTTTTCAGACGCTGATCACGCAGGTTGCTTAATTCTCAGAAAAGTACTTCAGGTGCTCTACAATTTCTTGGTGATAAACTGGTATCATGGCAATCGAAGAAGCAGGATTATACATCATTGTCCTCAACCAAAGCAGAATATGTATCTATGTCGGCGTGTTGTGCTCAAGTCATTTGGATGAGAACACAACTCAAAGACTATGGTTACGTATTTGACAGAATCCCGATGTACTGCGACAATCAAAGCGCTATTGCAATCTCATGCAACTCCGTCCAACATTCGAAGTCTAAGCACATCGATCTTCGATATCATTTCATCAAGGAGCATGTGGAAAAGGGTATCGTTGAATTATATTTTGTGGGTACGGAATATCAACTGGCAGACCTTCTCACCAAAGCCTTATCTCCTGCTAGGTTTACTGAGTTGGTCCACCGAATTGATATGAGGTGTTAGACTCCAGAGGAACTGGACGAACTTTTTACACATTCTTAAAACCAGTCAAACACCAAAACCTCTTTTGTAAATATTTTATCAAAAACAAAATAGAAAAATATAAAACTTCATAAAACTCAAAAATATTCTTCTATCCGAATTTCCTTCAACATAGCAAGTACAAATCTTCCGTCAACACTTTACTCTTTCAAACAATTCATTATTTTATCGATCAAGTGTTGAGGGGGAGAAAGTAAATATTTTTCTGTTTCATAAAACCTTGTACTTGCATGTTACCTAGTATTGGTTGCATCTTTGATAATGGTGGATTCGTTTCTTGTTTCTTGTCACTCCTCGGACCCAAATTTTTAAAATTTCTATATTTTTAAAGTCGAGAGGGAGTGTCGTCAAGTTTCTTTCCAAACTTTCACTTCTTGCTTAACCAAAATGGAAGTTATGGGCTATGGATGAAAATGGTTAAGGTGGAGGGGCCAAAGTTGTCAAAAGTTTATACTTATTTTTATAAAACCTCCCATCTAATTTTACTTACATTTATTTCTAACATTAAATTCTTTAACAACCTCATCCCACGCCTATAATTCAATCTTCATATCCGTGTTATAATCTTCAAATTTGTAAGTGGTTTAAGTTTTCTTGAGTAATTCCAAACATAGGTTTTTAATGGTACACAAATCCAACGGTTTGATTTTACTCTAGGCGTGATTATATGTTTTACGCGTAAGCATATGAACATGTGATCACGTTTGGTTGTTTGTTGTGAAATGGGAGTGTTAAAATGTATCTAATATCAATCCTTAAACTGTTTCCAACATCTAAATCAACCCAGAAAACATTTTTAATCACTTTTCAAGATTTAGGGTTTATGCGTGAATTTGGGGGTTCTCATTTGTGAGTGTTTCTGTCTAATTAGAATCTTGTGAGATGTTTGTTACATGTTCAATTAACCAAATACACCATTGAATTCAACCCAAAAACATCAAAACTGCATAATTAAATTTTTAGGGTTTAAGTATTCATATAAATGGGTACTTTTGATTCTGGTGGTTTTATATGTTAAAACTTGTTTCATTCATCTAATATGGCTCCTAAGACATCCCAGAAATCATTTGGTTGTAATTACATGGTTAGATTGTTTAGGCGTAGGATTTGAATCCTTAGGGTTTAACTTTACACATATGCTAACTTTAAGCGTAACCATTCGCAACTTGTGATAACATGCGATTTCGAAAGAGGTTGAATAAAAATGTTATGAATGATTTATTTCAGGTTTTACGCGTGCAAAATCAGAATCAATGGTAAAATTGGATTCTACGCTTAAGGATTACCTTACGCGTAGATGTTTATACGTAATAGAAATCTTACGCGTAACTCTTACACGTAATGGTCTACAAAGGGACTACGCGTATCCTGTGAAGGATATGTGTAAACTTGGAGTCTTGCGCATAAGGTTCACTCCTACGAGTAAACCTTACGCATAAGCTCCCAACCTACGCTTACGCGTAAGCTTTCTTACTCGTAAGAGGGACTCCTACGCATAAGCTTAGGTCTATGCGTATGGTTATACAATGTTTACGCTAAGCTTACATTCTTACGCTTAAGCCATAATTTTAACTTTACTTATGAAATGTTACGCGTATAAACTTGTAAATAAGTTACTCATAACGTCAAAAGACCAAAATGTCACTAATAAGCTATAATGTTAAAATGTTGTATGAATGAGTGAAAATTTGGACCTTAAAATTCAAAATTAATATACTCACGAAACTTATCACAACTACTTTGGATTGTTTGACAACAAGTGACTTTGGACTCGTAACATTCATTAACATAACATAACATATTCAATAAATTGGACAATAATATCAACTTTTGACTAACATAATGTCTTTCGATATGTTGTTACTATTGTCTCAATATCTTTCAGATCACGATATGGACATCACCATGGAAAATGTTAACGCACCAAATGAGCTCACGATGGAAGACATATTCCCAACTGATTACAACATGAAGATTGGAAAGAACAACCTCAGAGTTGATTTTGATAACTTCACCTGCTCTGAATCCTTTTGCCGAATTGCAGTGGATATTCTTAAGACTCATCCCTACAATAACATGCTCACCGACACAGCAACTGTACCAAAAATTTATATTCATCAGTTCTGGCACACAATGAATAAAATTGATGGTCAAGATGCTGTTACAGTGACTCTCAACGATAAACAAGTCACCATCAGCACTTTGCTGATTTCGAGCAATTCTTACGCTCCCTGCTATCCAGCCTGTCGAGTATGTGCCTATTCCAATTGAAGAGGCTACACTACAATTCATGGTCGATATTGGCTTTGATGAAGCTGCAGGAATCATTACCAAGAATTCTTCGGTCGACTTAAAGAATATTCCTCAGCCGTGGAGAACTTTATACATCATGATCGCCAAGTCTATTTCCGGAAGAGACAGCGGTCATGAACATCCGAAACTAATGCACCTACAAATCTTCTGGGGCATGGTCAACAAGATGCACATCGACTATGCAAGTCTGATCTGGGAAGACATGATGTCTCACCTCAAGAAGCACGCACGAAGGTTCCTTTCATCAGATACACAAAGTTGTTGATCCAGAAGATACTCGGGGATAATCTGGACATTCCCTTGAGACTTGATGACCCCAACCATCATTCTGCATTGTTTGAGGCTACATTAAATGTTGTCAGATTTAAAGACTCATCAACAAAGAAACAAGGTGTAGTACTGACTGACTGCCTACTCACTGATGACATTAAAAGTCTCCAATTGTATTCACGTTACCAAGAAGCAGTGACCTTAGGCAAAGTCGGATTCATGGATGAAAAGTCTTCCGCCATACCAGTCAAGAAGACCAGAAGATCGGGCAGTTCTGGAAGTGTAGCAAGCACTGGGAGTGCCCTGAAGTATCCGAAGAGGAATCCTCCTCGAAAAAGAAAAGTTCCAACTAAGGGTGCCATTCCAACTCTTAAACCGACACCTAAATTAGAGGACGAAGACTCCGAGGAGACTGAAACTGATGAGGAGGTTCACTACTCAGAGTCTGTTACTGATGATACAACATCATTAAATATTGCTGACAAGCCAACTAGTCCCAAATCAGACAAGGGAAAAACTCCAGTTACAGAGCATGAAGAAGAGGAGAGTTCAGATGAAGAACCAAAGGATGAGGAGAAAGACTACCACAAAACACTAAGGATTCAGCATGCTGCTACAGAATTTAACCTTCAACAAACTCGTGGCCCTGGAGGTTCAAGTGGTGGTGCACTAACCACACCAGTTTTCGATGCGGTTAATCAACCCGATAAGGGAACTAGTACCACCACTCACAAATCAACGGAGCAACAGCAGCAAGAAGATGAAATCATCTTTGATTTTGAAGTAGAGGAAAAGGAGAAGGATGAAAAGATAACTGATGAAGACATTGAGGAAGCTTCTAGGGAAAGAGCTGAAGAGGAAGCTCAAGCTAAAGCAAAAGAAAAGGCTAGGTTAAAGGCTGAAGAAGAGGCTAAAGCTCGCAAAGAAGCTGATGATTATATTCTAGATAATCCTGAACACAACCCGGAAGAAACTTCTAAGCCACCAAAAGACCCTGAGCCTTCTCATGACTCATCATCTTCAGACTCATCATCTCATTCATCTCCACCACCATCCAAAGATGCTACCACCAGATCCACATCCAGATCTGTCAAGAAACCGACCAACACTTGGGCATCACGTGCTAAGACCAAAATTGTCAAAGCTGTCAGGCAAGTAAGGAAACGAAACGTGGTCAACAAGAAATTCAATCAGCTGGCCGACAGACTAAACTTACTTCAAGACGTGATGAACGAGTTTTCAGATGAAAGAGAACAGATCCAGCAGTTTCTCAATCGAGACATACAGGGTGAAATGGACAAGACGATTAAGGACTACACTCACAAGTTCCTTCTCGACACTGTCCCTGGAGTCACAAGAGAGATGTTCGCCAGACAACTCTATCCGTACCTCATGTCATTGGTCAAGCAGACCATGTCTAAAACCCCTGTGGTCATGGAAATCAAACATGTTCGGTCTACTGTTGTCAGTGATGCAGAATTGATATCTAAGTTGGTTATTCAAATGTCAGAACGATATGAAACATTCACTTCTGACGAAGCTAAACTCTTTGATGCATTGCTGGAATATCAACTCAAAACATCGTGTAAAGAGTCAGCTGAAAGAGCTAAGCGACCAAGAGATGACAAGGATGCAGTCAAGGATTCTGAGCCAAAAACGCAAAAAGAAATCTGGCGAATCCTCTTCTATGCCTCCACCATCCCAAAGGACCACCACCACCAGAAGATCATCACAACATCCTCCTGCTAGCGACAAACCTCAGGACTCTGAGTCTCCACCACCAACGGAGAAAACTGGTGATCATTTCGATTACACCGGTGGTGATGACGAAGAGATTCCTGACCCCCAACAACAACCCCCCTTCTTCTACATAAAATAAGCAACCAGCATCATCCTCCAAGCCACAGAAGAAAATTTCAACATTAGTTGTATCTTGGTTAGATGAAGATGACACTGCAGAATACGAATGGTTTTCAAAGCTTGTTGATGCAACCCCTCAATTACCAGAAGTCCAAGAACTGGTAGATGGTCGAACCTTGGAGCACGTCAAGATTATTCAAGAAAAGTTTAAGGTGAAGAAGATGACGAAAGCAGAGGTAAAAATAATCAAGAACGAGGCTTTTCAACTGCTTAGGGACAGCTCCGACAGTTCCATTGAAGTCGAATATCATCTCAACAACATAGCACGAGCCATGCCCAACAATATTGATTGGCTCAACCCTGAATCAAACATCGACTTCACCAGACCTGACAAGGCTACTTACTACACTGACTGGACCAAGCCACTACCCACCATTGGTCGACCTGATCAACAACGGATTCCCTACCAGTACTTCTTCAACAATGATCTAGAATTTCTTCAACACTGTAGCGATGTTAGCAAGAAATACGCTACCTCACTCACCTTCCCCATCCCGGCAGCAATCTTCTCCAATAATGTTGCCATCGAGGAAGAAGCCACATGAATGTTCGTTGATAATGTGGTTAATTATGACCTCGATGCACTGTATGTAATTCATCACTGGCCTGAACGAAGAAGAATCTACTACAGAAGCTGCCAGATACTCAAATCTAACAAAGAGGTGTACAGTGACCAACGGATCATTGCCATAATGCATGTTTGTCTGTTTACTAAGTGGGACTACTCATTCCTGAAGAAAATCATAGTCAAACGCCAAGACGAACAGGAATATAACTTTTCTGGAGCGGATTTTCCGAGATTGTCACTCAATGACATTGAAGATATGTATCTTGATAAGGTACAAGGTCGAATCGACACTTCTCCACAATATCCAGCTCCAGTACATCAAGTCATTGCTGATATTCATCAGAAGCATCGTTATCCAGGAACGTGTTGAAGACCTTCAACTTGCCGTGGAATCATACCAAAAACGTGTTAATCTCACAAAACCACTACTAAACATTCCCGATATCAACCAACTGGCTTAGTACACCATTCTCAAGAAACCAAAGTTTGGCGTAGTCTACCGCAGTGAACTTCACCATAACTGTTTCATGCCATGTAATGAGCTTCACAAGTTTTGTGATCACACTTTGAAGAAGGTTCGGGACGGGTTAGCATATCGGTTAAAGGAGATTCATGAAGGCATCGGGTCAAAGAAGCGGTGGAATTCGAGGGAAAAGAGGGATGTGAAGAAATTCATCACAAGGATTGATGAAAGGTTGTTTCGTCGCGATCAGATAAGGACTTTTGAGAGCTTCGTGGGTGGACGACCGAGTATCTCTCTAACAGGCTATCAACGTCTAGAAAGAACTCCCGGCGTTATAGACGGACTGCCTGGTACTCCTTGATTATTTTCTTGATTAATATTTGGATGTGTTGATCTTTATTATTAACAATGGCTTGTGCACACATAACAGTGTACAACCCGTACTTGTAATGAAAGGACCCTGCGGTACGCATCAGTGCCACAATCCTATAAAAGGAGCGAAAGCTTCTTACTTTTGAGTAAAACTTATCTAAACTTTCATTTTTCAAAGTTTTGCTCAAACGAACAAGTACTTCCCCTTATGTTTTTCAAAACCTCAAAAGTTAATATTACTTGTTGAGGGGGAGTATTTGCTAAAAACAATCTTTGTTCACAAATTGTTCTTCGTGGAAACTTCCCACAAAACTCGAAATGGACATATTCGATATCAAAATTTCATCAAAAATTACATTTATATGCCATTTTTGAGGGGGAGCAAAATTGTGTGATACAAATATGTTGTGAAAATTATGATTGAATCATCGTGCTAAGACTTAACCCATGAATTGACGAGATCTGAACTGTCATACATCGAAAAGATTTTTCTTCCAAGACTTATCCAAGTAGATTGTACCTTTCGAGAAACCCTTGATAGACATGAACTTTGACGGGTTTGACAACATTTCAAGGTTTGTATACACCTTCAAGGTAGTTATTAGAGCTAGTTGTCACCTAAAAGCTGACAATGTAACTCTTTAACTATGCAACGTAACCATGTCTCGCGGGGAACTGTCTATCTAGAGTCGATCAATTCAAAAGTGCGCTCTCTTCTCTCACCGTGCAGATTTCTGTCAAAACACTTAAGCACGTGTGGAGGGGGAGTATTTATGCAAAATATTAAAACTCTCACAGTGGTACAAAATGTTTTTACTCATAAACACTTTGAGAGATTTTTCAAGAAAATGGTTTTATGGCAACATAGGTTAGTCATAGAGTTATAAGGTGACTAAGGTTAGGAATAACCGTCCTATGATCCGCCAGAGCCGGAGGGATCTACCCAAGGACACCACTAATAGTTAGAACTTAGAAGTGCTTAGGTATGATTATAAAAAGGAGAAAATGAGAATCGGAGAAAGAAGGAGTTGAAGAATTAAAAAGAAAAGTAAAGAAAAGGGTGAAAAGAAATAGCCCTCCAATTATTCAACTTACGGCAGACACCGGGTTCAATACATAAGCTACTGGCTGTCACTAAATGACACTGGTATTAAAGATCAAAGTTGTCATGGACCCAGTGACGCATGAACTAAACCTTCTTAGCCACTCAAGTTTCTCCCAACAGAAGCTTGTTTCATTCTCACAGGGAACCCTACGTAAACTATCGGCTTTCTCTTAAGAGATTGCTGGTATTAAATAAGGAGACCCTCTCCCTAGTCTTCGCTTGGGAAAACCAAACCGCACTATTGAGTCTAGAGCCACAAGATTCATCAAAAGATCTCTTAGGAACACTCGAAATTTCATCACTTGTCGTTCAACAATAAGAACGCAAGTGATACTATTCTATAGTCCTACACTGATCTTTGCAATCTGTCGAGAACATTTATGAGGGGTTCACAATAGTGATCCTCAGTGATTGAATGGAAACTCCTGCCAGGGTCAACATCAAACAGCCCTGACAGCAGGTCACTTTGGTAAATCCTTGTGGGTTACGCTTAGTGTTGTCTCAAACGGTCTACAGTCGTGGGGTGATGCTTCGGTGTACCTCAGCGACTCACCTGAACTGTAGGTGTACTTCGGTACATCGTGTTATCCTACTTGAGGGACTCCAGTTCAGGAACAGCCTTTGCTAGAATTAGAGATGTGTTTTCACACTATGTTGTTAACACGCTCGAAGTTCAAACTTGTAAGTGCTGGAAATCCCGCTAAGGAGATTCCTTTCAAGAATCGAGTCCTGAAGATGTGGGTCATTACTTGAACTTGTTCAATGTAATGCCAACTGTCCCTTATGGGATTCGGACGGCTGATTCGCCCGACCAAGGTGAATGGAATCAAGACATTCATCAGAAGAACAATCGTAGTGGTCATTTCTCTAAGAATCAACCACAATGATCGATTGGTGTTTATCACTAACCCATTCTTATGTTTTCTTCTTATGGATGCTCGTGGAAGATGATCATGCAGATTCTCCACATGCTCATACCAAAAACAACATAAATTGAAGTTCTCTCGAAAGGCAACACAAAAGTCAGAATGATTCTTAGTCAAAGCTAAAGAATCTACAAAGTTTAAAGATTAAAGAGAACTACATCAATCCTGAAATCCAACGTCAAATAGCGTGTGAGCATGTTGGAAAAGGACGTGGAGACACCTGAGCGACGAAGCGGACCTGATGCAGATTACAACAACATAACATCACCATATCCACACCAGAACAAAGAACAAAGATATATGAAGACGTCAAAGCTGAAAACATCAAAGAAAAACAAGATCTTCACACTGGGGAGATTGTTAGAATCGAGGCACCTCTTCTCACAAGAAAGAAGAATGTCAGATGACTTCAAAGCAACTATTACATCAGCACCTACGACGTTTCAAGATTACTTAAGTCATTAATTACCAACACTTAGGGGGAGATTGTTGGAATCACTCCTAAACTATATTTCAAGTGGTTGTAATCAATATGTAATAGTTTTCTTAAATAGGCTTTTATGTTTGTATTAAAGGCAAGGCTTATGTAGAAAGCCCAAAAGCCTTGGCCCAAGCCCAATAAGGAAAGGAAGGGAACTTGTGTGTTGCCCTAGTTCCTTTCCCTATATAAAGACTTGTAAACCTTCCTTAGAAGGTTGGTTGTTCACTTTGCAATACACTCCACGCATAACTTTTCCTTTATATCATACGTGTGTGATTGTGTGTGTTCATCCGCTCACTTCTGTACCTATTTCTTACATATTGATGCTTGTGTTACAATATGTTGACCTAACAATTGAAGTATAAGCATACTCCTTGGTGAGGGATGCGAAGTATCCGAGCAAACTCTTCCAGGGTGAAGGTATAGTTGTGTTCATTGATGATAAAGGCAATTGATATGGTTCCATCCTCATTCCTTATGATCCTAATACTCTTGTAGAACTCAAGAACAAATACCGGGCATATTTGTTCGTTGATGGTTAGAAGACATTGAAAGTTGATTCCCGCAAATACGTCGTGGATGTCGGTATTGTTGAGAAATGAAGGTTCGACTACACGGCCCTCGTGAAACAACCTCTTTTGTAACATTTTGAAGGACTTTCATTCTTCGGGACTAAGACCTTCCTTTCTATGATACATTGGTATGTAGTGTGCCGTATCTTGATAGTCTTGTTGCCTAGAGCTTGGCATGATTGATCCTAAACACCAAAACCACAATGTGGTGTCAATTATGTTAATAGTACCTTAATGAGGTTCATCACAATTTTTGCTCAACATCTTTATTGAATTCAAAATGAGTTTTTAATTTGTATTAACAATGTTAATTCTTTGATTAGTTTATCTTAGAAAACAATGTGATAACAAATTGTGATAAACCCACTTAAACCTAAGTTCTCAAGATGAAAAATTGTGCTACTAGGAACTATAGAATGGAAATTACAATGTAGTGAAGATAATACTTACACAAGTGATTGCTTTCCTTGGAATGATGAGGAATGATCTCCTATGAGCAGTAATTTAGGGTTTATGTTCGTATGTGGGAGAGTAAAGTTGGAAATAAAAATTTACAGTGATCATCAAGCACTTATTATGTCTTCTGATGTGCCGGTTCCCACGGATCCCTTGAAAAAGGGATCCGGCTAGTTCAAGCGCGGGGATCCGACAGATCAGCAGTAAACTTTGATTTAAGTGAGCTTGATAATTTTGACACGAGAGTTTTAATTCTTGATTAATGTTGATGGTTTTGCTCAATAACATAAGGTTTGTTTTTGGTTCGAGGTTTTGACGAGTTATCGTGTTTACAAGTCCTTTTTGACGAGGTTCCCTTTTTACGAATAAATCATAAATTGGGAAGTTAAGAATCATGACAAAATACTATTTTATCATGATAGGGAAAATTTCACATGGACACTATTGACATAGATTACTAATGTAATACCAATATCCTTATGTGAGAAATGATGACCAAAGCTTTTAATTAGCCAAGTTATCATTACGAGGTGAAGACGTATAATGACTAGTTTGTAGTTTTGTCTATAAAGATCAACCAATAATACTCTTCTTGATGATGTGTTTAATATAGATACCAACCTTTTAGAGAGTTGTGATATTGGAGTATACGTATTAAGTCTACGAATCTTTACGTGCTATAAGTAATGATATATTATAATACTAATAAAAATAGGAAGCGCATATTAATAATTTATCTATAAGTAATTAGTATAGAAGAACATACCTTTGCTATATATTCTTTTTATGATTTTTGAAAATCATAGATGCGAAATTCTTCAAGAGCTTTTAAACTACCTGAATCCTAGCATGAAGAATTCTCAAAAGAAAATGTTAGAATGATCTATCACTGTCCAATATTTAAAGTATAATGGTTTCTAAAAACATGACTTTTTGTTTTCAGAAATTTTCTTCTTTGTAGTTTTCAAACATACACGGATCGTATCAAGTTTTTAAAGTAAAATATACTCTAAGAAACTTGGTAACGAAGCTCTGGTACTAATTGTAGAAAACAAGAAGGGGGTTGAATAGTTTTACCGATTAAAACTTTGTTTTAAACGATTTAGATCGACTTATGTCAATCTATTTAATGTGTGTGTTGGATGATGATAGATCAGCATATAAACAAGTAATGCAAAGATAAAGAGTAAGAAACACAAAACCACGACACGAGTATTTATAGTGGTTCGGCTACAAGGATACCTTACTTGCCCTACTCCACTCCCCGAGTTCCCAACTCTAGAGTTCGTAAGCACTACACAACACAACCTCCATAATGTGGCGGAGAAGCCTTCACAACGTCGCCTACTCTTTATCTGGTACAAGGCTAGACACCGGGTTCTTCCACGAGGTAGAACCAAACCTATCACAACGTCACCTACACTTTATCCGGTACAAGGCTAGATACCGAGTTCCATTACAAAGGAGGAACTACTACCCAACACTACACAACTACACGACAACCCCAGAGGAGACACACTCCTTATTACGACATCATAAGGATATCAATATCCTTTAACCCAAAATATCTATCTTGTACATCGATGCACCATATCAAATGTACACCCTTGGCACCTTTCACTAATGCCTTTGACAAGACCCTTTAAACCCTTTCACTAATGCCTTCGACACGACCCTTCGGCACCTTTCACTAATGCCTTCGACACGACCTTGCAGCACCTTTCACTAATGCCTTCGACACGACCCTTCAGCACCTTTCACTAATGCCTTCAACACTACACTTTTATGGAGGGAGAAAAGAACTATCAACAAGATAACTTCAATAGTCTTAATGAAGACGAAGCTTGGCAACTCATGGACTTGAGCTTGCACGACTTCAAGAGGTGGTGATCTCATCTTTAAGAGGAACCTAGAGAATCACACAAACACAAAACTACATAGAAAGATTCTTTGGATCTGAGGTTAGAGATATTACAATACTAAGAGAGAGTATGTGTAAAAAGGGTGAGTTACAATGAAAAAGAGCTCACTATTTATAGACAAAATTGTCTACTGTTCCACGGTTCCTATGGATCCCTCCCCAGAGGGATCCGGCTAGTGCAATCCCAGGGATCTGGAAACTGGGTTAACTTAAGTACGGATTTTGGGTTGCAAACCGGGTTATGGGTTATGGGTTATGAACCATGGGTTATGGGTAATGAATTATGGATACCCAACAAGATGCAATATATCTAGAAATTGGGTCATGGATCATGGATAATACCCAACATGACTTCATGCATGATGTCATGATTTGGGTCATCGGTTATGGATCAAGCTCCATGGGTATGGGTCATGGACTTTGGGTTTTACCCAACAACATTCATTGTACCTAGTCAAAGGGTCAAGGACTTAGATTTTTACCCATTACATTACCCATTATAATATATACCAAGTATATATGTAAATTTCCATATTATGTAAACACTAGTTGTTATATTTCTATAAGATGTAAACAATATTACTTGTTTAGTGTTTTATATGAAAATGTAAGTATATTAGTAAACTATTGGCTCAAACCTTTTACGTATTTTATTTGTTTCGTTAAAATAATTTTACGTTTGTTATTGACAAAACATTAGAAGATCATAAAATATAAATAAACGTTTTTATGATTTATTTGTATTAACAACATATGATTTGTTAAAAATCATATATGATTTTTATAAAATCATATGTGATTTGTTAATGAGAAACTACAATTAGATTATCCCAAATCATATGTGATTTGTTAATGAGAAACTACAATTAGATTATCCCAAATCATATATATGTGATTTATAATGAGAAACTACAATTAGATTATCCCAAAAATATCCATCAGTACTACATAACCTACCATTAGTTTAACATAATCATATTTTACCAAAAAGACTACCCATCAGTACTACATAAACTACAATCAGTTTACCACATATACTACCATCACTTAAGTGCATCAACCTCATGATTCTTAACATCTTTTTCACGCTCAACAAGATCTTTTTCACGCTCAGCCCTATTCATGATTGAATTCAGAATAATCGAAATCCATATGAATCACCGCGAAAACTCCAAAGTCTACATGATTGGTCTTAGTCCTCCATTTCAACTTTGGAATGCATCCTCTAACTTTAGCAACAACAACATATTTTTGATGTTGATGTTCTTGCAGAAACCTGAAAAAAAAAATTCTACAAAAATGAAAAACAAAGTTAAAAAATATGTTGAATCACATGTGATTCTAGTTGAATCATATGTGATTCTACTTGAATCACATATAATTCTAGTTGAATCACATGTGATTGTAATACAAACCAAAAATTCAAAAACGATAGGAAAACAGTCAAACCTATTTGTCGGTAGGAGGTACACAAGAAGTACGAGCCTGGCTCACATTGACACCATTATCATTGTATCAGCTATACCCATAACCCTTGGCAAAAAGCATAATGAAGTTGACTTTAAACATAAAGTAAACTCACTTTGCGAGACCCAACTTTGAAGCAATATCACTAGCACGGATATCCTTCAACTTCTTTGGAGAAAATTGCTTAAACCACAGCTTCACAAAATCATCATCAAGAGGTCTACCAGAATCATATATGATTTTAGAAATAATCATATATGATTCTACTATATTCATATATGATTCTACTTGACAAGCGAGTAACAAAAAATTGACACCACCACGAGGAAAGAGTTTTGAAAGTTCACTGACTGTTGGATCAATAATATCCGAGTCACTACATGAACTTGTTGTTTACTCCAGCCCTATGTGAATCAAGTGGATTCAACTTCAACAACCTCAGGGCCGCAATCCTATTCCCCATTCTTCCAGCAACAAAAAACTCATTCACAAAAACAACAACAACAGAAAACTCATTCACACATTTCGTCGAACACATGGTGTACGTGTATATAATACACCACATTTCCTTCAAGCAAACACACACCACGTCTCCAAATAACAAACAAAATCAACACATAAACAATTAACATGAAAACTAAGCTAAAGTAAGCACTTTAATTGATCTATGAATAAAAAAATGATAAATATAAGAGAGTATGAGTCTGTACAGTTGATAGAAGCACATTTCATGTCATATATGCAGTAATATCCTCTATTGTTTATCATAATCCTTTACCGGAAACGAATCGAATCTAAGCAAAGCGTATGATGATGACGATGACGTCATCTTCGGTTTCCGATCATCATCGTCACATTGTGATCACGGTTTGGAGAGCTCTTTGTCAGAGCTGTAATCACACGCGCCGTTGTTTCCTTTGTCAGCGACGGTGGTTGCTGGTGGTGACATTAGAGGGTGCGTTTGTTTGAATGAGAGAGTAAAATGTATCTTTTCAGGTATACCCTGTCATAATTAAAATAAGATGTAAAAAAAAAAAATCAGATTAATCCTAGTTGTTGGATCAGATTGGAATGGAAGGCTAGGATGACATGTTGAGATCTATCGTATTTTTTGGATCTACACGGATCTTTAATATGCACAAATCATCTCCCATAAAATATATGTATAGTTTATCTATCATAAAGAAAATTAACAGTTAGTGGTCTACTTGAAAACTTATATATCCTGGTATTGATCAATATCTAACATCTGTCGTTCATAGTATACGATAGTCATCTAGTGTAACGGATGAGAGAAGAACGATGAATGTAAGTTCGTTAAAGTTCATTAAAATCTCAAATCCACATTTGGTGTTTAGCTAACTTTAGTGTTCAACAATTATTTAGCAAACTACGTATGTATATGTACTAAGGATGCGTTTGGTTTGAATCTATGTGAATAAATGAATGACTATGGGAATGATATATTTTGTTTGTTTCATGGTAATCGGTATGGTCATATCCTTATATTTGCTCATTAAAGGTGGCAAGGGACCTAGGAATGAGTCTATCATTCTGAAGGGACTACCACTACTATCAAATTCACCGATTGTGATTCCTATCATTAAACCAAACGGCCCCTAAAAGTTATAACTCAATAAGGTACTGTAAAAAGTAAGTTAAATAATATATTAACTTTATCTTAAGTATTTACTAGGGCTGTGTTCGGGAAGGGGCTTGTGGATACTTAATAAGTGCTTGAGATTTAAAATAAGTTAGTTTATAAAATAAGTTTCGTTTGTCACATAAGTTTATGAAAGCTTTAAAAGCTAGAAGTCGTCATAAGTTCAAGTCAACTTAAACGAGCTTTTAAAAATAAGTAGAAAAATAGGAATTTAGTTAGTCAAATTTATTAAATGTTTTTTTTTTAATATAATTAATTAACACAAAAAATTGAAATATATATGAATTATATTAATATATTCTAAAACAATTTTATTATAACAAGTTTCAATAACAACTAATGAGAACAATTTTATAAAAATATAAACTCTAGCCTCTAGCTTATAATATAAACTTTAACTCCAACTTCAACTCTAACTTTAGATAATTTTGGCATACATACCCCTTTTAACTTATGCATTTAATATACATGTGTAAAACTAGAAAGGATGTTGAATAGTTTTATCATTTTAATTCGTTTTAAAAAATTAGTTTTAAAAAATGTTGATTCGAGTTTTCTTGAAATCAATCATTTACAATATAAACACGATTATAACAATATTAAAGTAAATAACTAATAAATACTATCAGATATAAAAGTAAGAAATGGAAATATCAGACCAAAACACCGAGATTTATAGTGGTTCGGTACTCTTCTTTGCCCTACTCCACTCCCCGAGTACCCAACTCGAGAGTTCTAAGCACTATGTCAACAAACTCTCTCCAGGCGAAGAAAACCATACAACGTCACTTATCACAATTTTCGACATTAAGCTAAATGTCGAGTACTAATCTAGCTAGTACCAATCTCACTCACGATCTACTTGATTTTCTCACAAATCACACATCTTAAAAGATCTACAAGATCAACCCGATCTACACACGATCAACCCGATCTACTCACGATCAACCCAATTTACACGCTATCAACACAAGCTACACAAGATCTACCCAATCTCTACACGATCACAATGATCCACACAATCTAACAAGATATGATGACTAACAACTTGGTGTATAACAATATATAACAAATACATAACAAGTGTTACAAGTGCACTAAACTAAGACTATAACACTTTGTATCTTATCGATACGGTGTGTTCTTCTCTTGCACTTATAGAGGAATGAATGTGATCACTTGGTTGGATGATTAGATCACTCTTAAATCCAAATAAATTAACTAAAAGATTAAATAATCAAGATTAGAAAGGGTGGATTTAACTCAGAAAGTTTTGTATGAAAATTGGTGAGTTGGGAGTGAAATCTGATCTACTATTTATAGGCAAAGAAAAAATAGCCGTTACATTCGACGGCACCGTTAAATTTAACGGTATCGCCCTATTTAGTGGTACCGTCCCAGACAAAAATGTTCATCTTTCTGTTTTTAGTGGTTAATGTTTATTTGGGGATGTTTTGAGTTGTTTGGGTGGGGGGAGCTGTTGGGACTTTAAACTTATTTTTCCAAATAAAGAATTTCTTTTTAATTCAAAAATAAATTGTAAAATGTATTTTTGAAAAAATGTTTTGTCATATTAAAAATGTTAAGTCTTTGAACAAAAATATTCAATCATTTGATTATTTTTTCAAATTGTAAATTTGTTTGTTCTTACCTTAAATGATTTACGTCGAAATAGAATATTACGACTAAAAACTTGTTTATGTCAATTTTGATGTAAGACGGTTTTGCATTTTGTTATTATCAAAATGTATAGGTGTCGAAAAATAGAAATAACGTTTTTAAATATTATTTGTATTAACAAAATGCTAACAACCACTTGGTCTAGATCAAGTGGCCACTAGGGGGAGGAAGGGGGTGTTTCCCTTGGTGTTCTCGGGTTTGAGGCTTGACAATGAGGTTTTCCTCCTAGGCGAAGCGGAAAAAAGGAGTAGGGTTTATTCCCCAAATGGCGAAAGTTCGAGGAATGCATAGTGCACGTTTGGATGTCACTGCACGACTCAAATCACTAACTGCTAAATAGCCATTCTAAAAATAAATTCACTAAACGCTAATACGCACTGCCAATTTCGTTAATAAAATTAATTAATTGATGCATGCGAATGGCAATAGTAACTACCAAACGGGGTGTCGAGCTATGTGTACGTACTCGCACAACTGTTGGGACTTTTAAACTTATTTTTCCAAAGAAAGCATTTCTTTTTAATTCAAAAATAATTTGTAAAATATACTTTTGAAAAACGTTTTGTCACATTAAAAATGTTAAGTCTTTGAACAAAAATATTCAATCATTTGATCATTTTTCAAATTGTAAATTTGTGTTTTCTTACCTTAAATGATTTACGTCGAAATAGAATATTACGACTAAAAACTTGTTTATATCAATTTTGATGTAAGACGGTTTTGCATTTTGTGATTATCAAAACGTAGAGGTGTCAAAAAATATAAATAACGTTTTAAAACATTATTTGTATTAACAAAACACTAACAACCACTTGATCTAGATCAAGTGGCCACTAGGGGGGAGGGGAGGGGGTGTTACCCTTGGTGGTCTCAGGTTTGAGGCTTGCCAATGAGGTTTTCCTCCTATGCAAAGCGGGAAAAAGGAGTAGGGTTTGTTAATACAAATAAACCATTAAAACGTTCATTTATATTTTTCGATCTTCTAATGTTTTGTCGATAACAAACGTAAAATAATTTTAACGAAATAAATAAAATACGTAAAAGCTTTGAGCCAATAGTTTGCTAACACACTTTTACTAAACATATTAAAACCATCAAAACATGTTTAGTTAATAAGTTATATAAAACAAATCCATTTTTATAAAATACTTACAAGTAATATTGTTTACTTACATTTTATAGAAATGTATATGTACTTTGTATATGTTGTAAATGGGTAAATAATAGGTAAAAACCAAATTCCATAACCCATGACCCAAGACCCATGATCCATTGACTAGGTAAAATGAATCTTGTTGGGTAAGAACCAAAGTCCATAACTCATACCCATGGATCATGATCCATAAACCATGAACCATTGCATGACATCATGCTTGAAGTCATATTGGATATTATCCATGATCCATGACCCAAAGTCCATGACCCATGACCCATGACCCAAGATCCATAACCCATTGACTAGGTATATTGTATCTTGTTAGGTATCTATGATCCAAAGTCCATGACCCATGGTCCATAACCCATAACCCGGTTTGCAGCCCAAAATCCGGACTAAGTGACCCCAACGGATCCCTGGAATTACCTTGGCGGATCCTTGGGTGAGGGATCCGCCGGAACCGTGGAACAGTAGGCTTATTTTGCCTATAAATAGTGAGTCATTTCTCTCTTGCTCACAATCCCTTTTAGACATAATTTCTCTTTATGTTCTAACCTCTCTAACCACAGATCCAAAGGATCATTCTATGTAGTTTTATCTTTGTGTGATTCTCTAGGTTCCTCTTAAAGGAGAGATCACAACCTCTTGAAGAGGTGCAAGCTAAAGGTCATGAGTTGCTAAGCTTCGTCATCATCAAGACCACTGAAGTGCATCTTGTTGATAATTCTTCTCTCCATCCATAGTGTGTCGTGTTGAAGGCATTGGTGTGAAGTGCCGAATGTGTACATTCGATATGGTGCGTCGATGTACACGTTGTGTAGTTTGGGTTGAAGGCATTGGTGTGAAGTGCCGAAGGTGTACATTCGATATGGCACGTCGATGTACAAGTTGTATAATTTGGGTTAAAGGATATTGATATCCTTTCTAGTATTGTAAAAAGGAGTGTGTCCCCTTTGGGTAGTTGTGTTGGGTAGTAGTGTTGGGTAGTAGTTCATCCTTTATAATGGAACTCGGTATCTAGCCTTGTACTGGATAAAGTGTAGGCGACGTTGTGATAGGTTTGGTTCTACCTCGTGGAAGAACTCGGTGTCTAGCCTTGTACCGGATAAAGTGTAGGAGACGTTGTAAAGGCTTCTCCATCACATTAAGGAGCTTGTGTTGTGTAGTGCTTAGAAACTCTTTAGTTGGGTACTCGGGGAGTGGAGTAGGGCAAGGAAGGTGTCCTTGTAGCCGAACCACTATAAATACTCGTGTTGTGGTTTTGTGTTCCTTTACTCTTTATCTCTTGCATTACTTACTTATATGTTCATCTATCAATATCCAACACACAATATAAATGGATTGACATAAGTCGATCAAAATACTTTAAAACGAAATTTTAATTGGCAAAACTATTCAACCCCCCCTTCTTGTTTTCCATAGGGTTTATTCCCCAAACGGCGAAATTTTGAGGAAGACATAGTGACCACTTGGATGTCACTACATGACTCAAATCACTAACTGCTAACTAGCTGTTTTAAAAATAAATTCACTAAACGCTAACGCACACTGCCAATTCGTTAATAAAATTAATTGATTGATGCATGCGAAGGGCAATAGTAACTACCAAACGAGGTGTCGAGCTATGTGTACGTACTCGCTCAACTTTTGTTAAATTTGTACTTATGGGTATATTTGACAAAACTAATTGTTGTTGGAACTGGAGATGTAACTGCAAATGGAGATGGAGATAAAGCATGAGATTAAAACTGATATTATTTTTATAAGATATATGAAGTGATATTTGAATTTAAGAGATTATGAAAGATTAATTTTCTAAAATATCCGATAAGTTATGTCCGCTAAATAAAACTTATATTTTATGTAACTTATTTTTTTCACCCAATAAACATAATCTTCTCATAATTTTATGTGCCAAACACACCCAACATATCAAGATTATTTTTATTACTAATTGCATAAATGCATGATGTATATAGTTTTACCACTAAAACCTGGTATTAATTACATGATTTAATAATTAGACTAGCTATCCATAATCGTCATGAGTGTGTTTGGTATATTAAATAAATTAATTAATGACTAAAATACACCGTTGGTCCCTAAACTTGTCACTGCGCATCGTAATGGGACAAGCCTTGCATTTATCATCGTGGGGAGTCCAAAACTTGTGTCTTATACTCTAGACAAGTCCCTTGACCAATTTTTTGTTAGTCAACGTCTGTTAATTTCCCCATGTGCCTTGCACATGATGGTAAAATGGTCATTTCATTATTTTGGTTAATTACCCTTCATCTTCATCTTCATCTTCCTCATATTTAAACCCAGATTCCGGCGACCTTTAACTCAGAATCCGGCGACTAAGAATTATATCATGTGTATCATTCTTTTTTATATCAAACTTTCAAATAGATTAGACGTGTCAAATGGGTCAAGTATATGTTTCTTGTATACGTGTTTTGTTCATAGTTGCTTTATACCTCATCTCGTATGCTGTTTTATGGCTACTTACAAGTTCCATCGCATTGCATGAGCCCATGTTCTGTTGCATTTTTTATTGGGTAAAGGGGTACAAACCTTGCTACGGATTGGCTGTACTCTCTGGCTTTGTTGGGGGGGGGGGCTTTTTAAAACCGATCACTTGTTTATTGCGACTTAACTGGAAGTGAATATAGTCAAATTTTGTTAGTGTAAAAACAACATTGATTATAGACTTCTACTCACAAATCACAAGAGATGTCATTTTTTTTCCACAAGTGTCCCTTTATGTTATTTTTTTGTATTAATTTCTCTAATAGTCAGAATGTCAAAAACTCACATCTGATTCTTTGAACAGTAAAAGCAATTCCTGACGTTATCTCCTAACTGTTATTACATCTAATGATATGATTTTGATTATTAAATGGCATAATCACTTTCATAACACGTATCCAAACATCCCCTTATCTGCTATTGTGACGTTATACAGCTGAAAAGCTGACTGTGAGGATGCAACCAGAAGATTTGAGACAATAGTGCGGCTAATGAATGAAGAAATAGCGCGTTTTCAAGATCAGAAAACACATGACATGGGCCTTGCTTTTCACGAATTTGCCAAGGGTCAAGCACGTCTATCAAATGGTATTGCTGATGCTTGGAGAGGCCTTCTTCCAAAACTCGAAAGTCTCTCTGCCTCATAACTGAGCATTAAGCCCCAAACACATTTGATGTCTCGAGCTCTCTTGCCATAATTTGAGCATGGCATTAAAGAACCTACCCGCTCTGTGGTTTCTGTGTTTGTATCTTAATGCCTTAACACGTATGGAATCTTATGGTGGTGTACGTCGACCTAAACTAACAGAAGCACATTTTGTTTCTTTACTTTTTTTGGATACTTGATAGATTTTCTTGAGATATCATGAGGATGATTTAAATATGGTAGATTTATCTTGGTCGCCGGATTCTGGGTTTAATGTCGCCGGAATTTGGGTTTAAATTTGAGGAAAATCAAGATGAAGGGTAATTAACCCAAACAATGAAATGACCACTTTACCCTATGTGCAAGGCACGTAGGGAAATTAACAGACGTTCACTAACAGAAAATTGGTCAAGGGACTTGTCTAGAGTATAAGACACAAGTTTTGGACTCTCCACGATGATAAATGCAAGGTTTGTCCCATTACGATGCGCAGTGACAAGTTTATGGACCAACGGTATATTTTAGTCTTAATTAATTGTACGGCTATATTTGGCGAGGGCTTAAATGAGGCTTATTGGGGCTTGGGCTTTAAAAATAAGTCGGCTAATAAAATAAGTCTCGTTTGTCATAAAGCTTATGGAAGGGCTTATAAAATAAGTCGGCTAAAAACTTTAGCCCCATAAAATGGGCTAAAAAATTTAGCCCCAAATACTTTTGAAGAATAAATTACTTATTTACTCACAAAAATATATAACATATTCAAAAACTCATTCAATTATGTCTTTTTTAGTAATTTAACAATAATAAGCCTTAGCCCCAGCCCATTTGACAAACTAGTTTATAAAAATAAAAATTTTAATTTCAGCTTATAATATAAGTCTCAGCTCCAGTCTCATTTCACCAAACATACCCGAAATCACAAATATAAAAAGCCCTCTCTATAAACAACATTAGTTGTACGACCGGTGACGTTATCGTCGTTGTCTAAAACTATTATATTTAATCCTTTGTCGACATGGATTTGAAAGAAAAGACGGGGATGAAAAGTAGACGAGAGAAAAGGAATGTGTTTTGAATTTTTTTGTATTTTTTAGACAACTTGACTTTTGACAAAGCATATATATAAAATTATAAATTGATACAAGTATAGGAACTGTAATACGATCACTATGAAATACTGAAATGCAGTGTTTCACTACCTATACCGCTATACCGGCCTGTTGAGCACTCTATATTTCCGTTTATATATTTGACCTTCTTCATGTAAAGGAGTATCTAAATTCTAAAAGATTGTATTTGTTCGGTATCATATTCGTTTATCGTATGCAACTTTTAGAGCTCGCTAGATAAGTAGAAACCATAAAACAATTGGTGCTATCTCTTCGTGGAACGAACGGTGCCTAGTTCCATGTTTGGCATGTAGATTGTAATTCTTTAGTCTATTATGTCGTACTAGATGTTGTCAATTCATCTTCATGGCTATGATTCACCCTGTTGTTTGTTGTTCTCACTACATCTTGCAGTATTAACATATGGTTGGGGAAGTATTAGGGAACGTGACATGGTCCTTTGTTTGTTCCCATTATAGATGTTTCTAACTTCTTGTGCATGTACTCTGTTTCAATTTTTCATTTAATATATTTTGCCTTCAAAAAGAAAAAAAGAGCGAAAAAAAAATACTAGCTAGTCACATTTGTTTTAGGGTAAAAACTATAAAATATTTAGAGACATATACGTGTTGAAATTATCCGTTTAGAACCAATTACTTTTTTATTATCTTACTTCATCAACGAGTTTTTAAAATCTATTCTGACTTTATCCATATGACCGGTTTATATTAAAATAATAATTGAAATGACTATATTACCCTTGACAAATGGGTGAAGTCAGAACAAATTTTAAAAGTTCGTTGGTCGGAATAAATTTTAAAGAAGACAAGGGTAATAAAGTCCTTTCAATTATTATTCTAATATAAATCGGTCATATAAGTTAAGTCAGAACAAATTTTGAAAGTTTATTTGTGAAGTAAGGTAATAAAAAAGTAAGTGATTCTAAACGGACAATTTTAAAAAATACATGGCTATTTTATGGCTTTTACCTTTTGTTTTACCTATACGAAATTTTTTCCTTTTTCGATCTCACATTTGCCTCGTTTCATTGTTCAGTTTAAATGTCAATTCCTTGCGAGTCTGTTTTTTTGGACATCTAATACCTATCATATATATTCATATACAAGACAAAGCAAGGTTAGTTCTCATGATAGGCACATCATTAGGTCATGTTTGCTAACTTTACACATTGTCCTTTTATATTGTCGACGGATCTGAGGGGGTGGCAATGGAGGTCGGTATGCATTCGGTTTGGACCATACCGATTGGCAACACCGCCGCCTCCTAATCGGTGTGGTGTGGTTTGGGTGGAATTCGGTATAACACACCAAATTGGTGTGGACGTTGGGTGAGAAAAAAAGAGCCTTTAAACGGCTATATTACCACTAAAAATAGATGAGGTATGGGTTAGGCATGGTTGCCTCTAAAAATCTATAGTTAGGTATGAGATATGTATGAGATGAGATGGAAGGATATTATTTGTGGGTGATTAGGTATGAGAAATTTTGTTAGGCATGACTGCCACTCCCCTGAGAGAAACAATGATGACATGTCACACTTTCTAAATCGTTGGATTATGTAAAAATTCATCTCCACCTTGTAAATTAGTTTCATGCTTATCAAGAACATTTTAAGAGAAGATCTTGCTTATGAAAAACAGACTGGACAAAATATTCAACTAATTTGTATATTAGGGTATTCAAAGACCCATATGTAAATTAGCGGATTACCACTCCTTCCGTCTTATAATAATTTACATGTATGAGTATCTACCACTCATTCCGTCTTAAAATAATTGTCTATAGACAAAAAAACACACAGTTTAAAAAAACATTATCATTACAATTTTTTTTTTCTTACTTTTTGAACAAAATACAGTTTTACCATTAACCAATTAATTTAAAACCTCTTTAAAACTTGTAATAATAACCTCAAGTGAGGTTAATATAGTAAACTTGATCTATATTTCATATCTATTTTTGAAAGTGAATAATTAATTTGAGACAACTTTAAAAAAATGTAGACAATAAATATGAGACGGAGGTAGTATTATTTTAAAAATATTTTACATGCAAGATTATACATATTAACTCGAGCAAGTTGTTTATGTAGGGAATGACGCATGAATCAGATATGTACACCTAACCTGGCTTGTATTTTAATTTGTTATATAGAATTATGGAACATTGTAAAATTTATGTGAAGGAGAAGACATGGTCATGAAAATAAAGCTTTACATGCTGCTACACCAAGAAAGACAATTTACAATACATCAAGTAAAAGTTTCTAACACTTACATTTTAATAAAGGCATAGTATTATGTTGGGATATGAAAGTGCTGAAGATTGACAAAGTACTGCAGAAAGATAAAGTACCGTAAACTACTAAGTACTGGAAAAGTTAAAGAGTCAAAGTACTGCTAAAGATAAAGTTAAAGTACTGCTAAAGAAGTCAAAGTACTGCAAGAAAAAAGAACTGTTTTATTCGTTTATAGAAAGTCTTGTAATTCTAGAATATTCTTTATTAGATTACTTGTCGTACAAGGATACAAATTGTAAACCGACTAGGGATATCCTTGAGCCTATAAAAGGACCCCTAGATTGGTATTAGAGGTACGAATTTACGAATTCATAATTTTAGAGTATACGTATCATTAGAGTTTTAGAGAGAAGTTCGATTTTATTAGAGTTGTTAAAAGGTCTGCATAATAAGCAGAGTTAGTGTTATTAATAAAATCGTTTAGAGTTAAAGTTATTCTTCTTAGCTTTGTTAAGTAAATTCCGCATACTTAATAGAGTTTGCTCAGTGTTTCTCTGTTAATAACTTAGGATTTATCTGAGGTTATTAAACCTTAACAAGCTATTTAAGTTAGTTTGGTTGGAGTACATCGATCCAACAAGTGGTATCAGAGCTTGTGTGGAAACTCTGACTAGGAAGAAACCCTAAAACCCTACTACAACAAAACCTAAAGATGTCGACTGAAGCTGTTCCACCACCATCAATCACCTCACTCAGAATTCCAATCATCAAGAAGGGAGAATATGACCTATGGTGCATGAAGATGAGGCAGTACATTGCTATTACAGACCATGCACTATGGAATATAATTGTCAATGGTAATGAAGTAGTTCCAGAAACTATTGATGTTCCTGGACAACCCAAAGCACCCAAACCAGTCTTACCAGCAGCTACCATAAGGAATCAAGAGAAGGCTCTTAACATACTCTTATCTGCTATACCTGATGGACATCTACTGAAGTTTCATGTTGCTAAAGATGCAAAGCAACTCTGGGCTGCTCTCAAGACCAGATTTGGAGGGAATGAAGCTTCTAAGAAGATGCACATAAATCTGCTGAAGCAACAGTTTGAAACTTTCACTGTTGGTGAAAGAGAGAGTCTTGATGCTGCATATGATAGATTTCAAAATCTCCTCAAAATGTTGGAATTATACAAGGCGTAAAGTATCTGTTGAAGATGCTAATCTGAAGTTCTTAAGGAGTTTGACATCCACATGGCATGTGATTGCTACTATGATCAGAGGACAACCAGGTTTGGATGTCATGGACTTTGATGATCTCTACAATCATCTGAAGGTGTATGAGCATGAGATGAATGGCCAAACCAGTTCCAAATCACACAGTATTGCTTTTCTGTCATCTGAAAAGAAGGGCAGTACTTCCACCAAAAGTACTGCTTCTCCTCAAAGTACTGCTGTTTAGTCCCCCCCCCCCACCTATGCGCAGCAAGCCCCACCAACTACTGCCATGCACTCAGATGAAGTTGTATGCTCTTTCTTCGCACAGCAAGCTTCTTTACCTGTCACTTATGAAGAATATCTCTCACAGATTGAAGAGGATGCTTTAGAAGAAATTTATATCAGGTGGCAAGTTGCAATGATCACTGCAAGGATCAAGAAGTACATGAAGAAAACAGGAAAAAGCATTGACTTCAAACCAAAACAGGGTATCACTTTTGACAAATCCAAGATTGAATGCTTCAATTGTCAAAAGACTGGACACTTTGCTAGGGAGTGCAGGTTTGCTAAGTATCAAGCAAACAGGTTGTCTGAAAAACCAAAGTTGGAGCTCAAATAAATTCCAATTACTGAAACAAAGGCTTTGGTTGCTCAAGAAAAGTTATCAGAAGTTTACTGGAGTGAAGAGTTTGATGATGAACCAGTGACTTACTGTATGGTAGCAGTGGAAGAAGCAGCTGAAGATTCAGTGGAAGAATTGGACTGGAGCACTGCTTTTGATGAGGAACCTGAACATGCTGCTTTGGAATCTGGAGATGGTTTTGGAGGATTTGATTGGAGCATAGAGAGTGAAGATGATCATGTTCTACTTGCAATGGTGGCTACTTCACCAAGTTCACCTCCTATCTCTGAGGTATGCTCAAATTGTCATGATTTTTATCAAAAATTACTTGGCAGTTATGTGATTGAAAGAGATAATTGTGTTAGGGCTAGGTCTGAGTTAGCTGGTTATCAAATAACCTTATAATCTATGGAAGCCAAAATCTTAACACATGAAAATAATGAAGTAGCTTGGGCTGAAAAGTATGCACAACAGGACTATCAGTTAAAACTAAGTGAATGGAAATTAAACTATAAAATTTCTGAAATAGAGAAACTGACTAAGGAAAGAGATGAATTGTTAGCTAAGTTTGCTGCTTGGGGTGAATCTGGTCTGTCACATGTTACTTATGTTCAAAAACAGAGAAGAGCTTACATTAAAACTGGCTTAGGTTTTGGAATGGACTTTGATAACTTAGAAGAGAATCAATCTGATGATGACCTAGAGGATATAACCACTAGTGATGATGAACTCATTAATTATGTAGACACATCTAGTAATGAGGATTCAATTAGTGAACCACCTCCTGAGTATAATAAAGATAATGGTTATCATGCAGGTTCCCCATCCCACTGGAAGTCATCAACCCCCTAGGCCTGATGTTTCTCGTTTTGGAGTAGACAGTCTAGAGTTTAGGAAAAAACTAGTTGGTCAATCTAGGTCTGAAACCCCCAAAGAAACTGTTGAAAATAATGTTCAAAGTCAAGCAGTACCTTCAACTCAAAGTACTTCTCCACAAGCAGTACCTTCAGGAAAATATTTTCAAAACAGTACTGCTAAACCTTTTTGGGATAACTTTGGTCAAAACAAGTTTAATCATTCACCTAGAAGGAATAATAATTTTGGTCATAGACATAGAAGAAGTCACTTTGGAATTATGGGTCAAAAATTGTGTTTTCTGTGTTTTAGTCCTAATCATTTAATCAAGGATTGTGAACATTACTCAGAATATCTTAGAAAATTCCCAAAGAATAGGTCTGCCAACCACAAACCTAGAGAGACCAAACCAGTCTAGAATAATTCAAATAGGGTCAATCACAACAATTTCTCACCAGATCATAGGTACCCACACCAGAGAAGACCTTTTTCTAGATCACCAGTACCTTCACAAACAAGACTTTCTCAAAGAACTGCTCCCTCAAGGAAACGTCTCCCAAGGTACTGCTAACACTTCTTGGAACCGGTATCCTAGGAGATCTCATTACTATCAACCTAGAAGGTATTATAATTCACATAGGATCTAGATCACAGGAACCAAGTGTTAAAACAGAATGGGTTAGAGAGAAAGTACGGCTGAGGGACACACAGTACTTTCAACAAAAAGTGAATCGATGTTTTGTGATACAAGAAAAAGAGAATGAACTTGTAAAAGAGAATTGTGTTGAAAATCCAGAAAGTTTTGAAAATCCACATGCTAAAAATCAAAAGATAATCCTGGATCATGTTTTGAAAAACAGTGGAAATTACATACTCAAAGAATTTGAGTTTGTAACTCCACAAGGGGAACACAAGTCAGTAATGGCTTGGGTTCCTAAAAGTCGCTAACTCTTTTATCTTTGTGCAGGGAAACCCAGAAGAGGAGCTTAAAGATCATTTAATTGTAGATAGTGGTTGCTCTGGAAGTATGACAGGAGACAAAGAGATCCTGTCTGATTTTAGATCTATTAGTGGAGGAAGAGTTGCATTTGGGAATGATCCTAATGGAGGAAGGATTACTGGAAAAGGAACTATCAAAGCAGGGCATATAGATTTTGAGAATGTTATATATGTGAAGGAGCTCAAGTTCAACTTATTATCAGTCTCTCAAATCTGTGATAAAAAGCATCCTGTGTTATTCACTGACACAGAATGTCTCATCCTCTCTCATGATTTCAAGCCTGTTGATGACAATTTGGTAGTTCTTAGAGCACCAAAAACAAATGATGTGTATAGTTTAGACATGAAGAGTCTTCATTCTTATGGAAGAGCCACATGTTTGGTGGCCAAAGCAACATCTGAAGAAGCACATCAGTGGCATAGAAGATTGGGCCATGTAAATTTCAAGAATATCAACAAACTGGTCAAAGAGAATTTAGTTAGAGGTTTACCTTCAAAGACTTACAAGAATGATCACTCATGTTTGGCATGCAAGAAGGGTAAACAACACAAAGCTTCATGCAAGAAGCTTGAAGATAGGACTATTAGAGAACCTTTGGAGTTGTTACATATGGATTTGTTTGGACTCTGTTTCGTGGCAAGTTTAAACAAGAAAAAGTACTGCTTAGTTGTAACAGATGATTGCAGTAGATTCAGTTGGGTATTTTTCTTGGGATTTAAAGATGATACTTTTGATGCTATTCCGACACTTATAATAGCACTTGAAAACCAATTGAGACTCAAGGTTAGAGGTATTAGATGTGACAATGGAACTGAATTCAAGAACAAGCTTATGGATGAATTTTGTGCAAACAAAGGAATCAAGAGGGAGTTCAGTATTGCAAGAACACCACAGCAGAATGGTGTTGCAGAAAGGAAGAATAGGACTTTGATTGAAGCAGCCAGAACAATGCTAGCAGATTCACAACTACCTATTCAATTCTGGGCTGAAGCTGTAAGTACTGCTTGCTATGTACTTAACAGAGTTTCAGTCACCAAACCACAGATGAAGACACCCTATGAGTTGCTGATGGGTAACAAACCCAACATTCGATTTATGAAGCCTTTTGGATGCCCTCTAACTATTTTAAACACAATTGATAATCTGGGAAAGTTTGATGGCAAGTCAGAAGAAGGATATTTATTGGGTTATTGTACCAACAATAAGGGCTTTAGAGTGTACAACAGAGTCACTAAGAAGGTTCAAGATTATCTTCATGTTGAGTTTTTAGAAGATCAAGATAATGAGAAAGGTAAAGGTCCTGATTGGATGTTTGATCTTGAAGTTTTAACTCCTTCTATGAACTATGTACCTGTTAGAGAAGAAAATCAACCTGTTCATGATGGAAAAGACTTACAGTATGTTGTTCATGGAGTTCATCTTAGACCTGATGCTATACCTGATGAAGATCCTGTTAGTCCAAAGCAAAGTACTGATGCTACAAAGCAAAGTACTGATGCACCAAAACAAAGTACTGATGAACCAAAATCCTCATTGTCTGCTGAGGATCAATCTATTCAAGAAGAACTTAATCAGATGCTTCTTCAAGATGTTTTAGCACATTCTTATACTGATGACCAAAGAAGAGCTTATGAAGAGGCAAAGAAGAAGAACAAGACTGCAGAGTACTCTTACAGTACTTTGGACAGTACTTTTGAACAAAGTATTGTTGAACCAGTTACCAGTACTTTGGATGATTTGGATGATCCTACCATGCCTGGATTAGAAGAAACTGATGATGAGTTTGAAGATGAAGGTATTTTCTCAGATTCCAATGAAGATGCTGATTTTACTAATTTAGAAGATACTTATGGAGTTCCACAGTCTCCAAACTTAAGAATTCATAAGAATCATCCTACTGATCAAATCATTGGTCCTTCTACTTCTGGAGTGATGACTAGACACAGAGCTAAGACTTTTTCTACACCTCACAATGCTTTACTTAGCTTTGTGTATAAACAAAACAGACTGAATCATAAGGACCATCAAACATGTCTATTTACTTGTTTTATCTCTCAAGAGGAACCCAAGAATATTGCTCAAGCATTAACTAAAGAGAGTTGGGTTGAAGCTATGCAGGAAGAACTTCTTCAATTTAAACTTCAAGAAGTTTGGGTATTATGTGATCTTCCAGATGGGAAGAGAGTTATTGGAACCAGATGGGTTTTCAGAGTCACGAGAGATGAAAGAGGTAATGTCATCAAGAACAAAGCAAGGCTAGTTGCACAAGGCTACAGATAAGAAGAAGGATTTGATTATGATGAAGTGTTTGCTCCTGTAGCAAGGATAGAAGCAATTAGAATCTTTCTTGCTTTTGCTTCTTATATGGGATTTCAGGTTTATCAAATGGATGTCAAGAGTGCCTTTTTATATGGCAAGATTACAGAGGAAGTTTATGTCAAGCAGCCTCCTGGTTTTGAAGATCCTAAACATCCTAACAAAGTTTACAAAGTTGTCGAATCTCTTTATGGCTTACATCAAGCACCAAGAGCCTGGTATGAAAGGCTCTCTACATTTTTATTGCAACATGGTTATAAGAGAGGAGCCATTGACAAGACTTTGTTTATCAAGAGAGATAAAAAGGATATCATGTTAGTTCAAATATATGTTGATGATATCATATTTGGAGCTACTAAACAATCTATGGTCAAGGAATTTGAGAAGCTGATGCAGAACTAATTTCAAATAAGTTCAATGGGTGAGTTAACTTTCTTTTTGGGACTTCAAGTTAAGCAGTAAAAGGAAGGAATTTTCATAAGTCAAGACAAGTATGTTACTGATATACTTAAGAAGTTCAATTTTGATGAAATGAAGCCTGTTACTACACCTATTAAATCAATTAACTCATTGGGCAAGGATGAAGATGGACAACCAGTTGAAGTCAAGTTATACAGATCAATGATTGGCTGTCTTATGTATCTTACTGCATCAAGGCCTGATATCATGTTTGCAGTTTGTTTATGAGCAAGATATCAAGTCTCACCAAAGATTTCTCACATGAATGCAGTGAAGAGAATTTTCTGATATTTGAAACAACAACCTAAGTTAGGATTGTGGTATCCAAGGGATTCACCTTTTCACTTGGAAGCTTTTTCAGATAGTGATTATGCAGGTGACAACTATGATAGAAGATCAACCACGGTGGATGCCAATATCTTGGAAGAAGATTAGTTTCATGGCAAAGGTAAAAAGCAAACAATTGCAGCAACATCATCTACTTGAAGCTTAATATGTAGTCAGCTGCAAGCTGTTTGTGGACAAGTTTTGTGGATGCATAATCAACTCTTGGACTATGGGTTCAATTTCAAGAATACTCCTATCAATATTGATAATGAGAGTACCATTTGTATTGTGAAGAATCCATTTTATCATTCCAAGACCAAGCACATACAGATTAGGCATCACTTTATCAGAGATTGCTATGAGTACAGGCTCATTAATGTGGTTAAGGTTCACACGGATGATAATGTAGCTGACTTACTCACCAAAGGCTTTGATGTTTCAAGATTCAATCACTTGGTGGTGAGCATTGGCATGATTAACTACTGAGCTACATTTAAGGGGAGGACTATTTAGTGTTAGTATAGTCCTATGCATTCCTTGAGGGGAGGATATTTATGTTATACAGAGGAATTTGGAAAAGTACTATTTTTTTTTATGAAAGTACTGCTTGGAAAGTACTGCAAAGGAAAGTACTGCAAAGGAAAGTACTGCATACGTGGAAGTACTATTTGTCTTATTGAAAGTACTGTTCCAACGATAATATTGAGGGGTAATTATTACTAACGGTAACTTTGTTATTAAGGGCTGTGATGTTTTAAAATCTCACCTATAAATAACTACTCTCCGATTTTCCCTCTCATATTGATACTTTAGAATCTTTTCCATATTTCTCTCACTTTCACCTATATTATTCTTCATATCTCTTACTGTGATAACATAATCATCAATGGCTTAATCGTACTACAGTTTCAAAGCACAATATGGTGGCTAATTTAGACAAGACTGAAGCAAATGCAATCTTTCATGACATCATCGATTTTCTTACTGGGTCGCCAATCAGTTATGCACTATTAGTAGAACCAGATGTTATAGAGCCCTGGATTCAACAATTTTGGGAAACAGCTAGGGTTCATATGGAGAATGATGAAGAGTATATTCATGCTAGAGTTGCTGGAAAAAATATCAAGGTTACTGAAGCCTCTATTCGAGAAGATTTATTGTTTAATGATGAAGATGGGGCTGTTCGTTTAATAATAATAATAATAATAATAATAATGATGATGATGATGATGATGATGATGATGATGATGATGATGATAATAATAATAATAATAATAATAATAGCAATGACAATGATAATAATAATAATAATAATAATAATAATAATAATAATAATAATAATAATAATAATAATAATAATAATAATAATAGCAATGACAATGATAAAGATAATATGAATTTCATGGGATTGTAAACAACCCTCTCATATTGCCATGGAATGTTGAATTCCGTATATACGGGATTTTGAAGGAATCTCATTCCATTCTGTTTACCAACCAAACACAGTAAGGAACGGAATTCAGATTCCAAATTCTTTAAAATTTTCAACCAAACATGTTATGAAATGGAATTGGATTCCAATTCCACCAGAATCCTTAGGAGTCCGCCGAACCAAACGGGCCCTTATTGTCATTGGTGAGATTTAGCCTTTCTGTTTCCCCTATTTTACCTATATCTACCAAATATTGAGTGTGCCGATAGTATTGTCGACTTTAGAACTTGGCTTTTACATCACTTCGAGACCATAGACGAGTAGTGTATCAAGTTAGCTTGGTGCATTTGGAAAAGGCAATTTGAAAAAGGCAAATATTTTAGGATTAAACCCAAATAGCCCATATGTGTTTGCTTGTGTTTGTTTATCGATTAGTCGCATTGACTTTTTCGACCTCCGTGTTAACCTTTTTGTTGCACTCTCCTTTAGTGCAAGATTCCCCTAGTTACACATATTTGAGCCTATCCTTTCATTTTCTAAACCATATTTTCGTTGCATCTTTACACCTTAGCCTACCGTGTAATCTTATCTTTTGATCTTGAAGTCATTGTTCGCCCTAGTTCGAGGTTTGAGTAAAAGTTTCGGAAAACGTGCCAAATCAAAGACATCCTGTTGAAGATCATTAAAGATCCCCCAATATTCTCCTTATGCTCAACTCAAGTGGGGTGAAAAAAAAAAGTTGCTTATTAGCTCTTGTTGATAAAAGTGAAAAATATTGTAAGCACTATGTGATTAAAAGAAATTAGCATCGAGAACAACGCCTCGATCACATTCGAAGATTGGAAGATAGTCTAAACACCATCGGTTCGAGAAGGAAAAAAATTCAAATGGTGTATTCCCGTGACGTATTATGATCCTATTTCCGTACCATAAAGATGAACCTTGAATGAACGGTGGGGCGATGTCGACTTGGTTTTAAGCTAAGACTATTTGTTTTCTTTTTCTTTTCACCCATTAAAATATTCCATGCCTTACCTTACCCTTTTTGTCGTGAAGCGTGTCTAGGTGATGCAGCGAGCAATCCTTGATGTCTTGGCCATGGATTTGGTCATGTATCATTGATTTTATCCACTTTGCCGTGACACGTTAGTAATGACACTACCCCATAGTCTTTGAATCACTTTCAACCCAACATTGCTTTCTAAAACTGTCTTAACCTTAGCTCTAGTGGTGGAGATGTGTGTAATTTCCAAGCTTATGATAGAATACTTGCTATGCCCGTGCAATTAAGTGATCACCCCAAAATTAACACTTAGATTAGGATGAGAGTATGAGTGTTTTCGTTCCCATTTCGTGAGGTGTTCGGCTCGTATAAATATTCTAGTTTGAAAATCTTAATTGCACATTCCTTGGTTTACTCCGGGGATGTATTTTTTGCAATATAAAATAGTCTACTTGAAGGCAAGTAGAGTTCAAGTGGGGGGATATTTGATAACATCAAATTGTCCTGATATTCTAAGCGTTAATTTCCCCCTTTATCATCACATTATGAGTAAAATGCTAGCGAAAACATCCTTATTCCTTATTATTTCATTTCAGGATCTATTTTGTGCAAGGAAGCGGTAAATGGACATTTCCAAGCCCAGATGATGAATTTTCTCTCAACTACGGCGTAACCAAGTAATGGAGTTACCTGTAATAATGATCATGAAGAATACGGCATAACAATGGAGTATAATTACGCCGTAACAATACTACTGAACATGAAGCAGCCAACTTGACAATGGATACGGCGTAACCCTCACTCAGTTACGCCGTAATAACGGATAAACATCAATTTTACAAAGGATACGGCGTAACCCTCAGCTCAGGTTACGCCGTAACAGAAGATACGCATTTGATTTACAAAGACTACGTCGTAATTCTCAGCTAAGGTTACGCCGTAACCATGGATAAGTACAAGATTTAGAAGAGTTACGGCGTAACTAATTAATAAATGTTACGCCGTAACTGGTATCCTAGACTATAAATAGACGAAGTTTTCATCAGTTATTGGCATCTCTCCTCTCCCAAACCTTCTAGAGTTTGGGGAGATCAAACACAGAAGAAGAATCATGGTTTATGCGTATTGAATAACGAAGTTCTCGTCTACGATTTCCATTGTATTCGAGTTTGAATTCCTTTTATATTTTTCTAGGATTTATACTATGAATTCATGTTATTAATTAAAGTTTGCATTTATATTATTGATCTTCTCTATATTTCTTTATAAACATTTACTAGTCTTATCATAGATCGCTAGTCTTGGTAATATTATAAGCTTGTTAGTATCTAGAGGGCTGGGAGGATTGACCAACTGACCTCAGTCTAATAGGTTGCGAAGTATGGAAGGAATTGGCCATAGTAAAACCACTCTTTGTGTGCGAACTGACCAAATGATCACCTATCAAGTGGAGGTATTTAAGAGGTTAGGGGAAATCTAAGTTCCTAACGGCCGGGTTTCCATAGACTAGATCTAGTAGGTTTGGCCCTTAATGACTGCTATTAGGTTGCCGAATGATCACGGGTGACATGTTCATCTTGGTGAGAAATCTAAGAACCATATGCCATGATGAATTGACCAAAGGAGTCTGGCGATAATAACCACTATATGGAACCTTCATATCGAGAATCAATTCGTATTTGCATTCTTTATTAAGCTTTGCTTTTTCTATCTCTTTATGCTAAATCCTTGTATCTGTGTGATTGGAATAATTATAGAATATCAATGGATTATCAAAATCATATCATTTCTAATCAT
This sequence comes from Chrysanthemum makinoi, assembly GCA_910596185.1. Taxonomy (NCBI): domain Eukaryota; kingdom Viridiplantae; phylum Streptophyta; class Magnoliopsida; order Asterales; family Asteraceae; genus Chrysanthemum; species Chrysanthemum makinoi. The sequence continues at coordinate 195,113,036 of OU343219.1, read as the reverse complement.
CTTAGTTCTTTCAAGGTCAAAGCTCTCTTGGGACGATACTCGGATTTACCTAAGGCTTTACTCCGTCTGATCGGGTTCTCTGCCCGTTAGTATGTGTTTATCCTAAGTTTGTCTAAGTTTTATAAATATTAAAAGCATGATAAAATAGCACATCACAATACACCTTTCCCATTGCTAAGTAAAAACAAGGTTAGTAACAAGTGTGACACAAGAACCATCAACAAAACCCATTTTATTTTTACCCTTAAGAATAATTTTGATAGCAGTAGACCACATTTTGTAATTATCAGAACCAGTGAATTTAAAATGCACAATAGTCACATTAGAATACAAATACAAAGGATTACCAGCATCCAAAGTACCAATCAAAATATCATTCATGATTGCAGACAAATAAGAAACAGATAACAAACCAGACAAATAACAATAAAACAGATAGCAACAATAAACCTCAAGATAACCACCAAACTTCCAAGACTGCCCAAAAACCTAACCTCCAGCTCTTTAGACTTAATAACAAGAACAAATAAACAAAAAACTGTAAAATAAAAGCAACATACACCCAAATCGACTGAAGTACCCAGTCTAACACCTGTCTGTGGGAAGAGCATGTTTTCGTACTTCTCAGAGAAGCAGGTCAAGAAGTTACCTACAGAGTTTGCAGTTTATCCTTACAGTGCTATAAAGAACCACACCGAAAAGATCAGAACTCAACCACCAACACTCTTGATTCACTTAGTCAAGAGTGTTAGTAATCAAGAAATAAGCCCAATAACACCAGAGGTCACCACCAGGATCAATATTGCTAAAACCACAAATTAAGGTTTGACGAAACCGCAAAGATATCAAGAACCACCAGAGATCAAAGACCTGGCTATGATACCATGTAAAAGCTCTTAAACTAATCACAAACCACAACACTAATAATTCACCCAACCAACCACTCCTTGGTGAAAATCTTTTATTACTTATAGTTCAAGAAGATGAATCCACAACTGTGTGCTCACCAAACAATATAAAAGAAAGAGATAGTCCCCTTAGTATGATGCTATCTATCACACTACAATGAATCAAATACAAAGAACCTCTCTACAAACACTCAGATTCAATACTAACAATACTAGACTAGCTGATCACAAGAGAATTAGAGAATCAGACTTGTTAACTTTGGAGAGAATGAGAGAAAAGTGAGTTATGAGTGATTCCCCCAACCTAGATCCGAATGAGTCTTTATATAGAGCCATGTTCCATTTGAATCCTTGTAGTTTAGAGAACCTACTAAACACAAACCAAAGATGCAAACTAGATAGAAAAATGTCAGCATTATTCCCTCAACTTAAACAAGACAAAAGCTTGCACACAACACCATATTTCAACATACTTCATGGAGCGTTTGAAAATGAGCATTCCAAAACAAAAGATAAAGCTATTTGTTGATTGTTAAACGAGCATTTACATCACAATGCACCATACTCATCTATCCTAAATACTCCTAAATGTTGCGCACAAAACACTCCTGTAATCTCGTATATTCTATCATTTTAATTTTTAGGGTTGATCTCTAATTTATCGTAGTATTAGTCCATTGCTAATGGATTCAGGGTTCATGATCTTACAACATTAGTTCATGCAGTTCCTTTTTATATTTTTGTTTGCTGTTTATACAAGTTGTCATCAATTAATTTAGACTACCTCAATGGTTACGACATTTCACCTTTCACCTCAGCGCTACATCAATTTTCCCTCTCTCCCCTCATTCCCTCACTTTTCACCCTTAATGGTCACCACTCTTTCACCTTTCATTAAAATACACAGTTTTATATAAATATGCCCGCTAAATACCCCTCACACACTTACAACTAAATAATTAATACTGATAAAAACATTTAAAAAGGGTCCACTTTTACACAATGCCTGAGTGGTAAGGAGGTCACCTTTCGTCTATGTTTTTGCTTAGTCTCACACAGCACACACACCCCCAATTAGGGCTGAGCAAACAAACTGAACGACCCGGACCGACCGACGGACCGGATCGACCACATTCGGCCCGGTCCTCGGTCTAGGTTTTTTGGACTAATTCGGTCTCGGTCCGGTCCGGTCGGCTCCGGCGTATAAACTGGCCATTTCGTCTTTTAGGACCGGACCGAACCGACCATATTCGGTCCGATCCCCGATCTAAGTTTTTAGATTATTTCAGTCTCGTTCGTGATTGATCCAGTCCAATCCAGTCTTATTTTAGACCGATGCTCACCCGTACCCCCAATGGGGCCTTATGCGTGCAATGGTGAAAAAAGGGCTCCCTCACGCTTCATTGTGATCAGTCTTAGAGAGTTAATATGCAAATTCTCACTTTTTATAAACACACGAGTTTATGCATCGAATAGTCGTTCATTGTTTATAATACACTTTAATTGTTTATACATTAGTATGTGCAATTTAAAAACCCATGTATGCACCTTTGTTCCGTTATTCTATTTGTATATGGTTCATCCATTCATAAGTAACTCAAGTAAATATTCAATCATTTATTTATTTTTCTTATTTTTATTTTGAACTTATTCAATCATTTATGAAGTACAAAGAAAATCTTACAAAAAGTTTTGAAAAACCAAAAACACGCCTTTTTTTGGACTGAATTTTATTAAAATGAGATAAAATAGGGTGTGTTTGTTTCATTAAGATGTTTTGGGTCTGAATCTGACTACCGCATCTTACTGGTAAGAGGTGGCTAGAAAGTCTAAATCTGAACGAAATAATGTTGTTTGTTTTTGTATAAGTGTTCGAATGATTTTAAGTGCTCGTTTTTGCAATTTGTTTATTAAACCAACGCAATGCGATAACAAATAACTTATGTAAATATGAAACAAGATTTTTTATCATAAATATAACATAGTTAATAAACAATCAAATATATTATACAAAGTTTACAAAATGAGTAAGAGGCAGTAAGACAAGTTCCTTACCTCTTACTGAGTAAGATGTTATATGTCTAACCTTACTAAAAAAAAAAACCGTCTGTCCACCTCTTACTGGTAAGAGTAAGAGGGTTAGTAAGATTTTTTTTTTTTTAAAAACAAACACACCCTAAGATATAAAATGATTGTTATATATCTATATCAACAAAATTAAATAACATAGTTTGATGATACATGTATACGAACCAAAGTAGATTCATTGAGCATCTCTAATGGTTGATGTATCTTCAACGTATTCCGTATTTAAATACTTAACCCATCTTTAACCTATCATCTCTAATTCAATAAGTCATATTCAACCTTTTGAAATTTTTACCTTACACAAACAAAAACTTCAACTACTTATTATACATCAACCTATTCTTTCTTTAATCTATTTTCAACCATTTGCTCCAATGCTATTAATCTTTTACATAATATTTCGACTCTTTTTCAATCTAACATTGGATATGCTCTTCATTTGTGAGATATGCTTTGGATTCATGATGACACTTGACGGTATTTCCTTTCACTTGTCACACGCGTAAATTGACTTCGCAACAATAATCCGGAAGCCAAACAGTATCCGAAGATTACGTGACAGAAATGGTCCATGAATTTTGTGAAATTTTTATCTAGGAAATGCATGATAAAAACAAAAGCAAGGACATTTTGATAGACAATAGTGGAAGCTATAATCAATGGGGAGAAAAAGATATGTTCCACCACCAACATTTTAACAAAAATATAAAGGCAAACTGTCGCATGAGATGACGTATGTTTGGAGTTGTTTGAAATAACTTTTAATTATGTAATACAACTTCTAATACACAATCGATAAAAACATATACTAAAAATCTTTTTGTTGGCGTCCTTACATGCATTATTCATGGCTAATTTTACTTAGAGTAAAATACACCGTTCGTCCCTGAACTTGGCTCGCCGGATCGCGATGAGACGAAACTGGCCATATTCATCGTTGGGGGTCCCTATTTCAAGGTTTTCACTCGCTACAAGTCCTTTGACCATTTTGCCGTTAGTCAAGGACATCTCAAGGCGTTACATTTGTCTTTAGTCCAAGGGCAATTTTGACATTTCCATATTTCAAGCGTGCTCGATACACTTTTCTGTGGCTGCGACAGTAAATAGGGCCTAATAAAAGCAACTCATATTCACCACTCATCCCTAAAGTCTCCTCTACCAAAACTAAATCTTATCCTGAATTTTTCCGATCTACTTGTAATAATGGTTCGTTGTGCTTGTGGTAGGCTAGCTGTAGTTAAAACTTGCTGGAATAATGTCAACGCCGGCAGGCGATACTATGCATGTCCTGTTCAGGTTGGCTAGTATTCTACATAATAATGCTTGTATTTTTTTAATTTAACATGTTTAGTTAATAGTTTCATCTTGGAGTCAGCTTTTAAGTGTGTTCAAACGTTTGTTTTCTGATTTTTTAGGGATCCAGGTGTCCCATAAATGGGTGGTTGGATCCACCACAGACCACCAGAGCAAGGGAGGTGTTCCTCTACTTGCAAAGGCATATCCACCGTAACGAGGAGGCGTTGCAAGAATGCTAACAAGCCCTCATCAGCGAGACCATGGATACTATAGAAGCAGTCGCCAGGGCAAATGAGCTAGAGGCTACTCAAGCTGATACCCTAGCTGAACTCCTACTTGAGAAGGAGAAACTCTGCCGACTGAGGAACTTCTGTGTTTTCTCCTGGATACTCATCATTGCCGTCTGTATTTGGTTTATCTAGTGGGTTAGCAATGTAGGTGATTTTTTGCCTTTTCAGTCGGTGGTATGTATGGTCTGTGTAAGTAGACGTGTGGCGATGTGTAAGTAGAAGTGTGCCGATGGTTGACTTTTGAAAAGTCAAGTTTTTATGTAGTTTGGTCCTTCTACAGTATTCATAGTTTTACTTTTATACTTTAGTCCTTTTGAGTGTTATGCCTTTAATACTTTCTCCTACCCCTTATAAATGATAAAACCCACCTCAGTTGCCACACAAATATTATGTAAGTCAAACCACACCTTAGTAAAATGATCAAACTCATAACAAAGCTACAAGTATCAAAGATGGATGAATGATGAGAGATGGATGAACAGACACCACTTTCGAGTATCAACATAAACTTGATATGGTGTTGTTCATCCATCTTTCATCCTTCATTCCTGTTTGTCATGATAGAATAACCGTATCCAACTCGAAACCCAGATCCAAGTATCAAAGATGGATGAATGATCAGTGATGGATGAACAGACACCATTTCTGAGTATCAACATAAACTTGATATGGTGTTGTTCATCCATCTTTGATCCTTCATTAGTGTTTGTGATAATACAATAACAGTAACCAACTCAAAACACAGATGTATGAAGACTCTAAAAACAATACAATAAAAACACAATTAAACCCATACACTAAAATGACATGATTTCATACATAACGCAAATGGATATATTTCCAAATGCATAACATTTTGGAGTCTACAAAGTTCAGAAACATACATTGTTTAAACACAGCAAATATTGTTTAGGGGAATACATATTCGATGGATAACATTGGCTTTCATATGCTTAACATGCATTTTTTTGTGGTGAAGAAAGCTTTGCTGCTATAATCCTGGTCTTAGTCCAAATTTGTTTTGGAGACCCACCAGAAGCAGCATCAACTTGACTTCCAGATTGAGACTGGACCACACTTGGTTGATCATTACCTGCATAGTTGTCACCTGTAACCTTTGCCTTCTTCTTTGATGTAACTTTTGGCTGGGATGAACCTGTTTTTTGAGACTGTTGTGTAGTGCCTTGACTTCCTGTAACACCTCCTTGCCCAAGACATGTTTTCTTGTTGTGACCAGCATTGCCACAAATACCACAAACCACACTCTTACCAGACTGTGACAAGTTACTGGTTTTTTCACATTTATCATTTTCAGTAAAAGCCCTGGTTTTTTTTCTTTCGTGGCCTACCTAATGGTTTATGATGTTTAGGTGGAAGAATGGTTGTAGGCACCTGTGACTTATACCAATGCTCATAACCGTTTATTGGCTGGATGTGGTGTTTGTAAGTTTCTTCCCAAGTCTTAAGCAAGTAACATGGATGAACCCATGATTCAACAGATCCTATTTGCATTCCATTCAACCTCATACACCGGTGGGTAGCAACAACATGTTTACATGGCATACCTGTAAGCTCCCATCTTCTACATGTACAAGCCCTAGCTTCAACATTCACTGTACACTTGTCTCCCCATCCACTGACCTCATACTTTTCTCCTTTAACCCGTAAAGCAGTGTACTTATAAGCCTCTTTCTTTATTGCATCTAACATGAGTGTTGCCTTTGGTGTTAATGGTCCGGCACACTTTTGAATCACATTCACAACGTTCACTATTCTTTTCATAAAGTACTCTCTAATGTATTCCAAAGCAGTAATGATCGGTTGGTGCCTACCTCCCACTAGTTTCCCATTGAACACCTCACACATGTTATTAACTAGCACATCAGAATGAGCCCTCCCTACAACTTGTTTGGTTAGGTTCCGTAAAAATGTCGTAGAACAAAATATGTACAAGTAGACATAGATTTGGTTTGGTACCTGAAAAATGAGACCTTGACCAATGAGTTGGTGGTATCTTACTTAACCAAGCATGGGCAGGTTCGCTAAAACTCTTGAATGCCAGCACGGCTGCCTCAAATTGTTGGACGGTTGTTGCTGTTGCACATCTCCACAAATGTTCCTTGTATGCTTTAGCATTCCATTGAAATTTCATATTATCATGGATGTGCTTCAAACAATATATGTGTTCAGCACTAGGGAATACTTTTGGTAACGCTGGAATGACATCCTGCACAAATAAACATCAATTCCTTACTAATACAATTTGCATTTAACGAAAATACAAGTGATTCTAATCAATTAAATGGTAAAATCACCTTTTGCCTGTCACGATAAAAGTGTAGTTTGAGTTTCGTTGCAAGTCAAGATCATCTCTTAGACATTCAAGAAACCAAATCCATGAGTCTTTGCTTTCAGCTTCTGCAACCGCGTATGCTACATGGTATATTCCATTGTTGCTGTCTATACCGACGCTGTAAGAAGCGGCCAGAAAAGGACCTCTCATAAAAGCACCATCTAACCCCAACAACTCTCTTTGACAAGATTTGTATCCTTCCTTCAAAGCGCCTAAGCATACATACATTCTATTGAAAACTCTGGTTGGACTTGTTGCATCTGTTGCAGTTTGTACACTTATCCTAACTGTTGTATCTGGGTTAGTTTTCTGCAACTCTTCAACATAGTCTCTTAAAAGGGTGTACTGCTGCTTATGATCACCCCTAATCTCATTTTCTACCTTGTTTTTTTGCCCTTAATGCTTTTTGCATAGACACCTGAACTTCAAATCAAGCGAAATGATCTTGAATGTACCGATTGGAATATCGGATTGACTTGAACTTGGTCAACTATTTGCTTCGAAAGAAACTTGTAGTCACAAGCTTTAATGTCTCTTGATTGCAAACATCTGTGTTCATCCTTGAAAGTTCGAACAATCCATACATCTTTATCTGTATTTTTGGCTACATACAACAACCATGGACACTCTGTTGATTGCTCTTGCGCTTTCGCAAATACACATCCCTACCGAGGCCTCTAGTTATCGGACCATTTTTCCTCTTTGGGACTTTCCCCAGCCCTGAACCTTCGGTTATTCCACAAACAGGTATTTGTCCGAGACACCTAACCCTAATTCTCTGTTTGTCATTCTTAATTAGTTGCAATTTCCTCCTAGTCTTTATTGAAAGCATGTAGATCCTATCTTTCACTTCTTTTGCAGTTACAAAACTTTGACCACAGAAAAAATATATTTCGTCCTCTGTTTGTGCTGCCTCACTTAACTTTTGTTTCTTGTATGCCCTCAATTTGTTCCTCCTAATAACATACTCATCCTCATTCTCAGAACCACTTGCAAAATCATTATCATCTAACGGATCCAACTCATTTTTCTTAAAAAAATCATGTGGTAGCTGGCTGGTGGTACCTATAGATGGTAAATCTGTAGTCTCAGTCACTTTGAATAGATTAACATCAAAATCAGGCTCCTCAAAATTATTAGCCTCATCGACAACTGTGTTTCCATCACCATTGTTCTCAATATCATCATCGTCACTCATATAAGTGTCTATCTCACTCACATTGTCATCACTTACAGCTTCATCGATTTCACTAACCTGCACAGATTTACCTTTTTGGATATGATCCACAGGATTACATGTTTCCTCCTCATGATGACCAAACTCTTGATCATTTTGAGATACCTCTTCAGGACTATCTATTTGGATATGCTCAACGTGTTTATCTATATGCGGTTGACATCACCGCAACATCTTCATTATGACAAACCTCTACAGCTGGAAACAAGGGTTGTGTTTCTCGCATCTGACTAGATTGTACCAAAGTATTGACTTCCAAAGGTTGATCTGTAACCTCACATAAGTCCTCTACCACAGACTTATTAACAATGTTTTCTAAGAACAATTTCTTTGAGCAATATGGAACAATAGCAAGAGCTGCCTTTTTATTTGTTGCATCCACATCGCAATAACGTCCTAATAGACTTTTGTGACATTTGATCAACGTCCAATGTTGTCTTACCATTTTCAACATAAACCTCTATCATCTTATGGTCATCAACAAGATCTTTCAATATTTCTAAATTAGCACTCTCACTTAAGCTATACAAACCATCATCTAAATTACTACCATGCTTAACAAAGTAATAGTAATTTTTTGAACCGAGCTCATAACCCAATTCATACATAAGCACATCCAACTGTTCAACTGACACACTATCAACATCAACAAAATCAACTAAACTTTTCATACCTCCAACGTATATTCTACCAGGCCAGTATTTAAAGACACCATTGTGATGAACCCTCATACTAAACATATTAGATCTACCACCTGAAAACATGTCAATATATGTTTAAAGCATTCTATAAACTTAATTGGGAAACAATAAATACCACAATTACAAATTCCAATGACTGTAATCAACAAAAAAAAAAAAAAAAACAGTACCGTATTTCTTCTTAGCGGAGTCGTATTGGACGGTATCATCAACTGGATAACCTGACTGTCTTCTTACTTTCCATAGGGTAAAGTCCATGTTTCGGTTTTATGATTGATAAACAGGGGTTTTGTGACATGCAATTAGGGTTTGTGAATTCTGATAATTCTTGTAACGAAATTTCTAGGACGAATGATAATACAGACTATGTGTTTATTGGGGCGGGAAGAGGGTTACATTACATGCGGCAATAATTAAGAAATTTTTAATTGAAATATGGAAATGTTAAAATTGCCCTTGGACTAAAGACAAATGTAACGCCTTGAGATGTCTTTGACTAACGGCAAAATGGTCAAAGGACTTGTAGCGAGTGAAAACCTTGAAATAGGGACCCCCAACGATGAATATGGCCAGTTTCGTCTCATCGTGATCCGTCGAGCCAAGTTCAGGGACGAACGGTGTATTTTAGTCTTTTACTTATTTATCACAATCTTTTTTCTTTTTTCTTTTCATTGTTTTCTAAAAAGTAGGTGGTTAATTGCGCTTTGTATCGGCGGTTATCCATATAACTAAAATTTCTGGCGAAAACAATATTTTTCGATTATACATTTTTTTGAATTTTTTTTATCGATGTTGTTATAACGGGTACTTTTTTTCTTCAAAGCAATAACAGAAAGTTTGTTGATTGCTGCAAAAATACCATGCAATCACCAATTGAAAATGCAATCACCAATTGAAGGTACTTGACGTCAATCATAATTGATAGAATGCAGTCGGTTGTTGTAGAACGATTTCGAGTTACCATATGGACTCTAATATGATCATTTCTTACGATATTAGCAAGTTATGTACAGGGTCGTCTTATTGATTTGGGTGGCCGGGTGCGACATTACGAATAAGGCTTCGTAAATCACGAAAAACTTAACTATTATGAAAAATTCGAACATAATATATTTATACGTGTATAAATACTAATGGACATATACTAAATCGGAGGCCCCCTAAAATAATATATAAAATGGTTATAAAAATTCAAGTTAGACATGTATAAATACTGATGGACGTATGTACTAAATCGGAGGCCCATCACAATGATGGTCATGTGCGACTGCTCCACTTGCACATACTAATCACTGCCACTGATCGTGTATTCATCATCATCAAATGCTTTTATCACTTCAAAATGATCGATTTTATGCTTTCAACTAACATATAATAATTAATGATTTTGTAAATTCTGAAATTTAATTATGGTCGTAAACATGAAAATTTTATTAAAATGTAGTAAATGATAATAACAAGATGCGTTTAGTCTGATAGCAGCGGATGCAAAATTATTTATTTTGTAACTACAAAATACAATTTTAACAGAAATATGTTTTCCCAATAAATAGTATTAACAGTAATAAAAAATGATGAAAAAAGTAGAAATATATTGTTTAATGCGTTTAAGTATTAACTACTTGTATTATTAAAGTTAAAGCGATATTAAAATATAAAACTTAATTGGTTTAAGGGATATTTTGTGTTATCAGTAACATTAAACAGAGTAAATTTATAAAAGTATAGAGTTTGATAAAAACATGTACGTATTAAAGTTTAGTAAAATTGAAAGGGCTCAAATCTAAAGTAAAATAGTTATAGGGACTAATTTGTTGTAGTGCTAAACATCATAAACTATCTATAACAACTTGATAAATTTAAGGGACTATTTTTATCATTTAACAAACTAAATTATTGTTCATTTACTATATAAATGTTACATTATATTTAAGTTTTTGTAACATTTATTTTCTTAGTTTTTTTTTTTTTTTTTTTTTGAACAAAGCTTACATTTCATATCACACCTCACAAATGGAGGAAATTTGCACACAACATGTTACATCGAACATAAAGGGCAAAGTCGAAGCCGACTTGCCAAACAAAATACACGAGGCAACAAGTTAAGCCAAAAGAAAGCATACACCCTAATAGTTGTGACCGACCACAGCTACACCATACAAGGGTGGGGGGAATCACCAAAGTGAGCTTTAAGGAGACACAACCATACGAAGATGTAGCTTGACAAAAGTACACAAAGCACAGAAAACATACATAGAAGATAAAACCAAGCATCCTAAAAGGAGCCAGAGCAAAACCCAACAAATCTAGAATCAAAACCCAAGGCTACAGCAAGCTATCGATGGCGGACCACAACAGATCTGAGCAGACTGAGCAGGTGGCGGCAGCGACAACAACGGCAGCGGCGAGTGATGACAGATCTGTGAGCAAGGCTTTTATTGAGGGGAAAATTAAATACAAGAAAAGATCCGGACGGCCGGTCGAAACCGACCGCCGGAGAAAAGGATTGGATTTAGGTGGATGAGTTTTAGAGAGAGATTTACATAAATTCTCATTATTAGCATAATAAAATTTTTTATTATTATTGTAAATTTCATGTGCTCGCTTATATATGTTTGTGAGAAAAGTTCAAATGCTTACTCTTATTTTAATGCTTATCAAGGGACAAATTCTTACAATCTATCTAGTTTAATCTAATGTTGGGGATTAACCTAAGAAGTAATAGATAAACCTGAGTCACTTTATTTTGCTTACCCATAAATCTATGCTTACCAAGGGATAAATCCCCACAATCCATCTATTTTGATTTAATAGTGAGGACTAACCTAAGATTTAAATATAAATATAAGTCATATGTTTTTTTTCTTGTCTTTTAGTCTTTCTTTTTTATTCACAATTTTTTTTTGCCTTTTTTTGTTTATTCACGTTTTTTATTAAATTCAGTTTTTTTTTTTTTTTTTTTTTTTTAAATTCACGTTTTTTTTAATTCGCCTTTTTTTTCTTTGCTTTCATTCGTTTTCGTCCGCTTTCATACATTTTCATCTGTTTTCATACGTTTTCGTCCGTTTTCGCCCGTTTTCATACGTTTTCGTTCGTTTTCATACGTTTCGTCCGTCTTCATCATTTTTCTTTCGTTTTCGTCCATTTTTCATACGTTTTCATCCGTTTTCAGACGTGTTTTTACTCTTTCATACGTTTTCGTCTGTTTTCATACGTATTTGTCCGTTTTCTTACGTTTACGTCCATTTTCTTAAGTTTTCGTCCGTTTTCATACATTTCTGACTATCACAAGTGATATTCTGTGATATTCAGAATATCACAAAGTGATATTCAGAAAATCACAAGTGATATTTTGTTAATATCACTTTGTGATTTTCTGAATACCACTCTGTGATATTCTGAATATCACTTTGTGATATTATGAATATCACTTGTGATTTTCTGGATATTACTATGTGATATTCTGAATATCACGTGTGATTTTCATGTTACAAAACATTAGTTGAAAATCACTTGTGATATTCAGAATATCACATAATATCACATGCGATAATCACAATATCATAGAATATCACTTGTGATATTCCGAATATCACTTGTGATATTCCGAATATCACTTGTGATATTCCGAATATCACTTGTGATATTCTGAATATCACAGAATATCACTTAAGATATTCAGAATATCACTTGTGATCTTTAGAAACGTATGAAAACGTCTGAAAATGGCGAAAAACATTTAAAAACGTATGAAAACGGACGAAAACGTAAGAAAATGGACAAATATGTATGAAAACGTAAAAACACGTATGAAAACGGACGAAAACGTATGAATAATGGACGAAAACGTAAGAAAACAAACGAAAACGTATGAAAACGGACAAAAACATATGAAAATTGACGAAAATAGATGAAAACGTATGAAAAAGGACGAAAAAGTATGAAAAAGCGTATGAAAACAGGTAAAAACGTATGAAAACGGGAAAAAAAACGTATGAAAACGGAAGAAAAAAACGTATGAAAACGGGCGAAAACGTATGAAAACAGATGAAAATAGATGAAAACGTATGAAAACGGACGCAAATGTATGAAAATATAGGAAAGCATAGGAAAGCGTATGAAAGTGAAGAAAAAAAACGCGAATTAAAAAAAAGTAATTTACATGAATTAAAAAAATGTGAATAAAAAAGAAAGACAAAAAAATAAGAAAAAAAGATGGACTTATGTTTATCTTTAAATCTTAGGTTAATCCCCACCATTAAATCAAACTAGATGGATAGTGAAGATTTGTCCTTTAGTAAACACCAAAATAAACCTAAGTCCATTTTTTTTCTTGTCTTTTTGTCTTTCTTATTTATTCTCATTTTTTTTCTTTTAAAAAAAATTAAATTCACATCTTTTTTAATCCACGTTTTTTTTAATTCGCGTTTTTTTCTTTGCTTTCATACGTTTTCGTCCGTTTTCACACGGTTTCATCTTTTTTCGTCCGTTTTCATACATCTGCGCCCGTTTTCATACATTTTCGCCCGTTTTCATACGTTTTTGTCCGTTTTCATCCATTATTCATACGTTTTCGTCCGTTTTCATACGTGTTTTTAGCTTTCATACGTTTTCGTCTGTTTTCATACATATTCGTCCGTTTTCTTACGTTTTTAAATGTTTTCGGCCATTTTTAGACGTTTTCATACGTTTCTGAATATCACAAGTGATATTTTGAATATCACAAGTGATTATATGAATATCACAAGTAATTTTCTGAATATCACAAGTGATTTTGAACTAATGTTTTATAACATGAAAATCACAAGTGATATCCAGAATATCACAAAGTGATATCCAGAATATCACAAGTGATATCCAGAATATCACAAAAGTGATATTCAGAATATCACTTGTGATAGTCAAAAACGTATGAAAACGTAAGAAAGCGGACGAAAACTGGCAAATACGTATGAAAACGGACGAAAACGTATGAAAGCGTAAAAACACGTCCTAAAACGTATGACAATGGACGAAAATGAAAGAAAACTGATGAAAAAGGACGAAACGAATGAAAACGTATGAAAACGGACGAAAACTTATGAAAATGAGCGAAGACGTATGAAAACGGGTGTCAAAGGTAAACAACAAAAGAAGGCAAAAAGATAGGAAGGGTGATGGAGGAGAGGACGGTAGAGACGTTATGAAATTCTTCGTGTCAAATATTCCTGATGGATGCCGACCTTGGGATTTAGCATCGGCATTCGAGGAGTATGGTCCAATAGTTGGGGTGTACATTGCTCGAAAGAAAAACCTTAAAGGGGACAGATTTGGTTTTATCAGTTTCAGGGGTGTGAAAGACTGGAAGGAGATGGAAGGTAAACTGAGGAAAGTTAAGATGGGTAATTCCATTCTTGAGGTTAATGTGGCTAGGTATGCGAAAGAGAACGAAAAGATGGGTATTGGTGTACCAAAAGTTCAAGAAAGGGTCAAGCAAGCACAACAACAACCGAAAGGTAACAAGGAGGGATTATGGGATGGAAGGTCTTTTAACGATGTTCTTAAAGGCTTCGAAGGGGTGGAGAGTAAAGAAGTTGTCTTGGAGATTGATCAGTTTGTCAATGAGTTGTCAGACCTTCATGGACTGGCTCTTGTAACGAGATGCTTAAGCTTCTCTTCCCTGTCGAACCTAGGTGTGTGGCTGGGGAGTTTGGAATTTCATCCCTCTAGTCTCCAATATCTTGGTGGACTTAGCGTTCTTTTGATCTTCGACGGCGTGAGGAAGGCCAACGAATTTCTGGCTAATAATGGATTGTGGAGCAGTTGGTTAGACAAGGTTGAAGTTTGGTGTGGGCAATCTTTACCCTATGAGCGAATTGCATGGGTGGGAATCCATGGAGTCCCGCTCCATCTTGCCTCAGCCAAGACCTTTGATAACATTGGTGGGCTATTTGGGAAGGTGGTGTCCTCATCAACGAATAACGCCAGGAGTGTAAATCGGGCAGTGGAGAGCATTAGAATCCTGGTTGGTGATGGAAAGGAGATAAGAGAGTGCATTTCTCTTGCATGGAGGAAGAAGAAGTATCGTGTGTGGATCACTGAGAAAACGAGAGAATGGTATCCGAATTGTGTCATTAGTAGTTCCGGTGAAAAGGGGGGGAGGGGGGCTCACAAGCCTTTGCTCCGTCTACGGCGGAATCCAATGACCTGGAAGATGGAGAGGTGAGAATGGAAGATGAAGAGATGATGCATGGGGTGGATGAGGGTCTCGAGGAGGCTTTGCATGGGAAAAAGATAGAGAATGATAGGGTGACGGATGGGAATAGTGATATGCGGCATGCTGACTTCATTAATGAGGTGAGGCCCAATCACAATTTTGCTTTTAATTCCAATGATCGGGAGATAAGGGGAAATAATAAGAAGAAGAGTGTTAATGCTAATGTTGAATGGAATAATTTCGCTATTGGGCTCTCCCCTAGGCCCAGGAAACGGCCCAGTGAATCAGACCCATTTTCCCTTGATAAATATTTGGGCCTAAATGGAAATAAAGGAAGTAAGGAGATGAATGTGGAAGTGGATGGCCCAAGAATACCATGGAGTCAGGAAGTCAAGGACCAAGTGAAATTTTAGACCTTAATAACTCGCCTCCCATATCAGATGGGATTACCTCTCACAACGAAAATAGGACTGAGAAGAATGGGGTGCAGAAGGAGGTGGGAGATAAGGAAAAGGCGAGTGTCGACGAAACAGTGGAGACATTAAAGTTGGGAAGGGTGGTGGGAGCTGATCTTTCCGAGAATGGAGAGGAGATAAGGAATTTGATAGTGGATGAAGGTAACAATCTTGTCTCATAATGAATATTTTGTCAATTAACATTAGAGGGTTTGGAGGGGATAGGAAATCGAATTGGATCAGGAAAATAATTAGTAAAGATAAGGTCTCTTTTGTTGCGTTCCAAGAGACACAAAGTCAGGGTTTAAATCTTAATAGCGTGAAGAGGTATTGGGGGAGGAATGATTGTGAGTTTGAGGTGGTGGATCCGATCGGAAGGTCTGCGGGAATGATAAGCGTGTGGGATCCAGGGGCCTTCAAGAAAACGGATTGTATTAAAAATGACAATTTTTTGATTGTCAAATGTGTGATTAGAGGGTCTGGTTTAGTGGTGTTTGTCGCAAATGTTTATGCTCCTCAGAACAGGCGTGACAAAAATAGAGTTTGGGACGAATTGGTGGAGGTGATTAACAGAAATAGTGGTGAATGGATTTTGATTGGTGACTTCAACTCGGTGAGGAATTGTGATGAAAGAAGAGGTTCTAGATTCAAAAAATCTTGTGCAGCTGAATTTAATGATTTCATTGAGGTGGCTGATATCCACGAGTTTCCGATGAAAGGTGGCCAGTTCACCTTTTTGAAGGAAGATGAGAGGGGAACTAAACTTAGTAAGATAGACCGATGTTTGGTTAGTAGGGGAGTTGTCGATAGGTGGCCGGAGGAGAGTTTCAGGTCTTTTCCTAGATTACTTTCGGAACGAAACCCTATTTTATTATCCTTACTGGATAATAACTTTGGGCCCAAACCTTTTCGGGTTTTTAATTCTTGGTTGGAAGTTAAAGGGTGTAAGGAGGCGATAGTTAAGGCGCTGGACGAATTCAATTATGTGGGGGCTCCTGATGTTAAACTCCTTTTGAAATTCAAATGGCTGAGACAACACCTTAGGATCTGGAGAGACGATTTAATTCAGCAAGAAAGTGATGAGATAGAGTTATGCAAGAAAGAGCTGGCGGAACTTGACCTTCAGATGGAAACGTCCGACTTGTCAGAAGATGAATCATGGATCAGGAGTGAATGTAGGAAAAGGATGGAGGAGATCGATGTTAGGAAAACTAAAGACTTAAAACAGAGGGCTAGAAGTAAATGGGCAGCGGAAGGCGACGGTAATAACCACTATTTCCACAGGTTGATAAATAACAGGAAGTGTAACAATTCGCTTCAAGGTTTAAATGTGGGAGAGGAATGGGTGACCAAACCGAAGATGATTAAGAAGTTTACATTTGAGTTCTTCAAGAATAAGTTTAGTGAGCCTTGGAGGGATAGACCACCGTTGGACTGTGATTTTGATACAAAGCTGACAGAGGAGAGGGCCGATTTTCTGGTTAACAGGTTCTCTAAAGAGGAGATAAAACGTGCGGCTTTCGAGTGTGGAGAAGAACGGGCGCCTGGTCCGGACGACATTACATTTAAATATATCAGGAGTTTTTGGAGTTATTTTGAGGAGGATTTCAAGGAGGTTCTAGATGCTTTCTTCGAAGGGAATGGTTTCAGCCGGGGTTGCAATGCAGCTTTTATCACCTTGATTCTCAAAGTAAGGGATCCGGGGCTGCTCAGCGGTTTCAGACCTATCACTCTTGTCGGGGCGGTGTGTAAGGTTATTTCTAAGGTTTTGGCAAATAGACTTAAGAGGGTCTTGAGCCCTTTAATCTCGAGTAACCAGACGGCGTTCTTGAGTGACCGCCTAATCCTAGACGGGCCTTTAATATTGAATGAGATTGTGTCATGGGCTAGGAAATCTTCAAGAAAGGTCTTTATTTTCAAGGTGGATTTTTATAAAGCTTATGATAACGTTAATTGGGGATTTTTTATGAAGGTGATGTTACAAATGGGGTTTCCGGATAAATGGTGTAGCTGGATACATGGGATTTTGTCATCAGCTAGATCGGCCGTGTTTGTTAACGGGTCTCCAACCTTCGAATTCCAGTGTCAAAAAGGGATGAGACAAGGAGATCCGCTCTCCCCGTTCCTTTTCCTAATTGTTATGGAGGCCCTATCGAGCATGATTAAAAAAGCTGGTGGCAGTGGGTGCTTCTGTGGTCTTTCTCCTCCTAACAATGGGACAGTGGTGTCACACTTGCTTTATGCGGATGATTTCTCTTTCGTGGGAGATTGGTCATTACTAAATATTAGAATGATAACTCGGATTCTTAGGATATTTCATATCTGCTCTGGACTGCAAATTAATTTGGGGAAATCCAACTTGTATGGAGTTGGAATGGAAGATAGGAAGGTTAAGAGTATGGCGGATAAAGTTTGTTGCAGGTCGGGATCGGTCCCATTCGATTACTTGGGTATTCGTATTGGCAGAAATATGAATAGAATAGTCAATTGGGATTTTTTATCCGACACCTTTAGAGCTAGGCTTTCTCGATGGAAAGCTTCATGTCTGTCCATAGGGGGAAGAGTTACTTTGATCAAAGATGTTCTCGAGAGTCTTCCAACATATTGTTTATCCCTTTTTAAAGCTCCGGTCAAGGTGTTAGACAGGCTCGAAGGTATTATGAGGAGTTTCTTATGGGGAGGCTCGACAGAAGAAAAAAAGATCAACTGGGTTTCTTGGGAAAAGGTTACCACCCCTGTTAAATTTGGTGGTCTCGGTTTGGGCAGGTTAGTTGAGGCTAATGTGGCTTTACTTTCGAAGTGGATATGGCGATATAGAACTGAGACTAGTAGCTTGTGGAAGACGGTGGTGGATGCGATTCATGAAACGACTAGGTGTTGGTCGTCTCTTCCGGTGAATAACTCGGTTTCGGGGGTTTGGTCGACTATCGTCAAAACTGTTAATAAGGTTAATGTTGCGGGTGTTTACTTAAGTCAGTTGTTTAAAATTATTAGATTTTGGCTGGACCCGTGGGCATGTGATAAACCTTTACGGGAAGTGTTCCCAAAGTTGTTTAAAAAGGAAAATTTTAAGAAATGCTTGGTTTTCGATTTGTATAACTCGGAACAAGAAAGTTTTGAGGGGTGCTGGACCGAGTCGAGAGGGACGTGGTCAGAGGAAGAAATTGCTGAAAGTATAGGTATGGAAAGGTGCTTGGAGAACCAGACTTTGGGGAATGGCAAAGACTCTTGGTCGTGGCTCGGTAGGGATCGGAGTGGTTTTAGCGTGAAAGCTGTCAAGGACTTCCTCAGAAGTGGGTCGGATCATAGTGGCAATTTTGTTCTCAGTTGGTCAAAGTGGATCGCAAAGAAGTGCAATATTCATATGTGGAGGTTGGGGTTAAACCGAATTCCAACTATGGTGGCTCTAAAGACGCGGAACTGTGATTATGGGGGCCTGACGTGTGGTTTGTGCGACTCAGTGGACGAGTCAAGTGATCACCTGTTTTGTGATTGCAGGATAGCTATGGAAGTCTGGAACTATGTTGGTTCATGGTGCAGGTTACCGCCCATCTTTCTTTTCTCGAGGCTGGACATCTTCGATATCCATCAGGTGGAGGGGTTGGATAAAAAGGGAAGGGATTTAGTTAAAGGAATTGTATACACTACTGTTTGGTGTTTGTGGAAGGCTCGGAATGAGCAGCGATTTGCCAATGTTAGAATTGATAGTCGGAGGATTCTGCATGACATCAAAGCGTATAGTTACTTGTGGTATACTAATAGAACAAGTAGTCGATCGATAGAGTGGAAAAATTGGTATCTTTTCAATATTTTGTAAGGTTTTTTGTAAGGTGTTTCGCCCCGTTGTTTTGACGGGTGTTGCGAGTTTGTGAATAATAGTCCATTTTCAAAAAAAAAAAAAAGTTATTTGCCGTACTACAAGTACAGTATAACGAATGGGCTCATCTATCTCCATTTTTTTTTTCATTTGCTTTGCTTTGAAGCAAAAAATGACATGATCAATGTGTTTCAATTTAAACATTATTGCTTAAAGTGGTCGAATCTATATGTCGTAAAATACTATGTATATTAGTTAACGAGTGTGATGATTTAACAAATGATAGTGGTAAATGGCGCGTAGCTGAGTTGATTATGGATGAGGTATCTTTATGCCCATTGCCCAACAATTACAAGGTCAATGGTTCAACTCTTAACATCTCATAGTAACAACCACATGAGCGAGTCATGCATGTCCCTTATATTATAAAAAATAGCCAATTAAATTACCGATTATTAACCATTTGCACCTAACAAATGATGGTACTATCTACAATTACAACTTGTTGATTGGGTTCCAAACTTCCATTTAATCCTAAACAAAACACCCACTAACTAGTTGGGAAAATTTCGGAAAACTGTGTTGTTAAGCAAACCTTTTGTGACCTATTTTTTATTCTTATTATTAACGGTACAAAATAGTTCTTTATCAGTTTTTGTTTTATATTTTTGAGTTAAGTCCTAAAAACATCCCTGTGGTTTGCCATGTGGTGTGGTTTTCATCCCTATACTTTTTTTTGGAACAATTACATCCCTCCGTTAGTAAAGTTGGCACAAAATCATCCCTAAGGACGAACGCTGCAAAGAAGTCTCCGTTAAGTCCCCACGTGCTAGTCACGTGAGGGGTATTTTTGTCCAATTCTCACACAATCTAATTGACCTTTTTATTAAACTTTTTGTTTTATGTTCCATGTGCGTACATATAGAGTGATGGTGAGAAAAAGGAACTAGTCTTTGAAAACACAAAAAGCCAACTGTTAATAAGACAAGTTTGAATGTCAACTATCTTATACCAGTATTATTTCAGTATTGTACTCATGTGCCATGTTCTTGAGTGATGCATTTCAACTATAGTATTCAACCGGTTTTGCTTGTGACAACACTTCATGGTCGATAATGTGTGTAACAAACAAACCAGTAAAAATCGACATGACCAAAATGCAAGTCCATCTTCAAGCATCTCATTCAACAAATCTCACAAGTGTCATCAGGTATGTTCTTCCACAAACGAATCTGCTCTTCCACAAAAAAAATGAATCTGCTCTTCCACAAAAAAAAAAGAAAAAAAAACGATTACAATCACAAGGTATGTTCTTCCACAAATGAATCTGCTCTTCCAAATCAACTCAAGTTTCAATCCCACATCAAACTCACTCACAAACCAATTCCGAGACCCTATTGGTCTCGGCTTAACCCACGGATATAATCACGAACCAAACGGACCCTATTAGTCCTTGGTGTTTCCCTCGGCTCCAACCACGTTTACAACCACCGGACCTTCTTGGTCCCGGTCAACTCCAACAACAACCAAAAATCAACCAAAACCTAACCCTTGTTCTTGCTGCTCTCCTCAAACCCAACGAAACCAAACCGGACCAAAACAAGAAAAACGTGACTCGGAGGTCACTAAACGAGTGAGGACTCGCTTTTTCACCTTCCTTCTTCCCGATCTATGCGTGAAATGGCGAAATAACAATAAAGGGTGGCGCGTTGGGTGGTTTGGGGGTGTGGTAGTGAGAAATTGCGCGTGGAGAGGGTGTAAATGGAGAGGAGGTTGAGACAAGTGTTTTGGTGGTGGTGGTGGTGGTGTACGCGCGGCTGGGTGGTGGTGGGGCGTGGTGTTGCAGCGGCGAGAGAGAGAAAAAGTTGGGTGTTAGGGTTTTGGTGAGAAATGGAGCAGAGAGATTGTGAGAGAGAGAGAAAGGGGAGAGGAGATTTTATTTAGGATAAGGGAGAAATGGACAAAAATACCCCTCACGTGACTAGCACGTGGGGACTTAACTGAGACTTCTTGCAGCGTTCGGCCCTTAGGGATGATTTGTGCCAACTTTACTAACGGAGGGATGTAATTGTTCCAAAAAAAAGTATAGGGATGAAAACCACACCACATGTCAAACCACAGGGATGTTTTTAGGACTTTACTCTATATTTTTTGTTTTTAAATACTTTTACTTGTCAAACTTTATAGTCTTTGTTTTGTACTTTCTGTTTCATGGTTTCATAATAAAATACAATATTATAAAAAAATAATAATAAAAGAGGTATTGGAATCCATTTTGGAGGAATGTCTATGTCCACTGCCTTTTGGAAAATATACCTATAACTTGTCACATTATCCGTTGTATTTGTAATCTACATATATATAAACATCAGATATTGAAGATACATGTATATAAATGCAGAAGTCTCCAAGAGAAAAAAGAAAAGAAAAAAGGACATTATGAATGTAGTTATAGTTAGAGCTGTGCACGTTGGTTTGGTTATCGAATTAGGAATTGTATGGGGTCCAAGTCCATGTGATTTCACCCGTTTCCGTCAACCAGATCACAAAACATTGAACCTGATTTTGTCTGCTACTTCATTTAATTTGATGTTACAATACTAGTTTAATAAGTCAAACTCTAATATAATCTATAGCTAGATCTGATTATGACAGATTATCTAATAAGATTATGTGATGAGTGATTTACATAGCTAGACATGTATTTCAGTAATCAAGATTAGTTATATAAAAGGCACTAAAAACATGAGAATAGTTTATTTTTTCTTATAAATCACATTCGGTTAACTTGTTCAACTTTGTGAATTTTCTAATAATCTCGATCACATGTGATCTTTTTCTGAAAAAAAGAATATTCAACATGATATAAGAAATTAAAACAAGGGTTTTAAGCAAGGGATTATTATTACAATATTAAAAGTGAATGGATAAGTAACATTTAATTTTGATTGGTTGAAATAGTCTATTACATTAAATTGTAAGAAAAAACCTTCTTTTAATCGCAACCCTAAAAGTTGCTGTTAGCAAAACCTTTAAAACAAAGGAGTTTTTCATTACGATATTTGATTAAGTCTAGAACAATTTCAACCCATTAACGTGTGACGCGTCTATCGCAAATAAGTATATGAATCAACATCTGTTATGCCACATAATCTAAACTTTGATACCATTAACTCATGTGACGAGTCATTTATTATTGTGAAAGGGCATTGGAAACAATCGGTGGGCGATTGCTTTATGATTAATATTTATGGCCCTCAAGATCCGTTGGCTAAGTCTGCTCTTTGGAATAAAATAGCTGATTTCATGCATCATCACAATGGAAAATTCATACTTTTTGGTGATATGAACGTTGTCCGTCATGAACACGAAAGGTTTGGTTCTATATTTTCTAATTATGAAGCTGAACATTTTAACGCTTTTATTGATTCTTCAGGTTTAGTTGACCTCCCCAATGGATGAATAAAGCTGGAACCAAACTCAGTAAGCTCGATCGTTTTCTCATTTCGGAAGAAATTTTGGAGGCTTTTCCCGATATCCGCATAACAGCCTTGGATCGTCTTTGGTCTGATCACACTCCTATTCTCTTACATGTTACGAAATCGGATTTTGGCCCTTCTCCGTTTAAACTATACAATTCATGGTTACTTCGTGATGGTTTTGATGATGTTATTAAATCTGCTTGGTCCTCTTTGGAAGATAAAACTGATGGCAGAAGTCTTTTGTCGCATGAAAAGTTGCGATCTCTTAAACCGGTTATCAAGCAATGGCAAGTTAATGTCAAGAATAATGATCGTAACCAAAAACAGGAAGCTCTTAATGACCTCAAGAATATCGATAAAAGGATTGATGATGGTACCGCGAATGAGAATGATCGTGATAACCGTATTAAGCTCCTTCAAGTGCTTGATAAACTTGACAATCTTGAAGCTCGCGACTTAATTCAAAAGGCTCATTTTAAGTGGGATATCGAAGGAGATGAGAATTCCAAATTTTTCCATGGAATGATTAATCAAAAGAGGAGATCCCAAGCTATTACTGGTATTATGCATGATGGCACTTGGATTTCGGACCCGTCTCTTATTAAGGATGCTTTCCTTAATTTCTACAAAGATAAATTTCAAGCTCATGATTCTCAGGTTATCTTTTCTCCATTGGTTCATTCTACTGGTCTTTGTCCCAACGATCGTGATTTCTTGGAGACTCGTGTCTCAATGAAGGAAATTAAAAAGGCTGTTTGGGATTGTGGTAGAAACAAAGCCCCCGGTCCTGATGGCTTCTCTTTTGCCTTAATTAAGAAATATTGGGATCTTTTTAATAAGGATATTTTCGAGTTTGTTGACTCGTTTCTGGTTACTGGTTCGATGCCTCAAGGTGCTAACTCTTCGTTTTTTACGCTTATCCCGAAGGTTAGTAATCCTATTTATATTAAAGACTTTCGTCCCATTTCTCTCATTGGTATTCACTACAAGATCATTGCTAAAATTCTAGCAAATCGGCTTTCTAAAGTGATCGATAAGATTGTTAGCAAAGAACAATCCGCTTTTATAGCAGGTCGGCAAATTCTTGATGGTCCTCTTATTCTTAGTGAGGTTATTGATTGGTTTAAAAAGATAAAGAAAAAAATGCTCATTTTTAAAGTGGATTTCAAAAAATCTTTTGATTCAGTTAGCTGGAAGTATTTGGAATTTGTTCTTCTTAGCCTTGGTTTCGGTTCCAAATGGCGGTCTTGGATTTGCGCCTGCCTTCAATCTTCGAGAGCCTCTATCTTGATTAATGGCAGCCCTACATCAGAATTCTCCATCAAACGCGGTTTAAGGCAGGGAGATCCTCTCTCGCCTTTTTTATTTATTCTTGTCATGGAAGGTCTCCATTGTGCTACGTCTAATGCTGTTAGCTCGGGTTTAATTCATGGGGATCAAGCTTGGTACTTCTGACATAACTTTATCTCACCTTTTTTACGCTGACGATGTTATTAACACCACAGATTGGAATTCTGGCGACCTAGACAACATCATTCGTGTTCTTCATGTTTTCTACTTAGCCTCGGGTCTAAAAATTAACATTCACAAGTCCAACATATATGGTATTGGTGTTCCTAACGGCGAAGTTGTTGACATGGCTAGAAGCACAGGTTGTTCCTCGGGTTCCTTCCTTTTCAATTATCTTGGCCTTCCGATAGGGTCCAACATGAACCTTGTTTCAAGTTGGCAATTCTTGATCGACAGATTTCACACGAAGCTTTCTTCCTGGAAAGCTAACCTTTTATCTATCGGGGGACGTCTCACTCTCATTAAAGCTGTTCTTGGAAGTCTTGGTATCTACTACTTATCGATTTATAAGGTATCTACTACTTATCGATTTATAAGGCTCCTGAATCTGTTTTGAAATATTTGGAAAGATTCCGTGCCAAGTTTTTTTGGGGTGGTTCTCAAGACAATAGGAAACTTGCCTGGATCAAATGGACTAACGCCTTTTCTTCATTTGATAAAGGAGGTTTGAACATTGGCAGTTTAAAATCTGTTAACCTTGCTCTTCTTCAAAAATGGCGTTGGAGGATGTCTTATTCTCCGAATACTCTTTGGGTTAATGCCATTAAGTCTTTGCATGGTTATGAGTGTGGTTTCGATAATCAGGGTTGTAAGTTTAATGGTAAGTGGGCCAGCATAGTTGGCTCATCCAACTATCTTCATTCGAAAGACATTATCCCTCTTAATACCCTTCATTTCCGTGTGGGATGTGGCACCCGTATCCGTTTCTGGAAAGACATATGGATTGGCGATTCTCCTCTTTATATTCGCTACAACAGGTTATTTCGCTTAGAACAAGATAAGGATTGCTTAATTATTGATCGTATTGTTAACGGGCAATGGAATTGGAATTGGTCTAGGGTGGATATTGGAGTTCGCAACAAGGCTTATTTGAAAGACCTGCTTCTGGATATAAGTCTTGTTGATTCTAATGCGGTGCAAGACTCTTGTGTTTAGGAGATGTCTAGTGATGGCACTTTTTCTGTTGGGGAAACTCGTCGTTTGATTGATTCTAAGCTTCTCCCTGATTTGGTACCTTCGACTTCTTGGGATAAAACCCTCTCGCGTAAAGTTAATATTTTTATATGGAGATTGGCATTGGATCACTTACCTCATAGATTGAACCTTTCGGCTCGGGGTATTGATATTCCTTCGATTTCGTGCCCTTCGTGCAACGGTAATGTGGAATCCTCTTCACATATTTTCTTTGAATGTGATTTTGCCAAGGAGGTTTGAGACGGTTCGCAATTGGTGTGACATTCCTCTTCCTACTTTTACTTCTTATGATCATTGGAAGTCTTGGTTCATTTTTGTGGCATGCTTCTAAAGAGAAGTCCCATCGCTAATCCATTATTATTGCGGCTTTTCTTTGGTGGATTTGGAGATTTCGCAATAGTGTCGTGTTTTGTCCACATCCGTTGAGGAAAAGTGATATGTTTGATAACATTCGTTCTTCTTCTTTTTCTTGGTTATTTCATAGGGGTCACATGTCTTGCAGCTGGATAGATTGGCTTAATTCCCCTTTGACGCCCGTGAGTATTTTCCACAGATAATGTTCGTTATTTTCCTCTACTGGGAGTTTCTAGCATGTATTGTTTTTTTTTTAGGTTCTTCTTGCTTCGTTTTTCCCCTGGGACTTGTTTGGGTCGGCATCAAAAACACCCCGGAGTGAAAACCGGTGGCTCGGCCTTCGTGAGTGGGGATTTTTCTCTTGTCTTCTCTGTAATTAGCAAGAGTTTTTTCATCCTTTTTGTTGGCCTAGCAGTTAAAGTCTCGGGTATGGTCTAGAATATGTCGTTCTTGTTTCTTTTCTAGATTGTATTTGTACTTCTAGGCTTCTAGTGTCTTACTAGAAGCTCTTTTATTTATATATATATTTTGCCGTTCAAAAAAAAAAGCATGTGTGTACAATCTAGGCATACGATAACTAGAATTCTAAAATAGTATTCAATGGTTAACTAATAGAAGCATACAGGTAAAACCGGGATATCCGAATTAGCACACCCTCTAGCCCAGGACGGAAACCTATAAGATCATGGCCCATGCACACGTCGGGTCACCAAAAACAGTAGTGATCGACATTCTTTAGTATTTTTAAGTTTTGCAAGAAAATAAGATAGAAAGATTCGTTACTATAATTTGTTTCCTTTTTTATGTAAGCCGAATACTCCACGAGAGTCACTTCAGTGACTTGACAAGTAAATCACGAACTTCACATAATTTGTTTCTAGCCACGTCATTTGGCTAAAAAGATTTTGGGCTTTATTGGATTGGAACTTAGAAATTTTCTTTTGGAACTCCAACAATCTTACAGTTAGACTAAGGTGGTGTTAGTAAATTAAGTAGTTACAGGTCTTAATTAGCTAGTATTTCTTAGGGAGAATGTAGTTTTTATGAGTCCTTCAATTAAGAAATTGTAAATGTTTTGGGCTCACACTTATCAAAAAACTCAACCCAAACACGGTAATCACAAAAGACTAATGAAACTAACTGTGCTTAATGAGTTTTTCAAGTTATTAATGTGCAAATGGTACAAGTGTTAATGAGTTTTTCAAGTTATTAACGTGCAAATGGTACAAGTGTTGTTCAAGTGAATGGAGCAACGAGATCGTAATTTGAGTGCGCCTGATAGAAAAAATGATTAGATTCATTATGGTTGGAAGCACAAGCTAAGCTATAGACAACTAAACTAATCCACTTTGCGATTCATCAATATATTTTTCTATAAGCACAAGCTAATGTCAACATCACAAATTCAGAATATTGTCAAAGTGGTAACCCACCAATCACATAGAGCATTAACGACAAGAACCAAATATTAACCATGATTCCAGTAAAAAAATTCCTTTCTTTATACCTACCTTTCATCACATAGGCTGTATTTTACACGGGACTTATAAAAGCGTCTAGATGCTTCAACTTTCAAAATAATCTAGTAAATAAAATAAGTTTGTTTGTCATATAGATTTATAGAAAATTTGATAAGCCATAAGTCACAATCAGTCCAAACCAGTTAAAACGGGCTTATGAGGCTTATAATTATTCAAACTACTTCAATACCTTTCAAAATATAGTAGATTGTCATGCAAAAACTGGACATACATCTGAATTTAATTTGGCGTATTTTTATGCGTTTTTACATTAATAAACTTCTGCTCTAACTAATTCATCAAACAACTTTATAAAAGTATAAGCTTCAACTTACAACTTATAATATAAGATCCAACCTCCACCTCGAGCTAATTTCGCCAAACATTCCCATAGATTAATCATCGAAACATTTGATACTCACTATAATCTTGAGGTTTGATGTCCAACATATACTTGTGGAAAATGTCGACAGGTAGTGTCTTCAAAGTCATATGTGTCATGTACACTCAATTACATGACATTAAAAGTCCTATATGGAATGCGTTTTATCTTATTAATATGGACCATGAGTCTCAATCTCACTCTTATGCCAATCAATTTGCCTTCTAAGAAAATGGACTATAAGTGATACCCCTAGATTTTGT
Source organism: Chrysanthemum makinoi (assembly GCA_910596185.1). Lineage (NCBI taxonomy): Eukaryota > Viridiplantae > Streptophyta > Magnoliopsida > Asterales > Asteraceae > Chrysanthemum > Chrysanthemum makinoi. Next base: position 195,085,150 of record OU343219.1, on the reverse strand, counting down.
TCCAAAAACATTGTACCGTTAGATAAGAATATTAACAACCACCTTTAACTGCATCGTTAGAGTTCATCCGCTCTAGCCATATACTCGTAATTCAAATTGTGAAACTCTACTCGACGGGTGTTAAAGGGTAGTCTATGAATCAGGTGGCCTGGGTTTTCCTCGTACCTAAGAGAAAAAGTTGTCGCATTTAAACGTTTTATCAAGCAACTAACACAGATCTGGATATCGAATGTCTTAAATGAATATCAACACAACGAGTATAAGTTATAAGTGATTAATGCCACGACCTAATACTAGGGTTGGACCACGCCATGTGTGGGTTTGGAGAGCTAATGATGGATGGTTGTATGCAACATTCCCATTAATTCATATTCCACTTTTAACCCATGGCTACTTTGACACTTGTTTTCTCAAATTAGGTTTTCCCATGTGACCACATTCACCACAAAGTTGATAAAGCAATATACACTAACAATGTATCTTATCTTCTAGGAAATTTGCATCAATATATAAGGTTAATTGAAAATGACATGGCAAAAGCTTTGTGTTCATTTAACTATTTATGAATTGTAATAACTTCTTAAGTCAACTGTGGGAAATGAACCTTTACAAATTTATCTAATCCAAGATAATATTTTGTACGCTTTTTTTCACTCATAACCTAACACAAATCAATCAAGACCATCAAAGAAAAATGGTTAGTTTACAAAAGTAGAAGGTAGTACTCGTGGCTGGAGCCTGGAGGTGGTAATAGATAGGGATGGCAATGGGGCGAGAAAAAACTCATAATCTGCGGATACTCGCACGTGAATGAGTGGGTAACCCTGTTAGTTTTTACTCACCGGTGAGTTGTGGGTGAAAATTTGTACTCATCGGTGGTGGCGGGAGAGTTACGGATAATGTATGCTCATCACAAATAAACCTATGACACATATTTAAAATATTCACGGGTATTGTTAAAGAAGCTGTTGATTTGACACAGTAACAAAGTTGTTGAAGAAGTAGGATGCTAAGAGGGCTAAGTGATTTGAATTTTGTGTTTGGTAAAGATTTTTAAACTATTTTACTTTATCTCTTGAAATCAACTACTATAAGTGTGATTTGATATAATGATGTTTAATTTGCTAGTTTTAAACATATGTTTAAAGTATTTTGTGAACGTGGTGTTTGGCAAATTGATATTGTGTCTTATTACACACTTTTATAGTTAGTTTCTATGTAATGGTTGAGTTTTTCTTTTTGCATTTCACTAATGCATGGGCAATAAATACCTGCGAGCATGGGCATGGGTAAAAATTTGTACCCGTGACGGGTGAGAAAAAACCTACAGAGGTGGGTGATGGGTTAGAGATACCCATGCCCATTGCGTATAGGGCCATAGGTGTCATCCCTATAATAGATTGTATTTAGGATCAAGTTTGATTATTACCACCCCTAATATGATAGGAATACCCTTTTTAATATTTTCTATTTATTTTTATAATTTTATTTTTATTATAAAGTTGTGAAATAAAAAAGTGAAACAAAAAATATTAAGTTTTATAAGTTAAAAGTAAAAAAACCAAAAAATACGAAAACAAACCATAAAAAGTTGTCTTACCCTACTAATAAAGTGGGTAAATATATCGGAAAAAACTACGAAATATAAAATATAAAGTTTGACAAGCCAAAATTAGTAAATGAAAAAAGATATAATTAAAAACTATCTTGTCCTAGCAATAAAGCAAGTATAAGAAAAGTAGGAGGAGTAGAGGGGTATCAATAGTACAATCCTTTAGAATCAGATGCAAACTAGCTAGCTAGGTGGATAGAGTGTGGTTGTTCGGTATCGCTATTCGTAGGGTTAGGGCGAATATATTATGCATATGTATTTTTTCAAATTTAAAAAGCTTAAAATTTGATTAATGTTAATTGCTTAAAATACCTTTTATAACTTAAATGCTTAAACGATAAGTTTTACTCTTTCACTTCTTGTTTCAAAACAAGTTTAAGTCATATAGTTGCTCTATCAATAATCGTCTTTACTTTTAAAATGTCAACTTTTTAAATGACATACTTTTAATATTGGTTAATCTTTACGTGTTTATCAATTTTTTATAAAAAATACACGATTTCATTATAAATAACAATTTACACAATTGCTCTTATAAAAAGAGAATGATATTTCTTAAAACTTAAAAGCTTAAAATAGAGTAATGTAAGTAGATTATTATACCCGTTATTAAAGATTGTAACATCATCTACAACTAAACTAAAATTTTAAAGGAAATTTCTTAAAGTAAACCGGTCGCTCTAAATAAGATATCACTTTCTAGACCTTAAATTTTCTAAAGTACAAAATAAACCGGGCGACTAGGCAACTTGTACAACCAACCATGAGTCAACAAGTATCAAAATATGATACGTTAATTATTTGTTTATTCGGTTAACTAGGACGTGTGCCACACGCGGACAAATGTTGCCCAAAACAAGAGTCACTCCCGGTCTATTTTGGATTTTTGAAAAAATATGTAGAAAGTGATATGTACTAAGACGACTGGTCTAATTCAGAATTTTCTCAAATTTTAAATATTGTTTAATACTTAAATTTTTATCATTTTTTTCTAATATATGATTTTTTTCTCGCACTAACTAAAAATTGAACTCGTAAATTTTAAGAGTCAAACTAAAATTACGATTTTACAAATATAATTATTGGATGAGGATCCTCTAATGTTTACCTTCTCATGTTGGTCATATTGAACCAATCAAGAATAAGAAAATGATAAAATGGGACCACAACTAATTGAAACAAGGGACCTATTATTTTGCTTTCTCTCACAATATAACTAACATGATAGAACATGAGAGAGTTAAACTTTAAAGGATCTTAATCCATAATTATTTGTCTTTATACATTGTCACTTTTCACAAATATTCATGTACGTTCATTCTTAAGTTTTTTTTATGTCCTATGATTGTTTGAACACTTGCAATTTTTTAAAAACATGACTAAAGTTACGTAACTTATCATCACATACAAACAACCTTTGTTAGTTTGTTGACTTTGTTGACACCTTGAGGAGTGGCTTTATTTTCAAAATAATATTTCTAAGCCAATTAGAATTTTGTCGACAAACCAATGACTTGGCTCTACAATATCCAAAAGTGATGGTTTTGTTCTAGATATATTTTTATGAAGAAAAGTTCCTCATAAACATTTTTTTGTCTAAGAGCAAGGGGTATAGGGAGCTGGTTGGCTCGCGCAGTTCTACCAGCCGAACCAAACCAACGGCGTACCGTACAGGGGCTGGCGCCATTAGGGCTTTATGGCAGTGATGATCAGCCACCGCGATTGATTTATTTATTTATTTTTAATTATTCTTTTGGTTGTGTTCTTGTTTGTTTATTTGGTTTATAGCTGGGAAAAACCAAGGGATGTTGTATTTGTGTTAGGTTATGAGTGAAAAAAATGGATGTGGTTAAAAAGATATTGCTCTTTTTTTTATTTTATTTTTTTGGAAGAGCAAGAGAGGTGTGACTGAAAATGATGTGATAGATAATAAGGTGAATGTGTGAGTTTGTATATTCAGAAAAGCTTAATGGGTTAGAATTTTTTTAACCTTGTTATTATCGATTGTAATTGGGCTGCAAACGTGGGATGTGTTTGACTAAACAAATAAGCGCTGTGATTTTTATCCAACACAAAACCAGTTAACTTTAGCATTTTTAATTGTAATGTTTTTTTTTTTCGTATATATTTTTTTTTTTTTTTTATTTCTATGCATTTTTTTTTAAAATTAATCTAATGTGTTTTAATTTCAATTTTATATATCTCTAAAATATATAAATGAAAAAAAAAAAAAAAAAAAAATTTGTTTAACGGCACCACATTTTCTGAGGCCAAAGGTAACGGAAAAATTGTAATGCCAAAGGATTTCTGGTGCCATTGGCTGACGTGGCAACACTTTTTACCAACGACACCACCCCAACGGCACAATGGTATCCAGTGCTCTAAGATCATCGTGTAGATTATTATCATCTATTTTTTTTCATCAAATTAAAAAAGTCACTTTCATCTTTTTTCTAAATTAAAATATCTCACAAATCGTTAATCTCTACCCGAAATTAATTATATTATCGCGACGACAAACATTTTTTTTCAAAATTCTCTCATAGAAAAATCACATGTGATTTGAAAAATTACATGTGATTTATTACTTTAAAAATCACGTATGATTTTTAAACATGTGATTTATGAAATCACACGTGATTTTTAAAATAACAAAACACAAGTGATTTTACAAAAAGTTATTTTAAAAATCACGTGTGATTTTTCTGGGCGAAGATATCAACGTTAAGAATCGTTGAAAGTATATTAAAGTGTTCATCTACTGCAAGATAAAAAATTTCTGTCACGATGTTGTTTTTAAAAAAAGTAAAAAGTAAGTTTTATTTGTTTGATGAAATAACGAATAGCTAAGATCTACCTATTTAATCTTTAAAAATGTTTATTTATATCTCTATTTTTATGTCCTTTTGAACTATTAGTACAATCACATTCTTGCTTGGCATTTAAACTTTGTTGTTGGGTGAACTAGTGACACAATATCTTTACCAACTTAAAAATATGCTATTTTAGAGAAGCCAAAAAACGTGGATATAGAATGTCCAACTTATGGACAAAGCACATGAAGGAGTTGAGGTTTTATTTGGGCTAAAAACGTTGGCCTGTCATGACTTTTGTTCAAATGCTTAAATGATGATAAATCTTTTTATCCAAAAGAATAGCAAAATCACATTAACTAATCTTTTATATAATAAAACAAAACCTGTGAGAATTTTTGTGTTTTAAAAAAACTCAACCTTCTTTTATTAAGTAATATTTTTTTTTTTTATTATTATTTTTATTTTAAAATATTCACTTAAAAAACTCAAATATTTCGGATTTGACAATAGTTAAAAAAAACATTCTTATATAAATTCAAGAAAAGAAAAATAAACATAAAAGTTTAAGTATCAAAAGTATTAAAAAAAAAGCTTAGTAAAAAGCAGGAGTGATTTTAAAAATATTTGTGTATAATGTAAACAAATAAAAAAAATCATACGCACATACATACACCTTCCAGCCTATGTGTAAATTTAAGATTAAAATACTGCTACCCACCTATTGCCCTACATCGACACACGGGAAAAAAAACCCTACCCCTAATTAATATAATTAAACTAATTATAAAGTTTATATATCAACAATTTACAAATCTATATAAAATAAATAAAATAGTTATTGATTTTTAAAAAAACACAATATATAAAAACTCGCGCACCCCGCGAGTATTATAACTAGTGATTTAGGAAGAGGAAAAAAAATGTTCTGCTATAATTAGAGCCCATATTGTAATATTTTCTATGACACGACCTTGTATGGCCCATATTGTAGCCCATTAGGCCTTTTTATACACACGCTCAATTCTATGAACTTTACAAAAATTCAAATAAAATCTAAACTCTTGCAGCAAAAACCAAATATGCTTATAGCACACGTTAGAGCAGTATAATATTTTCTATCAAATCTTTTAACACTAACCACTTACCTTTGATGAATTATATGATCATTTTTCCTTGTGAGTTGTGATTATTGTAACTTTTGGTCTAATATATGATCCATGTGAAGTACGGAGTATAAATAAGTCAATTTTCATATTACGTATTAACCTAACAGTTTTCCTATGTAACAATTTTCAGGAAAACTATCATTAACAATCATTTTCTAAATACACACGACGTAATAAATAATTGCGGCAAAACATCTTCAATTGCAAGATCGACTCTTTACATGCCAAGATAGAAAATGCATCATAATTCATAAGCGTCATTTCCTCAACTTAATAATTCGTTTCTTCAAAATGGTTTTAGTCTAATAGGATCATTGTTGCGCGGTTAACCTATATTTTGGTTAGGTTAGTGTAAGAAGCTTTCCTACATTGATATATTATGAGGAGTTTGAGCTCTTTATAAGCTTAAAGTTGCTGGCTACCTATATACCTCTATCATGGTTTTTAGTTAAACCTAACGATATTAGCTGGTGCATTGCTTTCGACTCCAAGGCGTTACGTGGTAGTTCCATTTGAGGTTTATGTTGATGTATGTATGAACTCCCATAAGTATAATTATAGAAGGTAATGAAATACAGTACTATACAAAAAATGAAAAAAAAAAAAAAAAAAAAAGGAAAGCTATAAATTAGGCAACATTTTAGAGATATGTCTGGTTTTGATGATAACACAATGTTTTGTCCCTGAATCAAGCTTCCACTCGTGAGGGGTTTGGCTCCAAAGTTCAGATGCCATTGTCATACTCTTTTTTCTTCCTCTATCTCCAACCCTTGCCCTACCATTCTACCTTATTATTATCATCATCATCATCCTCAAGGGATCTTCATCCATGTTTCTTTAAGAGGTACACATATATACATGCATGCAAATGTTTCTATAACATATCCATTGATCAACCATTTTTGTGTAGTTTGCCGTTATTTCCTATATAGGTCATGTTTTTTTGTCTGACTTTTGCTTGTTAATGTTCTTGTTATCCCTCTGATGATGACATCTTTACAATAGGTATCATGTCCTTTATATCAAAGAATGATTTGAAAAAGGGAATAACCTTTTGATTGCGCTAATGATCCACCGTTTTTTTAGAATTATTCTATGCTTTTGTTCATTAAGACATTTGGTTTCTTAATTATACTCTTGTATTATTATTAGGAATGATGGGAGGTTGAATGTTGAGGGTAAATCATGGGGTTCTATGCTCATTTTCCTTTAGCTTTTGAGAATTCACATTGCATTTTTGATGATCGACCTTTGTTTAGATTTTTTTTTAATTTATTTTTTTACTGAAATTAAGGCGTACGAAATGCATACGTTCTTGTTCTTCCCATCAAAAAGTAGGCCTCAGTCTCCCTTTATGTTTTTTGTTTATTCATTGAACGTATGTCACATATGGTGATATGTGATTGTTTAGTTATGTTGCGCGAAGCATTAAGTATACTGTTTGATAACATTCTTTAAGCTCTAAATATGTTTGATTAGTGCATTATATATGCAGAATTCAGATGATTGATTTGCATTGTTCTAATGTCTTCGTGCACATCTTCCTAAAATTATTTTACTTCCAAGTACGCACTCAATTTTCAAATTTTCATTCTTATGTTGTCAAGATATAACATGATTTATCTTTATGTTCATCTTTTAAGCCATATATTTGTCCGATTCAAACTGACTAACACATTGGTGCATTTACTTTTTGTATTGACACATCAGGTTGATGAGGATGATTATTATCCTCGGACAAACAACAAAGACAGCTTTTTGGAATGGTTACATAAGTCTCGTACTAAAAAATCGATATTAGCTCAATGTATTAGTAAGTACATGTTTCCAATTATCTGTTATCTCTAGCTCTAGCTAGGTCCATGGACTCTGTGTTAAGTACAGTTATTATACTATGTTGGGTTTTTGCTCAATTCAGCTACTGCTATGGTTGGTCCACGAACATGGATTGGAGGAATCTTTAACCGCACAGGTCCCAAGCATTCTGGAAGTAACAAACACGTTGATAATAAATTAACTCCTAATGAGGTACTAGAATAAACCTCATTGTATTTAAAAACTCGACTAAATTTTAAATATCAACATAATAAAAGACATTAGCAAGGTCTTAATCTATTTGTTCTCAACTCTGTTCAGGAAACAGGATATCAGAGGCTTCAAGAACGTTCAAACGTAGCATATGATGAGATGCGTGTAGAACATCAGGTATTTTACAATTTATCTACTCCTGTTCATTTTCTTTTAACCCTACTGATATGATAATATTAAAGTCTTACTGATATTTACCATGAGACCTGATTTTGGGCAGTACTTTTTTGTTTGATGCATTTATTTGTTTTGTTGACAGAAAGCCCTTCAGAATTGTGAATTTAGCATATCCAAACGTTACACTAACAGGATTGATCTCCGAGCAATGGAAAGAAATGGGGTGGCAAGGAGCTAATCCATCGACAGACTTTAGGTACAGCTAACCGTAGTGCCACACACATATTACAATTCAATCTTTCATAATAGATGATGTACTGAAATAAATTTGTTTGTTGCAGAAGTAGTGGTTTTCTTTCACTTGAGAATTTGCTGTTTTTTGCGAAAACATTTCCGGTAAGTTGGAATAATCTCAGTCGACCTTTTTTTGGTGCAACATTTTAATATTATTCATGAGATATACTGATATGAAAAATTAAGTGACTTACTGATTGATTAAAGTTCAAAATGAAGGAAGCTTTTCGTAGGTTACTATTGAAACAACGTGGAGTACGGGCGACTTGGGAATATCCTTTTGCTATCGCTGGCATTAATATTACATTTATGTTGACTCAAATGCTAGAGTTTTATCAAGGTTTGTGACTTGAATCCATATTGTGCTACTGATAAATTGAGCTTAAGCATATCACTTACTTAATGAAGGTTGTTAACAAATTCTGTTTTGCAGTTAAGCCTAGATGTGAACACTGTGTCAATTTTGTAAGAATATTAGGAGGTAAGTATTGCGAAGCATCCTTTTGTATTCAATTATTAAAATGCAATGAGTATTATGATGTATTCATTTTATTAAAACGACTTATTGCAGAGGATGAAGATGCCTTTGATGTTCTATATTGCATAGCTTTTGCAATGATGGATGCTCAATGGCTCGCTACACATGCATCATACATGGAGTTCAACGTAATATTTCTAGCTCTATCTATACATATACGTTGACATACATACATGCATATATCTAAGTTGGCTGTTGTTCTAATCCTTTATTTCCAACGGCCCCTTATAAAAACACCAGGAAGTTTTACAAGCTGTACGCTCCCAACTGGAGAAAGAACTTGCACTCGAAGACCTCACCAGAATACGAGATTTGCCTGCGTTCAACCTTCTGCACAGTTAGTTATTTTGAAGTTGTATGGTTGTACAGTTAGTTTTAATATTCATCTCTTTCGACCCTGTGGTGACTATGGTACAAGAAATGTTATGGTGCGAAGGCGATTGATGCTCCAAAGCCACAGCCAAGCTAGCATGATGCTTGAACGTGTCTAGGTTCCTTTGAAACGAGGTTAAGTCAGCTGGCTCTGTAGTTATATAACTGAAACTTGATGCCAGAGCTCAATGGATTGTATGTTGCTGTTTAAGGATGATTGTTAATAGATTAGAGGTTTTTTCTAATAGGTAGGATTAGTAGCGCTTTAGTGCTTTACGAAATGTATATTTTGTGTTTGTTGCACTGTTTTACGTTGTGGCTACTAATATATTTAAGTATATTTCTTGGTCAAATGCATTAAGCATGATACTTTAAAAGTACCCGTAACACCAATATACTATGATTGTCATTAATAATATGTAAGAACAGGAAAAATAAAACAAAAACGAATACAAAATCTTCTGAGTATTTAGCGTTAGATGGAACACGAGACATGGTGTGGGGGATATTAAGGAACAGGATAGGATTTGTTGTTACACATGCACTTGTATGCCATGGGACATGTTTCAGCCTCTTCAATGGATGCACATACAAAGCTAACCATGACCAGTCTACATGGGGAACATGAGCCGCAAGCATGAGAGCAATCCGGTAACCTTGATCCAGGTACTTTAACTGGGTCCACTCTTTGTTTTCCTGGTGCCGACACCATGGCTCCATGGTAATTTGGTTTCGCTGTAGTTGGATGGTGATGCCCATGGTCTGTTTACAACACATAAATAATTAAGCATAATTAGAACATAACAAAAATAGACAACATGGTTGCATAGTAGCAAAGGTCATGCATATGCAAATGAAAATAATGGTGTGTTATGGACATTAATTCAACATATCAATGTGATACAATAGGCGGTATCATTAGGTTGTAACGTACGTGAAATATGTCTAGCGGAGATGTCAAGAGGAAGAAGCAAAAGCAAGGAGAGAAATACAGCGTTGCACAACGAGCCCTTCATGACTTACTATGGTTAAAAAAATGCCAAAAATTTGAGGATGTTTGTATGGTGAGATCACAAAAGAAAGGGTGAGTGAATATATATGGAAGGTAAACAAAGGTGGTATTGAAGCAAGTCACAGGCAAAGGAGAGTGCAAAAGGGTCACATGAAAGAGGGTGAATCACAGGGCTTGACCTTGCTGCAATCAAGTGGTTTATGATTTGATTCACACTTTTATGGTGTGCTTCAAATTTACTAAGGTAAATTGCTTCTTGTGACACATCTGTAGTGTGACCAAAACATTAAATGCTACTTTGGATTCGTATACTAAATACTAAGTAAATAATAAAATATACATCAAGTGTTTAAAGATTCAGTTCAATATGAATTGGTCAATTGCTGTAAACGCCATGAATGTATGTATGAAGGTTAGGATTGGACCACAAAATGATTGGCCAGGTATATATTGGTAGAAACTTGGAACCATGACAACTCAACCAAAAAAGGGAACTTAATGGTTTCACATTTTTGTAGCATGGTACAAGATTTAATGAGCTTAGGACAACACGGAAGACGTGATAACGACAACAACAAAAACATTGCAAAAAGCTTGTGAGAGTTAAATGCAGCTTCACTAATTGATGGAATGCATAGTTTTGAAAGCAACCATCTATGTTTCCTTCAAGGATATCAACAGTTGTGCTTATTTCAAGTTTGGATTTCTATCTAGGAAGATTTAATATCAAATGTTTTCGAGTAGGTCGGAAGTCTGCTAGTCAGGAATTTGTTTTGGGGGGGGGGGGGCAAAAAAAAAGGAAGGAAGCAAGTGCTAAAAACATCATAATATATAACTATGTAAAAATGTTGCAACAAATTTGTTCATTTAGCGCTTTACCAGCACGCTCATCCGCATCAATAAAATCATATAAAAGTGAATCTAAACTAAAATCCTTAGCTATATCTTTCTCAATGCAAAGAACTAAACTATCAGTCATCATCCATTCTATTTGAGAGTCTATTTTTCACAATTTTCATGACTGAAAATGCACGTTCAGTAACCTTGATGAGGAACTCGACGTAAATATATTTTGTATGGACAAGAACTTGACGTAAATAAGGATTACTTATTTTTTAGCCAATCAAGTTTTGTAAAGTATTTATAAAAGAATTAATAAGGGGCGATGGATCAATTGTACAACAATTAGTATTCTTACATGGACTTCATCAGTTGATAAGGTGGGCTAAAAAAACAATATTAGTTACACTTTACAACATTGAGCTTTTTACATAATACCTATGTACAATGTTTAGGGCTTTTGTGGTGGGCCCATGGCCCAATTCCCCACATAGCTTCGCCAAATGTTAACTTATCAACTTGAGATATCTCTCACGTTGAAATGAAAATTGATAGGTCATGTTCTCCTATTAAGAGAAGGATGAAAAGCGAGTCTATTTAAAATAAAGGGTAAAAGCAATAAATGCTTCATTTACCTATATGTTAGTCTCATTATACACCGTGGGCCGATTAAACACTCATTATGCCTAACAACACTTGTTTCCATTCGGTTTTTAATTTTCCAAGTCATATATACTTCTTTCCAAGTCATAAACTAACCTAATCCGAAGAACTAAGGGGCCAAACCCAACGGGCTTGTGGGCCTTTATTATCTAACATCCCCTCTCAAATGAAAATAAACTAAAACTCAAAACCGAAAATAAACTAAACTGATAAACGAGAGTTCGTTGAAATGAAAATGAGAGTTTTCAAACTCGAAAATAAACTAAAACCGATAAACATCAAAACTAGTGTCCCAGAGTGCAAACTCGGTGCTAGATAGAGTCTCAATCCAATGCAATCCAAACTGTAACAAGGTGACATTAGTCAAGTCTGAAATAGACGGGCCAAAGTCATTGCAAAACCAAAATCAGAGCGACATAAATACGAAGATGAATGAGAGTAGAACAGACAAAACCAAGTGAAGATTCAGACAGATGTAGAGCACAAAATCAGGCAGTGAAAAAAGAGTAGAACACGCAGACAGGTGCAGGTACAGATGCAGAACCAGGAGTAGAGCCACACAAATACGGAGAAGAACCACAATAGAAGAGTAGATCAGTGCGCATATAGATTAAGGAAGATAGAACCAGACATATGGAGAACCATAATCGGACGAGATGCAGGGTGGAATTCAGACATATTCGGAACCAAACAAAACCAGATGAAATCAGACAGATGCAGAGCCAGACGAAACTAAATGCAGAACCAGGGTGAAATTGGGTGAAACCAAAATATGTTGTTGATGCCGAAATGCTACACATAACTACTCAAGACTTAATCGTATTAGCTAAAACTATTGCATCACAATCATCAACACAAACCCATATTAGCCAATAACAATCCATTATAAGTCAAACAAATGAGAGAATACCAACGGATACAAATTCTCCAAAAAAAACTGATGCAAATACCAATACTACCTTGAATCACACGCAATCGCTATGATATTCTAACCATCAAATAAAATTAAATCAAATAGTTACTAACCAAATAATCAATATAATCTTCAAACATCAACGGATCCATTGTACACCAATCAATTAAACCAATTGTGAATCATCCTTACAAGCAACCATAATAACCCATGCAACATATTCAAACCAATTAGTCGATGCTCCAAATCATTAAACCAATAACAGATGAACCAACCAAATAAAAACCCTATTATACGAATCTTGACAAAACCAGTTTCAAAGTCGAGCAAAACAACGGCTACGGCTGCGAATTGTAATTACTAAACAAACTTAATCAAATAGCCAAAAAAGAAATTAAACATAACCGCAACAAATGTCTTCGAATAAAATAAACTAAACGGCCATAGTCCTACGTGCCGATTTCGATCCACACATCACAAAATAAACCTTATGTAAATAATTAAATATATTGCAACAACCAAAACCGACCAAACTATTGTGTATAATAATCACCCATTAACTATTCATCTTATGCATACCTGATACCTCCATATAACCGACCAAACAGTTGACGACAACCAATCGGGTCAAGATAACATTCTTTTTTTCTTTGTTTTTTTCATCGGCAACAAGGTGTAACGAAAACAAAATTTATAACGAAACTGGCTTTGATGCCATGTAGAACTCAAAGGGAAAATGAACAATTATATTGATCAGATTCAACTAAACTGTGAAGATTACAAAACATTATATAGAAAATAAACTAACCTGACCCTAGCAACTAAGCGGGTCAAACCCAACGGGCTTGTGGGCCTTTATTATCTAACATAACAACCAAAGTAACAAAATATGTAGATACAAACAAAGAATTCAAGATTTTTCATAAATAAGTGGTACCATATGATAGGGTACCATAAAGTATTGTTTTATAAAATACATCAATCATATGTTATGTTGCTTACCTTATCCTTCTATATTAGATACAAAAAGAGTGTTTTATCCTTCTGGGTAACCAATCCATATAGAATAATATGTTCATATAGATAACTTGAAATCATTCAACTTGAAAAGCTTTGTCCGGAGTATATCCAGTACCATTTTCATCAAACTTGAATCTTTTCATCTGCATCATAAAGATCCTTTCGGGTCTAACTATATTTTTGTGATATATCCTTGGTCTAAAAGTGGATTCCTGTTCCTGGATCTGGTAGCTCTGCCTTTGGGTTCCAATGTGCTTTCTTGGGTTGGTACATTTGAAGCTGGAACAAGTTGTTAGGTTGGAACATCTTTTTCAACCCAGGATTCTTTATTTGGATCTTTCATTTCTGTGTCCACAAATTGATTAATATCATATTCAAATTTATTTTAAGCTTCCTCATCTGAATCTTCCCACTTTTGGTATTCATAAGCCATGTCTTCCCAAAACTTATCACTTTTCTCAATCTCTTAAAGAACTGTGCCATAAATTCATAAGAACTGCTACGTGTAGAGCTTTTATAGCTTTGAGCCCTTTAGTTTGTTATCTTATCATGTTCTTCCTTTTCTTCCCATAAATTTGTTCCATGGCTTTATAATCCATCCCGAGCTGATATTCCTAGGTAATGAAATAATTGTGTTATATAATTCATTCATATTAGCATAAAATGTTAGTAACAATTGTATATTTTAGACTAGTAAATACCACATCTCGTGCCACATCTCGTACCTCTTTTGCTAGGACTTAAACATCCTCTCTTAGATGAAACACCTCTTTTATTTGGCCTCCCTTGTTGATGCATATGTCTGAAGGACCCACACCTAACAACAGACGGCGCACAAATAAGGAGAAGAACCAAAGCAGACTCAGGCAGATAGATGCAAACAAAGAAAATTCAGACATACATAGCAGATTCAGGCAGACAGAACCAGACAAATGGAGAACCATAGTAGAACCATGGTGGAATTCATACAGATGCAGAACCAAACAAAACCAGATGAAATCAGACAGATGTAGAGCCAGACGTAACCAAATGCAAAACCAGACAGAATCAGAGCGAAACCAGGTGGAACCAAAACATGTTGTTGATTCTGAGACGCAACACATAACTACTCAAGACTTAATCAGATTAGTTAAGACTGTTGCACGGCCATCACTACAACCAATGCATAACAATACCAATAAATGAAATTCCTACCAAAACCGATGGAAATACTGATGTTAATAAAGATAATACCACAATAAGTGAAACTATTATCTATCAGATCTCAAACAAACCAAACGCAAAATAACAGATAACAAACTGCTTCATTACAAATCTAAAGGAAAAGTCAACCAAATTCAATTTGATAGCATACAATTATGAGATGGCCAAATTCCATTTAATTGCCAGCATCCCACTAAGTGTTTACCAACAATCACTGTCCACCATTCTCATCTTTATATTTTGCCCACTGACTCAATTAAAATACCCAAATTAATCCAACCAAAACTTAAACAAAATGCAAACAGAGAGCGACAACAAGGATCAAGCGAATAATCATTATTCATGTGACATACCAATAATCAATTGAACTTCCAATAGCTTTCTACAATTCCCAATTACCTTTCAGATTTTTGGTCACCAATCTTTGTTTCTTTTCTTTTTATAGGCGACAGCAAGAGCACACCAGTAACCATGCTAACTACGAGATAAAAGATCATGGCTCTGATACCATGTAGAAATAAGCGGAAATACTGAAAACATTATTGATCAGTTTCACTAAACAATGAAGATTACAAAACATTATACAGAAAATAAAATAACCTAACCCTAGAAACTAAGCGGGCCAAACCTAACAGGTTTATAGGCCTTTATTATCTAACACCTCGGATAAGTTGTAGCTCGGCGAGCTCTTTCCCAAGACAGAACATGTATCATGGTGGAGGTAGTATAAATATCTCCACCTCATTTATTGCCAAACCAACTCAATTCATAATACTCTGTCATTTATTATTCAGCCCTTCGGCATAATACTTATTCTTACGTCGGAGCTTGGTCTTGGGATAAAACTCAAGGCGAGGCTAACGTGTGTTCTTCACTTGTGTAGGTGCTCGAAATACGTCACTTTACCCAGTCTAATGGGACCTACACGTGCATTATCCGATGAGCAAACTTTTACTTTAACATCCATCTTTTGCCTAAACCTTGTGTTGGAACTAAAGGACATTTACCTTGATTTTTAGGTTTTGGCATTGATGTTGTAAATGATGGTTTACTGTGAGTACTAAATGGTGGAATAGGTATGGAAGGTGATGGTTCACTGGGATTAGGAGGTGGTGGCATAGGTGTTGAAGTTGTTGGTTCATTGGACATCCATATAGATCAAATTGTTTTATTTGTTAAAATACATTAATGACATGGACATCCGCATTGATCAATTTGAATGTACAAAATTAACTCGGCATCAATGGTAAGTGATTGAAAATATAGCTAAATTTGAATAAAATACAAAAGTATAGTATGCAAAACGAGTCTTTCGTCGGTCCACATTGCAAAATGAATCTAACATATAAGTACATGAAGCATTTGTGGCTTTTACCCTAAAATAAAAAATCACGCGTAATATCTTACTTAAACTTTCACTGCATAATCTATCATGTTCATACAAAGATAAGAGAAATCTGAATCCAAGCCATGTACAAATGACTATATTCTTAGCCTCGTGATGACTAATTCCACAAATCCCTCATCTTTCATGAATGATCTATAAGACTGCGTCGTAACAATTGCATGCACAACACGTGGTGTCTTGATGCGGCACCAACTTCATGCACCACCTTTTTTTTGTTCATGCATCACGCGTGGTAGGTGCAAATGGGTTGGTTCGGTCATTGCGCATCATCGAACGAAAGTAAAAATTATGTGTTTGAGTGAGTTGTAGGTATGTTTAAGTGGGGCATTTATAAATGACAATGAATGTGTTAAGAGCTTCGGGTACCCTGCGCCATGCCCCAATTGCTCCCGGAAAACGTCACCTGACGGCACCACAACCACACCGAGCTTCGCGTTTTCACGTCCTAAGCCATCACGACCAGCCCAAATGGTCCCGGAAAACCCGACAGGACGGCGCGAGCACGGTACCGAGCCTCTTGTTTTCCCTTTCTTTTTGGCGTTATCACGTTTTTTCTTTTCTTTATTTTTCACTTTTGAAAGTGCAGGCAACGGTTGTGAGGAATTGTGTTTGAAGAAAATGATTAGTAGCATGTGAGATCTGTGTGTTTGAAGAGTAAAGAAGAAGTGTGGTCGCATAATGGTGTTTTTTTTTTTGGACGACCGGATATTAGGTAGTAAAAGAGGGTTATATATTTTAAAGATTAGGGTAAAATGTTTTTGGCTTGCTTATATATGGGATTTGTTTTATTTTGTGCTTGGGCCTATCCAAAATTTCAATAAACGAAAAGAGTGTACTAATTTTTTGCTTGGGCCAGCTTATTATCGAATTTATGGTAAATGTTAAAGGTTAGCTAGATTTATAAAATTGTAGCATTTGGCTAAATTTTGATATATTAAGTGGTATGTGGTTATTTTTTGTTAATAAAATTTTTATTTTATTTAAATGTGTTATTTTATTTAAATAAATGAAGAAAAAATTGTGGGGTCCGAAGGTGCACGACGGCACCATAATGTGGTGTTATAGGAAGGAGGGAGTTTTTGGTGTTGTGGTGAATTCTGATGTTATGAAAAAAGTTGTTGATGTGGCATCCTCTTTTCCCACGACACCAACGGGACGACATTAGGATACCTAATGCTCTAAGCATTACATGGGTTTGACGGTGATAGTATATGCTAATTTGATAGAGGGCCACACCCTCACGACACCAATGTATTACGGTCAAGTGTAAGGATTAGATTAAGCTACGCCTAAAGCCCACTTTGGGTGTTGCTAACAATTTAAGCATTGCATAATTCTCATTTTTCTTCTATGTACCAAGTAATCAAAAAGGAACTCGGATTTAAACCGAGGGCTTACGCCTTACCGTGGGATTACTCTACCACTGAGTTAAAAGGAAAGGGCTTGGTTCATTGAATTCCTGAACGGGTCACTGTACTATGTAACTAAAAAAAAATATATATTCTTTTAATTCTTTAAAATATTATATAAGAAGCTGAATCTACACATATACAGAAGCGCCTCGACAAAAGATCCATTTATATACAATAATTGCATTGTACGTAGATATTGGTAAAAGTGTGATTCGTTCTATTAACCCCCATAATAGTTAATGGGTCTTTCGGTTTTATTCATATTCCGATCAAAAACTTTATTTCATTAAAACATATAGAATTAAATACTATTTTTTTATCGTTTAAAAAATCAATCTTGGAAAAAATAGTTTTTTATTTCAAAATTTCAATTTTTTAAAAACTTAATTACTTTTATAAATCACCTAAATAGCCGTTACAAAACCCCATAATTCACCCAAACTAATTCTGTAAAATTTCTTGATCTTGATCCATCAACAAAAACAAATCAAGAATCAATAATTCTGTAAAATCGTATCATCAATATCAGATTATCTAACAATGTGGACAAACAAAGACCCATCAAATATCACCCCACGCGGCTTTCCTTTACAATCATTAAACAACCGAAAACGCTATTGTTCTACTCCGCCTTCATCCGCCACGAACCATCACTTTCGACCAGTGTCCGAAAAGAAATGGAAACCAAACAACAATTTTAATAACGTTAATCAACATCATCATCGTTTGCCACCTGTCCCTGCTGATAATTCTCCTTATGGCAAAGCGAAACATGTTCAGGTTTGGTCTGTTTATGTTTCTTGGTGTTTATTTATAAACCCATTATCTTTTTTTTGTTATTGTTTTAGAAGTTTTGTGGTTTATGATATTGTAAGGGTTTAGGGTTGATGGATATGAAGGCTGTTTTTACGGTTTTTGGATATGATCTATTGTTTCGGAGGTCTAGCGTTTTATGTTGTGGTGATCGCTTTGAAAACGCACGTCCAAAGACTGCTTAATTTTTAGGAATTAGAATAGAGAAGAGTATAGATAGTTGACTTTTAGAGTCAATTCCTAGTGCTCAGATCACCGTTTTTATAAGTTGTTTCTGCAGTTTTAGTACAAATTGTTTGGTATTCGTGGCAGGCTTAAATAACGTGAATGTGGGTATGAAACGTTTTATGAGAAGGTTACGAATGGATAGTAAACAAGAAGCCGGGTATTTGTTTATTTGACTTTAGAAGTCAAACAAGAAGGTGATTATCATGACTCTTAAAAAACGAATTAGAATGGTTTTGATATGTTTGATTATCTACTGTCGAAATAATCAGTTTTAGTGTCTTGATGAACGCGAAGTTATTTAATGATTTTTTGCCTTAATCAGTTGATTTGATTCTAGTTCTTGACTGGCAGCAAGTTTTTAAAAAACGCGCGTTTAAACATTACCTTAGTATTAGAAATATAAATCGTGAATAGACAGTTGACTTTTGGAGTCAAACATGGTGCTCAAATCATAGTTGATAAAGATTGTTTCTGGAAATTTGGAACAAACAGTTCCATGGTCTTAGCAGCTAATGTAAACTCGATTGCGTGTATCAAACTTTTCTTTGAGAAAGCTTAAGAATGGATAGTAAAGTTGACACGGAATGTTAGTTTATTTGACCTTGAAAGTCAGAGAGAGCGTTATCGACAGTTATATATGTGCATTTGGGTAACACCTATAACTATTTGAGTTTCATAGTGATCACTTTGAAAATGCACATCCAAACATGAGATGATATTAGAAACTAGAATTAAAAACATAAAGAGTTGACTTCTAGAGTCAGACTGTAGTACTCATATCACAATTAATTATGTTTTTTTTACAGTTTAAGCTCTATCAATTCCATATTATTTGGAAGAGTTTATAAACTCTAATGTGGTTACTGAACTTTTCGATAGAAAAGGTAAAAATGGATGATAAATAGGTAGCAGAATGTTAGTTTGTTTGACCGTAAAAGTCAAACAGAGAATGAGGATAGTCATTGCTGAGAACTGAGATTTTTGGTTTTTTGAGGCTTAATTTGTGATCTTTTCTTGCTTTTCTCTTGACAGTTGGTGGACAAGAACCCAGGCAAAGCTATATCGATGTTTTGGGCTGCAATAAATTTAGGTGATCGAGTTGATAGTGCTTTAAAAGACATGACAGCAGCAATGAAACAACTGGATAGATCAGAAGAAGCAATTGAAGCTATCAATTCTTTTCGCCATTTATGCTCACATGAATCACAAGAGTCTCTCAACAACATTATGCTTGAACTATACAAGGTACATTACTAAATTACATTAATTTACCACTGTTGAGTATCATACCGAGCTTATACTCAAATAAATCACAAACAATTTTACAGAGGTGTGGACGAATAGAGAATCAGATACAATTGCTTGAATCAAGAATAAAGCACATCGAGGATGCTGCAACACAGAACATGAACAGAACACAAATTCCAATCACAATGGGACAAGAGTATACAAAATTATTAGGCAATTTGGCTTGGGCTTATTTACAACAAAATAAGTACAAACAAGCAGAAGAGATATATAGGTATATATATCTTTAAACTATAATCGACCTATTAACTAGTTTTTTATTGCAGTTTAGTTTATTAAAATTGAATGTTGATGTTGCAGAAAAGCCCTTTCATTGGAGCCTGATAAGAACAAGCAATGTAATCTAGCAATTTGTTTGATGTATATGAAACGAATGACTGAAGCTAAGTTTCTGTTAAGTACAGTTAAAGGTTCAAACAGAAGTAGAGAGATGTATGAATCTTATGCCAAATCTTATGAGCGTGCGGTTATGGTGATGCATGAGTTGGAATCCTGCAAGAGTCATGTTACAACTTTTTCATTGTTTCTTAGTAGAAACAAAGAAACGGATTCTGAAAATGATGGTGCAAATGAAAATTGTGAAAATATGCAGAAACCCTATGTTTCTCCGTATACAATTAGGGGTGTGCTGACACCAATTACACAACCTCGGGCACATGATAAAGAAGGTTTAAATGGTGGGTATTTTCGGAAATTACAATTTGGGCAGCCTTTAGAGAACACTGACCGTGAGGTCAAATCGCCGGCCGAGTCTGGTAAAAAGCCGGAAACACCCTTGATGACTGAAGCAGGGATATGTAGGAAGATAAATTGGGCTGATATTGCTGAAGAAGAAGAAGAGTATGGTGATGAGAATGAGGATTGGTACAACGTAAAGGATGGATGTCACACAGTAAAACGATCATTGGATTTTCAAGATATAAACTGTATATCTTAAAGTCGTGATTAACTTTGAAATGCAAGCTTGTATATGGTGATATCTTCAGCTTCTTGTTTGTTAGGTGTTATTATCTCAGTTCTTATAAGATTGTAACATACGAACATATGAAAGATTCTCGATTCTTTTAGTTCAGCTAAATCCATACTTTATTCAGTGAAAAGCTGAATAAGCTTCTTTATATTCGTGATAGTTTTCATACTTTGATTTAGTATCTATCGAGCTGCCAACCACTCCTAACTGCAGATACCACTGATCTCAGGTCGTTGCACCTGAGGAACTGAAAAGCTCTTTATTTTGTAACATGCTAAAGTACTTCCGCTATGAACCTCCCACACAATCACATGAGGTTGACTTTACCATAAAGGCGATTAATTGCCCAGTGATGTAGTCTTAACAACTTATATTACTAACCTCTCTTAGTCGACTGTTAGGAAATCATATCACACGTGGTTGGTATAAAATCGCAAAATCATTTGTATCTGATAAACACTATCAGGTCATGCTAAGATCACCTTTAGTCCTCTATAACCCATTAGCCCTTATATTAGATGGTTTTAATTGTATTATTTACAGAAATACTATCATCCTCTTGTATGCATGAATAGAATTAAAAATGTTAGTACATTGTTACTACAGGGGTTCAATTAATAACGTACTAAACACTGGGATTCAATTAAAAATAATGTTACTACAGGGGTTCTATTATAACTGTAACTTTAGATAATTTTTGAAAATGGTAAGGTTTAAAGGATTTTATAACGGGTGACTTTAAGGCTTTCATTAGGATAAATATTGGAAAACTTTTAAGAATTAAATATCACATTTAATTAAGTGATTTAACCACAACAAGGTGTCTTAGTGGTTTCGCGGTGTCTTAGTGGTCATGTATGATGTTCTCACAAAAGATCTCATGTTTAAAATTTGGTGGTTACACATCTTCGGGGTGGTCACGAATAAGGTCAGATGCGGTCAATGGATCTTTCTGGTTAAGACGCGTACATCCGAGTTAAAAGCTCATTGTACCCGGAGTACTCTGAAACAAAAAAAACCTCACTCATTTACCCATTTATTTAATTACGATGACTATAAATACAATTTTCAAGATTTTTTTTTTTTTTATCTTCGTATGTGTGTTTAGCAAAGTAGTTGTAACTACACACTATTCGTGTAAAAAAGAGGTTTAAGTAATTTGACTAAATACAGTGCTTTACTTGTTTTAAAAAACTTATTTTCACTAGCTTAAGCTTATAGCTATGTGACAAGAAAAGCTTATAAAAAAGCTTTCATGAACTATGTGACAAAAAAACCTTGTTTTATAAGCTAGTTCATTTAAAAATGTTAAGACTGTGCGTAATGCATCGGTCGTCCATCTCGGTCCACCTTTGGGCGACGCGTTCTAGCCGTTAAAGCTCTCTTGGGCGACGTGCCTTAGGCGCAAAAAAAAAAAGAACTTGGTCGATATTAAGACCAGGGACGGAACTAGGGGGTTCCCGGCACCGATTTTTTCTATATAGTGTAAATTTTTGAAAAAAACAACGATTTTTAATAAATGTATTTTAAATGCACCCGGTCCATTGGTAATATGTTCATTTATTTATCGTTTTAATGAATTATTCGTTTTCATTCATTTTTTTAACTTTATTATATTATGTTTTAAAAAAATTTGTGCACTCGATCATATTTGGTCTTGGTTTCGTCCCTATTTAAGACCGAGTCGTTAGCTTGGATGGCCCAAAAACAAACACCACAACGGTTAGAAAAATGACCTTTTGGTCACTTATTAAAAAATCTTTAAACATTTAATATTTATCTTATAAATACCTCATTACTTCGCCATTTAATACACAATTTCAAACCAATCTTGACTACGGAGTATAATCTTCTCATCTCATATAATGTTTCAAAAAACTCCCAAAACCAAAGCACCAAAAAACCGACGCCAAGAAAATGTTTCAAAGTTTCAACACCGGGTCCTAATTTTCGTTTGACCGGTCACTCACCACCCGTTAATTTTCAACCCGCAAATTTCGTATAGCAACAACAACCTTATTATCAAAATAATCTGTTTCAACCTCCATTAAAACCAACCACTACAACCTTTTTACCAACAACAACAACAACAACAATCTCATATGTATCGTCGGCAAATGTTACACGATTCACCAACACCGTACCAAGCTCAAACTTCTCAACAATATTCTCCGGTTAACCATTTTAATGTTTATGAAGATATGGGTCCGTTTTCGGCAGTCAAGATTATTCTACGGTTCAAGGTTCAGGTTATCCATCCGTACCTATTGAAGACGACTCTCCCGTCAAAGAGGTGGCACCCGTAAAAAGACGTCAAAAATCCAAGACATCGGAAAAAGATGACGTTAGCATTTCATGGACCCCGACAGAAGATTTAGCGTTGTGTAAAGCTTGGATAAACACATCGAAAAAGCATCAAAGGGAACACTCAAAAGACTAGGGGGTGACGCGAGTAGTTTATTACTATGCGAAGGAAATGGGGGAACCGAGAAGAGAATACGATGCCCTCAACACCAAACGAAAAAATAGGGTTCATCACTAGAATTGGTTAACTTTGCGCGATTTACGATAATGTAAAACGGAGGAACGAGAGTGGCACAAGTGACCAACTGCTGTTCGATAAAGCATGTGTTGAATATCAAGCAACGTACGGTCAGGCCTTTATATTGATTGAGTCGTGGAAGCTTTTGAGGCAACATAAAAATTGGCAAGGATTGAGATGCCTAAATTTTACAAAACCAAAGAAAAGACTCTTAAAAATTAAAGACTTGGGAAACTATCTCACACGCCACATCGAACTCAACACATGATGATTTTAATCTCAAAGACGAAGCGGATGATTCTGAGGAAGAAGATGTTCGGGATGTTCGACCAACGGGCCAGGACAAAGCTGAGAAGAAAAGGTCATCCTCCTCCGTTTCTTCAGAATCTTCAACTGCTCCTCTTATTGATCGGTTAGTCGATAAATGGATAACGTCGCATTAGGTTTCTTTTCCAAAAATAATGAAGTCCAAGATTCTTATTTAAAGTTGAAGCAGCGACAAATGGAAATGGAAGAAAAGACGCGTCGTGAGCATATGGAATTGGAACAAAAGTAAGAAAAACTTGAGCTACAACGTCACGTGTTTCAATTTCAAAAAAAAAGAAAAGAAAAAGGACAATGACCTCATGTTTTATCATTCTTCCGATGACCATTGACCGGACTACAACTAGACAAGACGTCGGAGATGAAGCGAAAAATAAAACAAAAAATATAATTTTGACTATTAGTTTAAAATTTTAATTTTTATTAAAATATTTTTTTTAGAGTAAACTACACCATTCGTCCTTGTGGTATACGTTGACCATCAAGGATCGTCCTTTGACCAAAAAAATTGCACCGTGAGTCCTTAAGTGCGAAACGTTACTCGGCGCCATTGGCCCTCACCCTAACTGGCGTGAGTAACGGCTAAATCTACACAAGCAGGGTATTTTGGTCTTTTATTACTTCTCTCTCTACTTCATCTTCTCCACTTATTCATCAACACAAACTCCACATTCTCCAGAAATCATAAGCTTTAAAAGCCTTTTTTTTTAAAATAATAATAATAATAATAATAAAATTAAATCAAGAACTTTAATCTTTAACCAACTTAATTCATATAACTTCACCGAAAGAATCAACTACCAACAAAATCAGCCTCGATGAGTTTTGGGTTTCTTTTATAAACTCAAAACCACAAATCTGTGGCTTTCTCTATAAAGATTTTCACCCAAAAAAATTTATACCTCTAATATCCAAACACACATATATATACACAATCATATAAACACAAGAGCATATTTCCATCCAAAAAAGCTTTCATCTCTATTATATAAAGTCTCCACCATTTCATATGCATAGATCATCAGTATCTACTTCATCTTCTACATAACATTCACACACCATTAATTTCAGGCCCTTCATTTTCATCAAACTCTTATAACCCATTTCTACATCTTCATTTTCATTTTCATCAAATCCTTTGATCCTAAACCTTTAAAAGTAAAACAACAAAACCATCATCAAAACCTTCTTCAAAACCATCATCAACCACCACGGTCACCATAGACCCATGAAACGGCCAACCAGATCGAAACCTCCATAAGACCACCACCATCCTTCTCGGCCACCGCCGTCGACACGCATCACCACCACCGCTGAGCCGCATTTGCTATCGACCAGAATTCGCACCATAAAATGGATCAAGATTTATGATAGTGCCGTGGGTCCTTGAATAGATCCAAAAATCCATTTTCTTCATTACTTGATTACATTTATTTTTGTAGTTTTGTTTAGATCGTAGTTGTTAATGTATGTGAAAGAATAATAAGTGGCATCATTGGGTTTTTATATCAGATTGGGAATGTGAACATGTGCTTACATGTAAATTATTTTGGGTATTATTTTATATGAGTTTACAATTAAATATGTAAAAGTTAATAATTGTTTAATGTTTTGGTGATGTATTTGGGGTGGTGTCGAGTGAAGATGATGAAAAAAGAAAGTATTGTATTTGGATCGGTGGTTGATTGGTGATTAGGAAGAAGTTGAAAGAAGAAAAAAAGAAAATTATATGATTTGTGGGTGATGATATGGATAAAGATAAGCATAAATGAAAAGACAAGTAAAGGATGGAGCAAAAAGACTGAAATACCCTCACGTGGGTATCACGTGTTAGTAAATAACGGAGAGTTAGTGTGAATCCTTAAAGTGACTCAACCAACGCCAGCGTAACGCTTCGCAGTTAAGACTAACTGGGTTTTTTGGTCAATGACGATCCTTCATGGCTAACGATACCAAGCAATGGTGTAGTTTACTCTTTTTTTTATTTGAATTATTAACGTAATATTTTTAATTATCAATGAAATTTTAGTTTTAGTGTTAAAAAGTTAAAATGATGAGAAAAAAAAATGATTGCGGTCATCATTACGGTTAGCTGGTCATAAAGATAGTTAAGATAGTTGTAAAAAAAATTGAATTAACACTGATGTAACGGTCATCACTCGATCACCATTACGGGTAGCCTAAACTCTCGTAAGCTCATAAAACATGTATCCAAACACAACCATTATTTTGCTCAAAAAAAACACAACCATTATTCTAGATTTAAAATATAAAGATTTAAAAGAAAGTTCCAAAATGAATTATCAAGAAATCCAAATAGCATAATTTGATTGGCCAATGAAACGCCAACATGGCACTCTTTCCCCAATAAACCCCATTGCTAAAACCTTATCATTCCCAAACCAAGACATTTGTCTAGTACCCACCAATCACAACAGCCACTTGTACATAGTGCTTTAAATCAGTACATTTAAAGCAACAAGAACAAAAATATCTTTCAATGGCTCTTCAAGCAGCTTCTCTTCTTCCATCTGCAATCTCAGTTCACAAAGAGGTACTAAAAATATGTTTTTTTATTGGCGCCAAATTTGTTTTTATAAGTTTTGGTATGATGGTTTGGTTTTTGTAAATGTGAAACAGGGGAAGCTGAATTGCTGTGCACTGAAAGAGACTTCTTTCGTGTCGAAAAATGTTAAAGCTGATTTTAGTCTTCTCTTGGTTGGAACTAAGGTAATTAATGTGTTTGTGTTTTGTTTTAAGCTTGAATTTTTTAAGATTTATTTGAATTATACTATGCATTGTTGATGGTGTTTGGGATTGTCTATTTATCTGCTTTTTTTGAGGTGTTTGGATAAAACTGCTTATTTTGTTATTTTACTCTAAGATAAGTAATTATAAGGTAGGGAGATAGGCAATCTAAGATAAGCAATTCTGATTAATCTAGAAATAAAGATCCAAGAATAACCAGAATTGATGGGTATGGTAAATCCTTTATCTTTATTTGCGCTTTGGAAGTGAAACATGTTATTGTTGCATTTTTGCAGCTAGAAACCAATACTGGTTAATTTATAAATAATCAGTTATAAAGCATATCGGAACACTATTTCCTGCAACTTGTTTTTTAGCTGATACTTTAACGATATGGTTTTTGTGAATTGCAGGAGCTTAGAAGGAAGTCATCGTTGACACCAATTCGTGCACAAACTGCAACTGTGTCTCCATCAGTCAATGAAGCGGCACCAGGTGGGAAGAAAACATTAAGAAAGGGAAATGTGATAATTACAGGAGCCTCATCCGGTCTTGGTCTAGCCACAGCAAAGGCTTTGGCCGACACTGGAGAATGGCACATAATCATGGCTTGTAGGAACTTTTTGAAAGCCGAAAAGGCTGCTAAATCGGTTGGGATTACTAAAGAAAACTACACCGTTATGCATCTTGACCTTTCTTCTCTCGAAAGTGTTCGCCAATTTGTGGGCACGTTTAGGCGGTTTGGTAAACCTCTTGATGCACTTGTGTGCAATGCAGCGATCTATTTGCCGACAGCTAAAGAGCCCACTTACACAGCTGAAGGATTTGAACTTAGTGTTGGGACTAACCATCTTGGTCACTTTCTTCTCTCGAGGTTGTTGCTAGATGACCTTAAGAAATCGGATTTTGAGCAAAAAAGACTCATCATTGTTGGTTCCATAACAGGTACTAATTCTAACAAGACCATTTCCGAATTTTATAAACTAATCATGATAAAATTTTACATGAACTTTTGAAGTCTTTCAAATAATCGCTTTCAAGTGTTTTGGGCATAGTGAAAATTGATTATGATAATCTTATTATTAGTATTGGATAATTAGTTTAGGTAGCTGCAACCAATTTGATTCTGTTTATCTGAAAGTTTGACAGTCATACTATGGTAAATCCTTAAGCAATCAGAATTTCCAAAAAAACTCGACATTACTGATTAAGACAATTTCAAACAGAAAAAGCACATCCAAACACCATCTGCTGCAACTGATTATCGGTTTCTGATTCTTTCATATCACACAATTACTTTCAAAACGCAATGTCATAAGCCTCATAAATTCTTTTTCCAACTGTATTGTGGATGGAATTTAGGAAACACAAATACTTTGGCTGGAAACGTGCCACCAAAGGCTAACCTTGGGGACCTAAGAGGATTAGCCGGGGGGTTAAACGGGCTAAACAGTTCTGCCATGATTGATGGTGGAGAGTTCGACGGTGCTAAGGCTTACAAAGATAGCAAAGTATGCAATATGCTAACAATGCAAGAGTTCCATAGACGATACCATGAAGAATCTGGAGTTACATTTTCGTCCCTGTACCCTGGATGTATTGCTACAACAGGTTTATTCAGAGAACATATTCCATTGTTTCGGCTTCTGTTTCCACCTTTCCAGAAGTACATCACTAAAGGTTATGTGTCGGAAGAGGAAGCAGGGAAACGATTAGCACAGGTTAGAGAGCATACCGCTTTTAGTTAACGCAGGAGGTACAATTCGTGAATGCTGATGATTGTATTCAACTTTTCAGGTAGTAAGTGATTCAAGCTTAACGAAATCAGGTGTGTATTGGAGCTGGAACAAGAACTCAGCCTCATTTGAAAACCAGCTTTCGCAAGAAGCTAGTGATGCTGAGAAAGCACGAAAGCTGTGGGAGGTTAGCGAAAAGCTCGTTGATTTGGCTTAGAATCAGCTATATTAAGAAAGTCATAGTTAAAGTCAAAGTCAAAGTCAAGAATAGTCATATTTCATGGTATGAATGTGTTGTACCTTACAATAAACAATGTATGCCTAAAAGTTAGATATTATATCTTCTTTTTAAACAGCAAAAATACAGTTACTTGGCCATTTTGGGACTTTGTAAGTAGGCAGCATTTGATACCTTAGGCCGAATACCTGTTGTGAACTTTTGAACACAGACTTACCGCTGTACAATATTTGTAATGCTTGTGCCATGATCAATTCGGAAGGTAACAATGTGACATTAAAAGATTAGAGATTGAAATATAAGTGATAATCAACTGATATACAATCTTTGATATGTCATTTCACTTAAACCCGTTTGATACTAACATAATGTTACGTACGTCTAATAGAAGGACCCATTTAAGTTACTAAAATGTATTTACAAGTTAGGAGAGCAGAATCATGATTATTATATGAAGAAAGAACAGTTAGGTCACATGTTCAAGCTATCATGCTTACAGTCACAATGAATCAATGATATCATGGGAACAAGTCCCAAATGTAACTAAGCTGCAGTCTATGTTTCCAGATTTCAACATCTTTAACACATATGACGTACCGAGATTCAGTTTTTATTTCTATGAAGTTCTGTTTTTTCTTTTTCTATATTTTTTGGAAAATAATAACTAACTAATTCAGTATTCTTCATGCGTAACAATCACATTTTATGAACCAAGATGATAGGTTGTCGGATGTACACATTTAAACAATGAATTGCACATAGACTCGTTTTCGAAACAGTGAAACAATTTATGTATAACTATTAGAATCGACCAAACAAAGGGGGTCCATTTGTTCCACATCTTATGCTAAGATAAGAAAGTAGTTCAAATCTTGAGTGAGTATCATTTAAGGTTAACCTAACCTCTGATAGCATGTTTCAATATTTCAACTATAAGTAGCATCCAATCTTTGCTTAGTTGCTCACACACCACCTCTCACTTTCTATCTATCTATACATAAACATATATTCATATTTATACACACAGAACTAGAACATAGAAATGAGTGATGCTCCAAGAAAAGTTGAGAGTCACACAAGATTATTAGGAGGCACAGAACAAAACTGGTGCAAAGCAGTGGCTGGTGGAACAGGAATCACAGCATTAGCACTCCAAGTTTCAAAGGAGCCAAATATTCCACTGTTTGAAAAAGCCCTTAAACAACTACAAAATGACCATCCTATACTTAACTCCATGCTACACAAAAACACCTCAACAGGCTCAACTTCTTTCATTATCAACCCTCCAATCCCTAATAGCATCCGCCACACCATCATAAACCTGTCGAAAACAACCGAACTCCTCAACACGCTCATGAGCCGTGAATCTAACAAGCCCCTATCACCTTTACATTTGATCCTTGAGCATGAACTTAATATCAACGAGTGGTCTGATATTACTACCCGTTCCTTGTGCATGGGAGGGATGCATTTATGGTACGCTAACGGGTACACATTGCCAGGCGAGAAATGGGTATTGGTTTTAAAGATGCACGCTGCGATTTGTGACAGAACAACAGCGGTTTCGTTGCTTAAGGAGTTAAAAGATGCAATGGGGGAGAACGAAGGTGGTGGAGGGCATAAAGAAAAGGGAAATGTTGCAATAGAAGAACTTATTCCGGCTGGAAAGACTAAGAAGACACTTTGGGCTCATGGGAAGGACATGTTAACTTACTCAGTTAACTCACTTAGGCTCACAGATTTGAAGTTTAAAGATACGAAATCGCCAAGACATTCAGAAGTGTTGAGATTGAAAATGAATGCACAAGAAACTCAAATGCTATTGGCTGTAAGTTGATTAAACCTCAATCTTATAATTACTTTCTTAATGTGTTACAACTTGAACTCACAGTCTCTTATTGATTTACAACTTTGATACTACCGCTTGGTCAAATGTCTATTAGTAAACTGATTACTTGTATAATCTATGTCAGCTTATTACTTGCATAGGAAAACAAATAATATCAGGTAAAATCTTTCAAAAAATGAGGAAAAATATATCCTAATACAAATCTGCCTTTACAATGGAAATTTCCGGCGATATAGTTTTATCCTAGAACATTATCAGGATTCAACATCCAATAATTAAGACTAGGAGGGTTCAGGGATACTTTTGATGCTATTATCAGGGTGATTCAGGGTTCACAGTTTTACTATGTTTATCTAATCAGATTTGTGAAAAGCTAAATCAACATTGTTGGATCAGATGGAAAGAGTTGTTAAGAAAGTGATTCATACTTATTTTTGCTAAAATACATGTTGGTCCAAGAAAATTTCTTAATGAATGATCAGACACAGCGCATGTGAATAACACAACGAATATCATAAGTTTATCATGTTATTATGATTATGTGATATACTTATGGTATATGCCTAACAAATGTTCTTCGCTAACTTTCTTTGCCTTCAGTTTAGAAAATAGTACATTTATGAGCCATTACTCGTTACATTAAAAGTGCAACTACATACCATTTCTGAAAACACAGTCATTAGAGGCTTTTATCATTCGAGTTAAAGCACTTGTTTTTTTTTTTAATAAAAAAGGAACTGTTATACGAGTAGAAAAGAGTAATACCTGCAATATACTACCTTTCCAAAAAAAAAAAAAAAAAAACAAAACTGCAATATACTAAAAATGATTCTTGGTAAAAGAAGAACTAAGACACTGATAGTATAAAGATTTAAACATCTACAGAATTTGCCACCTGTTAAGTTGTTTATGAGAGTTCTATTCACCGGGTATCGAAAACCCTTTACCCAAAAAAGTTGTTTATGAGAGTTTTAAAACGATTTATAAAAGCTACGATGATACTCATGATCAGTAATAAACTTGTATTTTACGAATCACGTTTCGCGTTTCAAATATCCTATTGAAATTTTTTATACACAAGCTATTCGTTTCTGTTTGTATATTATGCAAGATAAAATTTAAAATTGGTACTCTGGCTGACTTCTAGGAACATAATCTATACTACTTTATAATAGATTTGGGACTTGCTAAAAAAGGTAGTCTTAAAATTGTAAGACAAAAAACATTTCCATTATAAGAAATATTTGTCTTACTTTTATTATGAAAAATCAATACATGCACATACAATTAAAAGCCTAGAAAGTCTTGTAAGTGCCCTTAAAAGCTTTTAATGACCCATAATTTTCTTAAATTCGAACATTAATACATACTTGTAAGTTATAACAGCCCATTAAAGCCTTGTAATAGACCATTAAAACCGAGCCTTGTCCCAACCTATCTATTATAAAAACCCATACACAGGTACCCGCCGCCGCAACGCGCGGGTACCCGGCTAGTTCATTCAAATTTATGTAACTTTCTACTTGCAGATTTTTTTTAATCTTTAGACTGAACCGATAAAATTTGATCCATACAACTATAACTAACTAATCTCATGATGAATTAATATTGTTTACGAATTGTCCATTTGATAGGGCTGCAAGCTAAGAGGAATCAAATTATGCGGGGCGTTGGCTGCAGCAACGCTACTTGCTGCCCATTCCTTCAAACGCCATTCTAGTAACAACCATCGGAAAAAGTATGGAGTGATTTTTTTAAACGACTGCCGCTCATATCTTCAACCATCTTTATCTATCCATGAATTTGGTAAGCTCTTTTCATTAACCATATTATGTGATACATGAAGTTTAAATTTCGTAAAATATATTATGTGATACATAAATAGATAGTTTCGGTCCTTGGACATGCATCTATCAAATATCATATATTTAAGTTCTTTACGCTATACGTATAATTTTGAGTTAGGAAAGCCTAGATGAATCTATTTAACATTTTTTTAACTCTTTTAGACATGAACATGATAGTATCAAACATGACACATGATCGATCAGTATCTTCAATAAATACCTCTACCAATATACCAAACAATGTACGAGCATAATATATATAGATGCTTTTAATGAACTAGCTTTAGTTATTTGAAATAGATCAACAATGAATTGTTCATTAAATGAGGAACATGAATGTTGAATAGTGGTTGGATGTTTATATCACTAAAAAGTTCATGTGACACCGATGGCACCACCTCCTCGGTGGTGCGTCAGTTTGGTCTTCTTCGGTTTGGCGACAAGGAAAGGGACGAGAGAGTGGGGCCCATTTGAGTGTTTTGTGTGTGTATGAGTGTTTGTGGGTATATTTGTATATAAGTGACACAAAGAGACACAATACCATTGGCATGGATGTGTCGGTTTGTGTGTCAGTTTGGGAAGTGTTGATATGACGCTGAAATGACATAAGCGACACACAAAGAGACGTGTCATTATTGGGAGTGGTCTAAGTGTCTTAGTATCAGAAGACATATATGGAACAAATAAAAAATTGAGAAAAATAACCTTTCTAATCACATACGAATTATCAAGTATATAATCCATTAAAGAATTTGCAATTATCACCTATACATCAATTTGAATTCAGCAGTGTGCAAATCCTAATCATGTGAGAATGAATAACTACTGCAGAAGAGTGTTATGTAATGGCACACACAAAGTTGTCGCCAAAATGTCGAAATAATCATTTGGTGTTTACTTACGCCAGAGCATAGTGTCAAAGTAAGACTTTTATGTGTGTCACTAGAAAGCGTCACTAATGACACTGTATCTGAAAGTTTAATCTTGCAATTTTGTGAAGATGATTAGTATAGGATTGACTGAAGATATTATAATCTAGAAATTGCTTCTAACTCAAAGGACCATACTTGTTCGTTTTAAAGATTTCAACCGAATAGCTGTTGGTAGCAGTTAGATAACCGCCAAGCGGTTATGAAAGTTAGTTAAGGGGCGGTTACAAACGGTTACAAACTCTAACCGACACAATGTGTAGTTCGCACCCTTTCGTTTAGTTTATATACTCGTTGTAATGAATCATTTCAATAGTTAGACGATTAGTTATTCAAAGTTCTTATTATTGTTTGCATTTTCATTATCGACTCACTCAATCATATACACGTTAGGGACCAACATTTGGCATCAAGAGCCTTGTTTACATCTCGTTACAATCACAAATTCAATCAACAAATACTTGTTAACAAGACATAAACAAACTAGAAAGTCTCAACGAGAAGAAGAAAGGAAACCAAAACCAGAAACACAAGCGCTGTTTTGGTTCAGAAAGAAGAAATACTCACCAAACTTTTGTTTTAAGAAAGAAGACATTAGACGCTTGGATAACTAGGACATAAGATAAATAGTATACGATTTATCTTTGTGGTCGAAAACCTGCAACGAGAGGACATCAAACCCGCTGGTGTCTGATACCTATTGCAATCTTTTGTCGCAGCAGAAGAAAGAAAGAAAAGGATACCTTGTTGGTGTTTTTACACACGACAACAAGAAGAGAGAAAGAAAGGATACCTTGTTACACTCTTCACGGACAAGAAGAAAAGAAAGACGCGTTAGGATACCTTGTATACACGACGTATACAAGAAGAAAAGGGAGTTGCTTGGAGATAGAAATTAGACCGGTTAAGAGGAAAGCAATCTAGGATTGTTTTTTTTTGGAAGAAAAGACGCTAGCAATACAAAGTTTATTAACAAAAAACACGACCTGATCAATTGTGGGTTTTTGTTGAAAAATACCGAAGGTATTTTTTAGTGTGCATCTGCTGGAACAAAAAAAAGAGAAGGTATTGTGGAACGCGGACAAGCAACGAAGGATACTACCACTCATATTGGTAAAGAAGAAAACAAGTAATTTGACTTGTTTCTTAGTAAAATACCGAGAGGTATTTGGAGATACTTGTGTTCGAAAAGAATAGCCAAGACCAAGAGTTCGAAGGCAAGACATTAATAAATCGACACAAAAGAAAAAGGAGAGACAACGTGGTGAAAGAACAAGTAGACTGAAGGCAATTCGACAACATCAAAAGGTGTACGCGAATTGGTTTAGTGAAAGTGGGAAAGAAATAAAGTGGTTGGTATTATACCAAGTACCGACAAGTGGGAATATGACCGTGTTTAAAACACAACAACGAGGTCACAAAATTTAAACTCTGGATTTCTTTTATACTTTAAATAGTATAGATCGTTTTTACATTACTAGGAAATCCGAGAACTATATATTGATCCCTTACTAGTAGATTCCCTGATAACTATTTTCGTTCCCGTAGTATTAAGAATACCTTAGTTAGAATCCCCATAGAAAGTAGAAGGTGAAGATCATAAGCACAATCAAAATGCCCGGTGACGATGCAAGTGGCAGTAACACTACACCAAAACCCGTAACCCCAATGACACATGCAAGATAAATGCCCTAAACTCAAAACCACAAACTAACATTTGGACTATACAAATTAATGTGATACTAGAAGCACAAAGTTTATGGGAAGCAATAGAACCTAAGGAAAACACACAAGTAGATGATAAGAAGGATAAGGCAACAACCGCCTTCCTATATCAAGCATTGACCGAAGATGTGATCTTACAAGTAGCAAGTTGCAAAACAAAGAAAAGAATTATGGGATTCATTAAGAAAGAGACACGTTGAGAAGAGAAAGTAACAAGTACCTACACTCGATGATTGGATTTCAGACCCTTCCGATGAAGGAAGATGAAACGGTGGATGCATTTACAGCCAAACCGAACGGCTACCGAAGGCAAAAGAATTAGGAAAACATGGATGAATCACTTTTAGTAATAAAACTATTAGATTCCATACCAGATAGGTTCATTCAAATAGTAGCATCCATAGAACGTAGAATAATGATCTTGATGACATTACGTTAGATGAGATCGCTGGAAAACTTATGGCATTCGAGGAAAGAATAAACCCAAAGGGAGGACAAGTAGAAAGCCAAGATAACCTATTATTCGCACATGGCGAACACCTAGAAATAAGAAACGATTTACCAAATTTAGAGGTAGATCAAACTATTCACGGGGAAATTGGCAAAATAAGGGAAATAGAGATAACTCGAATGGAGGAAACTCAACTCACAATAAGAATAAAGGTGAGTGGGATAAAAAGAGCTTGAAATGTTTCAATTAAGTGGAAACCCGGACATTTCAAGAAAAATTGTAGAAGTCCACCAACAACTCAGAACAATCAAACCTTATCTTAGAAGACGATGAACCATCATTACTAATGGCAACATGTAAACCAATAATAAGTCTTGTTAAATGAAGAACAAGTACACCGAAAAAATATGCTACAACAGATGCTAGCATATGGTATTTAGATAGTGGTGCAAGTAACCATATGACGTTCACCAAAGGCCATTTTAAGGATATTAACGAAAACATCACCGGACGCTCCGCTTTTGGAGATGGATCGTATGTGGAGATAAAGGGTAGAGGTTCAATATTATTAGAATGTAGAAACCTACAAACGTAAGATGATTTCAGATGTTTACTACATTCCAAACCTCAAGAGCAACATACTTAGTCTAGGACAACAACGTAAATAGGTTGCAAGATCATCATGGATGGAAATTTACCGACTTTGTATGATAAGAACAAGAAGTTGTTGATGAAAGTAGAACGATCTAAGAATCGACTTTTACAAAGATTAGATTACATATAGTAGCACCTATATGTCTCTTAGCAAACGTAGATGACCAATCATGGTTATGGCATGCTAGATTAGGTCACCTGAACTTTGACGCAATAGTAATCAATTATGACAAGAAAAGGTCTAGTGGATGGAATAATCGAGAATAAATCATGGAGGACAAATGGTGATGCATGTTTATTAGGAAAACACATCGTAACACCCTTTCCAAACCAAAGCAAATTCAGATCAAAGAACCCGCTGGACTTAGTATATGGAGATCTTGTGGTCCCATAAGTCGACCAACCACACACTCGAAAGAAGCTCATCTTCTTATTAGTGAGGATATGACGCACGCTTCATGGGCTTACTTTCTAAACTCAAAAGATCAAGCATCAAAGACATTCAAAGAATTTAGATCAGATTGAATCAAAGTTGAAGTTGAAAATAAAGATGCTAGAACGGATGAGAGAGATGAATTTACATCACATGAATTCACCAAATACTGTAAGGAGAATGGAATAGAAAGACAATTGATCAAAGACCATACTCACCGCATCGAATGGTGTGTAGAGAGGAGAAATAGGACATTGTTATCAACTACTAGGAGTATGATGAAAGCAATGAAGTTACCCTTAACTTTTTTTGGGCTGAAGCAAGAAGGCACGCCATTTACATACTCAACATGGTACCTACGAAAGCCCTGGAAGATAAAACACCATATGAAGCCCTCTACAACAGAAAACCAAACCTAGAATATCTAAGAATATTTGGATGCACTTTATTTAAGGTAACGATACATCACTTGAAGAAGCTCGATGATAGAAGCATTCCAATGATTTACTTAGGAGTTGAAGAAGGACCAAAAGCATGTAGGCTATATGATCCAAAGAGGAAAGAAGAAACATGTTAGTAGGGATGTAAAGTTTATGGAAATAAAACCGTGGGATTGGAATAACAATGAAGAGGATACAAGTACGTAAGATACGCTTTGGACTAGTTTTGTAATAGATGGAGTTGACTATGATAATCCTACACCACCAACATAGAAAACACCTGATAACACGTGATCATGAACAAGAACCTATACCAGATCCAACCTCACCAATCACACCACCATCATACACTTACAACCCTAACTCAGAAGATGAAGAAGGAGCTACTATAAGCTCATTAGAAAGCTCAGATCCTAGATTTGATCATAGACCAATACAAGGTTTAAAAGATATTACGGAAATCTACCAACCGCACGTGAAGTAAAGCGCCAAGCTTATTTTTCACGTAAAGAAGAACCCCGTAATTACAAGGAAGCATCAAAAGATGAGAAGTGGATTGAGGCCATGGAAATTGAATTAGATTCAATTAACAAAAACAACACATGGACCCTCACCACATTGCCCGAAAATCAGAAGGCAATAGAACTCAAATGGGTTTATAAAACCAAGAGAGATGCACAAGGAAGGATCATAAAGTATAAAGCAAGATTAGTAGCAAAAGGTTATGTACAAGAACAAGGAATAGACTTTGGTGAGGTGTTTGCACCAGCCAGTTGTAGGATAGAGACAATTTGATTGATATTA
Source organism: Chrysanthemum makinoi (assembly GCA_910596185.1). Lineage (NCBI taxonomy): Eukaryota > Viridiplantae > Streptophyta > Magnoliopsida > Asterales > Asteraceae > Chrysanthemum > Chrysanthemum makinoi. The sequence continues at coordinate 195,047,637 of OU343219.1, read as the reverse complement.
GCACTAGCATCATATCATAGATGGCAAGTACACCACTTAGATGTAAAATCATCATTTTTACATGGAGAATTGAAGGAAGAAGTCTATGTTACACAACCTGAAGGTTTCATTTAACAAGAAAACCTAGAAAAGTCAGAAGCTAACTAAAGCTCAGATGGCTTAAGACAAGCACCTAGATTTTGGAACGTGAAGCTTGACCAAACCTTGAAGTCCTTAGACTTTAAGAAATGTAATCTCACAGCAGTCTCCAAAGAGAAGCAAGACTTCTACACTTATCGTTGGAGTATATGTAGATGATTTGATAATCATCACTGCACTCCAAAGAAGTGAAGTAGACTTATTCAAATCCCCGATGGAAGAAAAATTCAAATAAGCTTAATTTAGGTTTGCTAGCATATTACCTTGGGATAGAAGTTACACGCATGTGAGGAGAGATTACGATCAAGCAAACTGGATACATTAACAAGATCTTAAAAGAGACAAGCATGACGGATAGTAATGATACGAAGACACCCATGGATCCCGGCACTAAGTTGGTCAAGGCGGAAGATGAAAACCCAGTTGACGAACTTACTTCAAGCTAATTGGAAGTCTCAGATACTTACTACATACAAGACCGCATCTTAGTTACTCACGGACTACTCAACAGATTTATGCAAGACCGAAGGATCATCACCAAGGAAGCGGAAACAAGTAATCCGATACATCAAAGGAACAAAGGAGCATGACATAATTTACAAGAAAGAAGGAGGCTGCAAGATTACAGGATACAAATGACAGAATTATGGAATCAATACGCATCAAGGGAAATGAACTATCAGTAATAGTATTTTACTTTGGAGAGTCACCTATCACTTGGTGTACCGAAGCAAACCGAAAGTAGCACTCTCATCATGTGAATCGTAATTCAAGGCGCTACTGCAGAGCATGTCAAGCCTTATTGCTAAAACGATTACTCGCTGAATTAACCGGATTAGAAGAAAAGAAGATAACGCTTAGAGTTGACAACGTATCAGCAATAGCACTAGTAAAGAACCCAGTTTTTCATGGAAGGAGCAAGCACATAGACATTCGTTATCATTTCATTCGTGAATGCGTAGAGAATGGTCATATCAAAGTGGAACACGTAAGTGGAGAACTACAAAGAGCAGATATCTTAACGAAAGCCTTACCAAGACTCAAGTTCGTGACTATGCGACAAATGCTCGAAGTTCAAGACTTAGGACGAAGCAACGATCAAGATTAAGGAGGAGAATGAAGATATTATAATCTCGACATTGCTTCTAACTCAAAGGACCATACTTGTTCGTTTAAAAGATTTCAACCGAATGTTGGTAGTAGTAGATAACCGCCAGCCAAGCGGTTATGAAAGTTAGTTAAGGGGCGGTTACAAACGGTTACAAACTCTAACCGACACAATGTTTAGTTCACACCCTTTCGTTTAGTTTATATACTCGTTGTAATGAATTATTTCAATAGTTAGACGATTAGTTATTCAAAGTTCTTATTATTGTTTGCATTTTCATTATCGACTCACTCAATCATATACACGTTAGGGACCAACATTGACATCCTCTCATATTTAATTTGAACCTGTGGGACCTTTATTTTGTTGAAAATTAAGTTTCTCCTCACAACAAAACTAAACAATATCTCTCATGTTCCAATTTAAAATAAAAAGCTCCCGATCCGTTAGTATATCATATGAAAGGGATTCCACAATTATAAAAGATAACAAAAAATCAGGGAAGGAAATAATTTACTAGATGAGTTGATTGTCCAACATGTGCCATATTTTTCAGGATTTTACCACTCTGCAATCTTAACGAGTCAAGAAGTGAAGGGAGAGGAAACTCTATGGGACTTGGCAACTAAGAGCTACAAAGCTTTTGAAAACTCTAAAAATAACAACAAGCATTTCTCAGATATGGCTGACTTGAACTTCCTAATGTCTAAAGTCATAGACAATCCGAGTTTGACACCCTCATCTTCCTTGAGAACTTCTTTAGTTGGCGTCTTTGAGGATCCCGTCATTGAGACTTCTAGTGACGCTGAACGAGAATTTGGGCTAGATGACTATATTGGGTGTGCCTCGTCTCATGGAGTAGGTCCATCGATTGCCCTTTTTGATACCGTGCGAGATGGACAATTGGATTGTGCATGTGTTTACCCTGCACCACTACATTCACGGGAACAAATACAAGAACTGCTTGCTAGCATGAAGATTGAACTTCTTGAGGGTTTAAAAACGGAGAAGATTAAAACTTAGTAGCATTTCATTTCAATAACAAATATATATGCATTGATGCTACCAATTTCTTCATTCAAAACTTATATCGAACTTATCACACAATCTCTATTGTTGTTTTGATTTTTATGTAAGGTTACCGTGCATGATTAAGTGCAATTGTAACCTAATTATATTCATCACTAAATTGTTGTAGTATTGTTGAATCTTATTTGATAATTTTTCTGGTTTGGTTTCTAGAAAATTTTCCATTTCATCATTTTTTATTTTTGTTACTAAAACTTTGAGCAAAATGGACATGATCGCAGTGAATTTCATTTATTATTCATAATTATAAACATAAAATAATTTATACTTTTCAAAAATAACAAATATGTATTTTTTTTATATTATGATTACTACATAACAATTGAACTCTATCATTAGAACTATATGTATGTTGTGTTCTGTTGGTACTTTTTTTTTGGTCGAAAAAGATAAATTAAATAAAAACGACATCCTCAACAAAAGTTGAAAAGGCCAAAATTAAAAGATACGAGAGTTATATAAAAACGGCAACTAAACAGTAAAAAAAGATAAACGGCAAACTAAACAACATCAAAAGTCTATAACATCTAGAAATACATGTGAATCACCTATGTGATATTGATAAATGGAGCATCCATAATTGCCTCAACATCAAACATTCATTCATAGCACACCTCTAGCAATACAGTTCACTATTTTTATCCTTAGTGGTACTTGATTAAAAAGTTAAACAGAATTAACAAAACGACGTAAATCTGCCCCGATGGTTCCTAGGTCTGACGTAGAACAACGTAAACCTGCCTACTACTATGAAAACTATGAAAACTCAATGTTGACGATGATACAGTAATATGTTAAAAAGGATTTCCATGTTCAATTGTTCATAGAAAATCGTTGCAAATACGGAGTATTAATTATGGACACATGCCTAGAACCATAATTCTTTGTTCTGTATGTATCATATTTAAGATATATTTACCACCAGTGCACGGATAACGGAAGTATCACATGCCATGTCTGACTGTCTGTAAGTACTTGGCTAGTTCTAGTAAATAATGTGTTGAAACAGGCTAATAATGTTGGGTTCTGACTTGTTCACTGTTATTCTAATCACAAACAAGTACAAATAGTTTATTGAGTAACAGCGTACGTTTAAAATAACTAACACTATATTAGATCATCATGAGAAAAAGGACGAAACTATTTGACACAAACACGTATAAATGTCTACTAAAAGTTTAAAGAGTATATTATCAAGAGATTGAATAGACAAATAATGATATTACTAACATTATCTCCAAAGTTGGCATTAAATATGCTTTTTGTACTAATTTGGTTCTAAAATGTACAAAAAACCTCTAATGTTAATATTATACTTGGCTAAACACCAAATATAGTGATGCCAAATATAGTGCTACACTATGCATGACACAAATATTATTCATCTTGTTTAAACTCATAATTTTTTTTTTTTTTTTACCTGCCCGACTGACATCGCAGCAGTTCTAATAATCCCTGGCTAATTACTCCTTTTGATAAATTAAGTCATTCTAGGTCAACTCTCGTGGCCACATGGGGATTAATTTTCTCATAATATTTGTTACACTTTGATAGTTAACTGAAAATATAAAAATTAATCTATAAAAATCATATTTTCATAAGTCTCAAGTCAATATGTTTACAATGAGGCAAACATTAATATGGTGTTATTTCAACTATCTTTTCTATTTATCGTATCCACTTGTACTGTACTTTGAATTAGCTAAAATGGTTAGTGTTAAACATTGGATCAACTTTTATTTAGTGTATGTATATACTTTAAAGATGCTCTTTTTACATTGTTTTAATGCAAATTTTTAGTGTTAAGATTGAAGATGCTCTGAAGGCAGATAATTAAGAGAATAGACAAATAATGATAGACAAAGAATGGACAAAGATTATTAAGAAATTAAACATGTATTTTATCAATTTGAATCCATTGATGTAAACAAATTAAGTTTTTTTCTATATATTCTCTTTGTTGTCATTAAAAAGACGAATAAGGTTTCTTTTCTATCGGCGTACCTGAGCTAACCAAAGATATATGTAACTGTTTCCGACCATTTCTCTGGCCACCCCCAAACGTGTACTCAGTGAGGCTTGAACCCTAGATCCCTTGTGAGGTGCCAATAGGCCATCTGAATTCATTGATGTCAAAGTTGTTATTCTTCAATGTATAAAGAAGCAAAAATATTCAACAATATATACCCGAAAATTTGTTGGCATTGGTAAGAAAAAATAACCAAAATTGATTGGTATTCACTTTATTTTGGTATCACAACATTTTTATTTATGTGTTTTGCTAAACAATGCCCACTGACTCAGTAATGTTTAATATAAATATAAAAGAAACGTGGGCTTTGTTAAATAAAAAATGTCATATATTTAAGTTAATTTTTATGTTAATTTTTTGTGCATTAAATATATAATTACTTTAAATATGAAAAGAACATATTGTTTAATGTTTAAACATTGACTGGTGGTTAGCAAAACACTTTATTTTTATTTCGTTTTTGGCTAGCAAAGAAAATATAAATACGAAGAAAAGGAAACTAGCAGAAGCTAGCATGGCATACTTTCTTAATTCACGCTCTTGCTAATTAGCCTCGTGATTAATGCTGTTATTGTATTAACAAGTTACACACTTACACGAAACTAACTACAGAATGCTATATCCATTCACTCCTAGCCTGTATTCGAGTGAAATTGTAATTCAAGTATGATTTAGAACTTAAACACTTTGTGTTTAAATAGGGTTGCACAACAGAACATCTTTTTCATATAGCACTGTAATTGATTTTTTCCACGATGCATCTTAAATCAAACTTCTCATTGCATTTTACTGCACTTATGACCTCTTGGAAAACATCGACACTGCATGGCACCACCAACCCATCTTTCTGTTCGTATCCAAATTCTTCGGCTGCCTTCTCTAATAACATCTGAAAGAGAGGGTGAGAAAGATGGGATGTCTGAACCACGAACCGTAGTCTCTCCTCTCCAACATATAATGCAATACACCCTCTCGGGGTACTTGTGCATGGTCGATAACCTTGCGTGTTTCCGTCATGGTCACTAAACAAATACTCGTAACGCATTGGGTTAGAACCATGAGGACTGATGCAGCCCCTAACTTTAATCTTGTTGGCAAGTCTCTTGACGAACCCGATTTTCTTGCCCAGCATTTTGTAGAGTACTTGAGTAGTGTGTTTACTTGTTTTCTAGAACTAAAAAGGGTGATGGTATGTAATGTGAAAGGGTAAGATTATTTATAAACAGAAAAAGCTTACCCTTTGAGATTTTTTAAATAATTGTGGGTCTATCATTGTATGTACTAAGGTATCGTCTTTATGTGCTTTATACATATTATATATCTGAATGGTTGCATGGCTACTAGCTCCACAATTTAACCAAAAACAAATGCAAATAGGTAAATATATACCAAAGAGTCAGACCATATTCGTTGTATAATTTAGTAATGATTACATTTATGGATGCTTGTTTTTAACAAACATTCGTGCATGATTCAACTTGTTCATCTCTTACCTACGGATGAGATACTTGTGTTAAAATAAACATGCACCAATGATATTTCTCGAGCAAGACAAATTTAAAATTTGGTGAATGTGGTCTTGACTTGTTAATTAGTACTAGTGTCTAAATGTTTGCTTAATAGTTGCGACGATTTATCACATGCTTATTTCTTACAAATGGTTTCAAGAATTGGCATGATTATGGCGATCAAATTGAGTACGTATCTTGAAACAAAAAAGGACTAATCCCTATTTTTTTGGGTAAATAAATTGCTATTACAAAAATGTATGCTGTTTAATATTTTTGGGCATGAGAATTTTTTTAATTGAAAATCTAAATATATATTGGGAGATGATTTGCACACTCTAACAAATGATTGAGACACTTCAAAGTATTGTGTTTGGACATTTATACCCTCACAGTTATCTTTACAATTTCACCTATGTGAGGGTATAAATGTCCAAACACAAGATTTTTGAGTGTATCAATCATTTGTTGAAGTGTACAAATCACCTCCCATATATATTATTCTTAAAAAATTTCTATTTTTGTACCCCAAATGGACCCATACTAGATCATTTTTCATATGTTAGGTTTTAAATGGGAATGAAAGATGAAGTTGATAGCTTAACTATAATGCATGAATCTAAGACTATCTTTATCAACAACCCATCACAACCCAATTTTTTAATAAAATATTATTTTCTCTTTCCTCTACCTACACAACCAATACATACAACCAATATATATTTTGGGTCATACTACACACGGCCCCCAAATTTCTCAGACCGCCAGTGCTTTTGTCCCCTTTCCTTCTCCCTCCCAGATAGGTCCCCAAACCCATACATGCGACCTGTTACCAAAATTTTTTTAAATTTAATTGTAAAAGGTTTATAAAATGGCTAATTAATTTGATTACAGATAGTTTATTTTATGTTATATTTAATTTGTGAATGTTTTTATATGATATAGGTATTTATTTGTGTGGTATATTTAATTTGTGTATGTTTTTATATGTATAGTGTATTTATTTGTGTGGTATATTTAATTTGTGCAGTGTTTTTTATAAACTTTTTATAAATTTTTAAACTTTTTTATAAATTTTTATAAACTTTTTTTTATAAACTTTTTAAAATAACAATAAAACTTTTTAACGCTACTTTTATAAAATTTTTATAAACTTTTTGTAAACTTTTTATAAATTTTATAAACTTTTTTTCTAAACTTTTTATAAACTTTTTATAAACTTTTTTATAAACTTTTTATAAATTTTTACAAGCTTTTTATAAACTTTTATAAACTTTTTTATAAACTTTTATAAACTTTTTATAATTTTTAATAAACTTTATAACTTTTTATAACTTTTTATAAACTTTTTTATAAAATATTTATAAAAAAGTTTATAAATATTTATAAAAAGTTTATAAAATAATTATAAAAAAAGTTTAAAAAATTTATAAAAAAATATAAAAATAACGTGAAAATAAATACCAAAAACACTACACAATTAAAAACACTATACATATAAAAACACTACACACATAAATACACTATACATATACCTAAACACTACACAATTAAATTAAAAAAAAAAAAAATTGCATATTGAGGACCCACAGTCACAGACTCATCGCGGATGAAGGGAATTCAAAAGATGACAAAAGATTTTCGTCTGTAGACCCATTCAATAAAATGATAGTGCCCATTAATAATTCCCTATATTTTTTCAACCATTTATCAACAACCCAACCAAAAATATTAAAATTAAAAACCTATTTAATAAAACAATGTTTTGTCGATTGCGGCCGGATCCAACTTGCCGACTATGACAAAGAAAATCAGATACAAAAAAAAAGATATTTTTGTAAGTATTTTTTTTGTTTGGGTTAAGAACTCGCTTAAACAAACTATACCTAATTGAAAATTTCTCCGAGTCTCGGTCTGCAATATTATCATGCATACAAACTAGACTACCTTCATGTAGTGGAAAGTGGAATCTATGATATATATTCCAGAGAATGTTGACAAGATTTTTTTTCAAGCTACTCCGTATCATACATATATGAATTTGTTGAAGGAATTAAAATGAACTCTTGCGTTTAGATGGAAAATCTACAAAAATTCACAAATCGAAATTACGGTATTTTGTCATCGATGTTTATTGTCTAATACAAGTATATACTAGTTGCGAAACCACCACTTCTTGCTCTTCATATATTACGGCATCATAGAATGAGCACACTTCAAAAACTTTTAAAAACTAACATTCAAAGTTTGAGTTAATTTGACAACACGTATTCAAAGACTATTTCTTAAACAATTCATACAATAAAATGACAAAAAGTATATATGAAAGATTTATCCAATTTAATGAAATCAAAAAGCATCATTTACAGCTTAAACCTATGAGTGGAACTAAAAAGTATATATGTCTGTCTTTTGGAGCCGTGCGTGTTGGTATGTACTTGGTATCATTAACAATAACAAAACCGACCACTTCTCTTATTAAAATCTTTATTGCATGAATATGTTCCTTAAAGTTTGACATAAAAACAAACATACACGAATATATGATTTGTTACAAGTATCTCATCTTTTGTTGATACCCTTTTACCAATAATTTATGTACTTCACCATGCTTTTAACATAGCTTATTACGGAGTATTTTATTGTGTTATTCGATTAACCCTCTAATTATTTGCATACAATGGTTAATTATATTTGATTAACATAAGTATTTTGTTGCTTGCATTGCGACAGGATATACTAATATGAAGCCAGATTTTATTTGTAAAAGTTTAGCGCTGAGTAAAATTATTAGACAAAATAAGTGTTATAAGTAAAATTTATTAGGTTAATTATTATAGTTTGTATATAAGGAGTTAGGATCAAATAAGAAGATTACTTAAAATAAGAAGGAATAAGAAGAACTATAACAATAAATCAGATGCATCTAACTCCAAATTAGATGCATCCCTATAATCTTAGATGCATTATAACACACCATAGTGTTTTCTACTTTTAATCATGATATATCGATAGATGATTTCATGATTTCTCTTGTTTTTGTCCTCTACAGCCGAAATCAGAAAATCAATTTGCACCATCTATACATCAAATTAACTTTCAAACTCAAGATGTTGTGATCTAATGAATAGAAACGATCTAACGCAGCTGCCGCATCTTAAATGCCGTTTTGCCACTTCTACCACTTCTTATTTTAATTTACTTCTTCTGATCCCTTACTGTGATATAAGTTTAGCATCAAAGTAAAAAGTAAATAAAGATGAATTATAAATATGAAATGAATAGTAATGATTAATACTACGTAAACGTTTTACGAATTGATATTAAGGGAAGATTTTACCAATCAAAACCCGGTAACTCTCTAATAATAATTAAACTAGTGAATAAATTAACGTTTGATTATAATCCGATGGTCATCTAATTTTAGTCTTATAAATGATTCAGTTCATCTCATATACACTTGATATATATCAAAAGTGTTCTCAAATTGACTTTTCTTTGAGACGTTGTCTATCAATTTTTTTATCATCAAATAACAACGATAAACTACAACCAATTTGACATTAATTATACTTTTCCCCATACAAATCCCATATACAAGTTTTCTGTAAGATTATTGCTTAGCTCCGCTAGGTCCACTTTAATCGGCAAGGGGGTCTATATGTTTCTTGTTAAGAGTTAAAGACAAGAGACATTAGTATTTCTTGCACACATTGGATTTATATATATACGTACCCTTTTCTCTTTTTTCTTGGAAATTAAAGGCGCATATACATTTGCTCAAATTATTACTGTATATTATTTCTTGCTCTTTTTTTCTTTTTTTTTTTTTTTTCCTTTATCTCATACTGACTAGTAAGTATTAACTACACGCAATATAAGTAACATTTATCTAAGGTAACATGACATGGAAATATACTACCGAGACATAACAATTTCTGTTCACGACGGCCGTGTTAATCATAAACAATTAGAGCAACGGCTTTAGATTCCAAGCTTTATAACGCCACAAAATTATTTATAAGATCCAATAAGCTAGCAATTTTGAGGTGTAAAGTTTTAATTGATTGTAGAGCTTTATCAAAAGATTACATAAATGAAAGCTCAAAAACTAATTTCATGGGAAAAACAAAATAATGTCATAATGTTCATGCCCAACTAAAGAATTCTCATTGAATCTATCACCTCTTATTTATGAATACCATTTAATGCTTATCAAGTTATAGGTATTCTATGATTATGATCATGCCAAACTTCTACATGCATTTATAGTTCTCTCAATTTCCACCTTCTGCCGTAACTAATTTTGCATTGTACCCGATACTTCTAAGTCACCAATACTTCTTAAAGTACTAGGGGTGATTGGATTTTTTTTCTTGCTTATTTGCTTATTTTGTAGCACAAGCATTTTTACGTTATCCACAACATTTCTGCTTATTTGTTTAATTAAAATAACCAAATTCTAATTAGCATATGTACCAAGTTTATTATTTCAAAATGTTTGTTTGACATGCATATTATGGTTCTTTTGAGTAGATTGTATTAATGGATAGATGTGTAGTTAGCCGGGCTTGGGTCCATTGTGGTTTTGATATTTGAGGCATGCGGAATAATGTATATGTCCCATGGTTAGGATCCCTCAGGGTATTAAAGGCATGCAAAAGCAATGTTTAAAGGATAGATTAGTCGTAATTGATCCAACTCAATTATACAGGCTCAGGGGCGGACCTACCTTATAAGTGGTGCCGGAACCACCTTAGCCAACCAAATCGTATAGAGGTTATGTATGAAGAGGTTTTAGGAACTACCTTAGAAAGGTAACAGGAACCACCTTAGGATGACATTTTGGTAGAAAGGAGCAGCCGAGCAGACAAAGAAAGATATATCTTCTTGATTTGTTACTTGTGTTTGATGAATGGGAAGATAGATGGTTCTGGATAAAACTGAAGAGAAAAGGAAGAATGTGAAAGAGGAGAGAGAGCATGACGTACAATGAAGAAGAAAGGGAATAGAATAAGTTGCTTTTTGAGTTTGCATGACAATAATATTTGACTTTTCAACTTTCAATGCTTTAAAACCAAATTATATAGATAACTTGCCATCTAGACCTTCTATGGATGTTAGAGGTATATTTTGTAGGTAAAAATGTCTGCCGAATGTGATTTATGTTTTAAAGCTACGTTGTATATTTATATTTTGTTGTCTTACTAGGTGGTGAAAGCAATATGTTATAGTGAGAGTTGAGAATATATGGTTTACGTTTTATAACATTGCTTTTGATTTCTTTAAATCATTTTCTTAAGTTGAAATATTTGGTGAATCCCACATCACCAATATACCAAAGAGATTTGAAGTATATATGCACTAAGAAATTATGAGCGTTGTTTGTGACTTATGTCCAAAACGAACAATATTACATATTATGGACCGACCGACCCAAAAACGCTCCTACCGGTTGGTCGACTAGTTAAAGTTTCGTTGACTGAAATCAAGGAACCACTTTTGGTTTCTTTGGCTAGTCCCAATCGCATGTGCTTGGTTCTATTAGGGTTTTGGTATTTGTTATGTAGTTCTCATTATCAATATTGCTCAATGTTACATAATATGAGGTCTCATCATCCGAGTTTGATCTTAATACCCAGACAGCTATCATTAGTCATTGTCTATATGCCACCTCGTCAAACCATATCCGCCGCCTTTAGACATTTTTAGATAAAAAAAAAATACAATTTTTGCCAAGAACCCTACCCGCTAACAATTTGGGGTTATAATGTTTAAACCGCTCCGAGTTAACTGGTGTCGTTAGCGCTATTCTCATTGTTTCCTAAATTTGCAAGAAAGCCAAGAAAGAACGCCGCCCAGTAGTCACGGACTCATGGCTATTGAGTTTGAAAAGAAAAAAGAAAAAAAGAAACTACTAAAACTCGTTTTTTCCATAAACCATAGAGCTAAAGATGCCGTTGTTGTCGGCCAAAGCCCTATGCTTGTTTGCCGCCGCTGCAGCTTGAAGATTTGCCCGAAAGTGTCAGTTGATTTCTTTTAAAAATATTATTTATTTATTTTTTTTCTATATTTAATGTTTTATACTTAGTCCGAGCTTTCAAGAACTGTAAGAAGTATTATAGGATGGGTTAATATACGCAGACCCACATATTCTCATGACACCTCTTTGTGGGTGGGTCCCCTTGTCTGCAGCTTTTTAATCAAGTGTGTGTAGTGTTTAGTTGTATTTAATTTAGGTATATTGTATGGTGTATTGAATTTGTGCAGTGTTTTTATATATATAGTGTATTTAATTTGTGAATGTTTTTATATGTATAGTGTATTTAATTGTGTAGTTTTTTATATAATATTTATTTTATTATGCTTTTAATTGTGTGTTTGTTTCCATTTAATTAAACAATAACAATAAAACATTAAACAAGTAAAACAACAATGTTTTCAATATTACAACGTCTACTCCACATGAAGATTATTAATGTCATCTATAAGCTTATAGAGTATTCCACTTCTACCACATGCTGATCAACCTGGATTACTTTAAGGCCTGGCATACGCTTCAAACGCTTTTATTTTTGCCTCGCAACAAAGTCTTTTCACACAAAAGATGTTGATCGTAGATTCTACTGCATTGGAAAGATCATGAAGAAGAGGCTTCACCAAAGTACTTTTGTTGAAATATTTCCTTCCATACGTGAAGTATCGACACCATAGTCTTTAGTCCCCGTCGTTACATGACGTAAACAATTATAAGAAATGTATTCTAAACAAACAAGTTATTGATATATTTACGCAAATAAGAACGCGTTTAATTATTTACCTTTGAGTGACATGATAATACTGCACTACGTATTGGGTCGGTGGATGTTCTTTCATTATTAATCCACGCTGACAACGACACAAGTAAGGATTTTGTTGCTGCATCCTACCAAAAGAATTTGTATAATTATTCACAACATAAATTATTAATATGATGGTTCACAAAATTAGAAGCTTCGAATACATAAATAACCAATCTTGTTATAGATTACTAGTTGATACATGGTCTACAAATTACAATATAACTAGAAACTAAGATCAATCACGCCGACGCGTAAAGTCGCCCAATGATGCGCCATCCTGCCCCACAGACTCTAACTCAAATGCGCCTCCTAATCCTGTCAATCTCTCGGCCAGACCGCCAACGCCGGAGACTACCAGATCAAAAGATGAGGAAGAACCGAGGACGGGTATAAAAGTGTCCTCATCTCGCACCGAGATATAGCCGAGAGGAGGCACATAAGATTGAAGAAAGCACATAACTGACTCACCACAAGCAGTGTGTATTGATACAATGAATGTCCTCTCCATCGAATGTCATCCGATTCTCAGAACAAAACATGAGGAAGAACCTGAGCAGGGAGCGCAAATCAGAACAAAAGATGACGAGTCGCTTGCTATAAATCAAGAATCGCCTATACATGTTGTGTCATTTACAATATAAATAAGAATCGCCTATACATGTTGTGTCATTTACAATATAAATCAAGAATCGCCTATACATGTTTTGTCATTTACAATATAAATCAATAATCGCTTTCTACATATGTCTAAACATCCTCTCGCCGCTGAGCAAACACATGTTCCCATGGCGCTCTGCATTTCTATAATGTCTCCATTGTGGTGATTATACTCGAGTGGTGAGTCTTCATCAGAACCGCAAGAACGGCGAGCACAATCGTTGTTCCCTACAATTAAGAATCACAACCTGAGACATTATCTTTGACGGAGAACCTCCGGCGAAGACACAAAATAGATTGTGAATTGGTTATACATACAATAGGACGGTTAAGAGTTGTAGCAATAACCACTCCCATTTCCGCATACTCATCCAATAACGGGTGCCGTCTTTGCCGTTAAACCAATTCATCGAAGTTACGTGTAGATGTAAATAAATTACCCCACAATTCCCTCAGTAAACTTCCTCATGATTCTACCTTCCCCCAGTGGTTCTCAAT